>WNGS01167372.1:8637101-8650274 GCA_020271785.1 Procambarus virginalis | reverse complement strand
TTTGGGATATGGGCAAGGAACGCGTCCCGAATTAGAATTAGAATTAGAGAGGAGAACGCTGAGTATCTGTACTAGTCAAGAATGAGTTCATCACGTGTCTTTGTCCCATTATTCAGCTCATTGCAGTTAATTGCCGTGACAGAGAGATTTTTAACTGGTACATTGGTATCACAGAGAACTAAACTGGAACACAGTCACTCTCCTTGTTGTTGCAAAGTAACAATCCTTGAAGAAGTGAAGTTATATTTGATTAATGAATTTACGAGTAATTAACGAGACGCTCAACGGACTCAAGGATGAGACATATTGGTATATGTTCCCACACGACTCTTTAAGGTAAGCAGGAGTAACACTTCAAGGTGTGTGTCAGGAGGCTGTAAGCAGGTTTGTCCCAGCCCGACAGGAAAAAACAGAGAAGCAAAGGAAGAATCCGTGGTTTAATAGGGAATGTATGAAAGCAAAGGAGCTGAACAAAAGGGCATGGAGGAACTTCCGTAATAACAGAACACCAGAAAGTAGAGAGAGATACCAAAGAACCAGGAACGAGTATGTTAGTGTGAGAAGAGCAGCTGAGAAAAGGTATGAAAATGATATAGCTAATAAAGCCAAGACCGAACCAAAGCTACTACACAGTCACATCAGGAGGAAGACAACAGTGAAGGAACAGGTGATGAAACTTAGGGTGGGCGAGGACAGGTACACAGAGAATGACAAAGAGGTGTGTGAAGAACTCAACAAAAGGTTCCAGGAGGTCTTTACAATAGAACAGGGAGATATCACGGCGCTGGGAGAGGTGGCAGCAAACCAGGTGACCTTGGAAAGGTTCGAAATTACAAGAGATGAGGTCAAGAAGCACCTATTGGAGCTGGATGTGAGAAAAGCTGTTGGGCCGGACGGAATCTCACCATGGGTATTGAAAGAGTGTGCAGGAGCACTTTGCTTGCCACTCTCCATAGTGTATAGTAGGTCACTGGAAACGGGGGACCTACCAGAAATATGGAAGACTGCTAATGTAGTACCAATATACAAAAAGGGTGACAGACAAGAGGCACTGAACTACAGGCCAGTGTCCTTAACTTGTATACCATGCAAGGTGATGGAGAAGATTGTGAGAAAAACCTAGTAACACATCTGGAGAGAAGAGACTTCGTGACAACCCATCAACATGGGTTCAGGGAGGGTAAATCTTGCCTTACAGGCTTGATAGAATTCTACGATCAGGTGACAAAGATTAAGCAAAAAAGAGAAGGATGGGCGACTGCATTTTTTTGGACTGTCGGAAAGCCTTTGACACAGTACCCCATAAAAGGTTGATGCATAAGCTGGAGAAACAGGCAGGAGTAACAGGTAGGGCGCTCCAGTGGATAAGGGAGTACCTAAGCAATAGGAAGCAGAGAGTTACAGTGAGGGGTGAGACCTCAGACTGGCGTGAAGTCACCAGTGGAGTCCCACAGGGCTCTGTACTTGGACCTATCCTGTTTCTGATATACGTAAATGATCTCCCAGAGGGTATAGACTCATTCCTCTCAATGTTTGCTGACGACGCCAAAATTATGAGAAGGATTAAGACAGAGGAGGACAGCTTGAGGCTTCAAGAAGACCTGGACAAGCTGCAGGAATGGTCGAACAAATGGCTGTTAGAGTTTAACCCAAGCAAATGTAATGTAATGAAGATAGGGGTAGGAAGCAGGAGACCAGATACAAGGTATCATTTGGGAGATGAAATACTTCAAGAGTCAGAGAGAGAGAAAGACCTGGGGGTTGATATCACGCCAGACCTGTCCCCTGAAGCTCATATCAAGAGGATAACATCAGCAGCATATGCCAGGTTGGCTAACATAAGAACGGCCTTTAGAAACTTGTGTAAGGAATCTTTCAGAACATTATATACCACATATGTCAGACCAATCCTGGAGTATGCGGCTCCAGCATGGAGTCCATATCTAGTCAAGCATAAGACTAAACTGGAAAAGTTCAAAGGTTTGCCACCAGACTAGTACCCGAGCTGAGAGGTATGAGCTACGAGGAGAGACTACGGGAATTAAACCTCACTTCGTTGGAAGACAGAAGAGTTAGGGGGGACATGATCACCACATTCAAGATTCTCAAGGGAATCGACAGGGTTGATAAAGACAGGCTATTTAACACAAGGGGCACACGCACTAGGGGACACAGGTGGAAACTGAGTGCCCAAATGAGCCACAGAGATATTAGAAAGAACTTTTTTAGTGTCAGAGTGGTTGACAAATGGAATGCATTAGGAAGTGATGTGGTGGAGGCTGACTCCATACACAGTTTCAAGTGTAGATATGATAGAGCCCAATAGGCTCAGGAACCTGTACACCTGTTGATTGACGGTTGAGAGGCGGGACCAAAGAGCCAGAGCTCAACCCCCGCAAGCACAACTAGGTGAGTACAATAGGTGAGTACATAGGTGAGTACACACACACACACACACAATTCATCATCAACACCTTCAACACACTTAAGCCATATGCCATTAGAAACCCACAACAACATCGATCAACACACACACACACACACACACACACACACACACACACACACACACACACACACACACACACACACACACACACACACAATACATAATTCCACTCACATGAATATTCACACCATGCTGCTCATCACCCTAGTCATCACCCGAGGGTATTTCTTCCATTCCCCCCCCCCCCATGCTGGAAGGTACGTGTTGTGGTCACAATCAATTATGGAGAGGAATCATCGGCCATAATTGAAGGGACGAGGAGATATTCACAGCCGTGAGGAACCCAATTTACAAGTGTGTTTTGCCAGAGGCTGAAGAAATGACCTAATGAGACAAGAGTTTTATGCAATTCACAAGAGTTTATACAAAAAAATATTACAATATCATTACTTTTAAATGTTCAATTTTCTGTTTTATTTTTGTTATTTATGGACTCCTATTATTATTTAAATAACGCTAACTTTTCAATATATTTGTTATTACTAATGGGGGCCTGACAGCTGAGTGGACAGCGCTTGGGATTCGTAGGTTCCGGGTTCGATCCCCCGTGGAAGCCAAACAAATGGGCACAGTTTCTTTCACTCTGATGTACCTGTTCACCTGGCAGTAAATAGGTACCTGGGAGTTAAACAGCTGCTACGGGCTGCTTCCTGGTTTGGGTGTAACAAAAAGGAGGCCTGGTTGAGGACCGGGCCGCAGGGACGTTAAGCCCCGAAATCATCTCAAAGATAACCTCAAGATAAATCTATACTGTGTCTCCTCACCACACCAGATGGCTCACCAAAGCGATTTGGTACTCTTGCTAAAGTATTCACTTAGTTGTATTTTACGGGGGTTGAGCTTTGCTCTTTCGGCCCGCCTCTCAACTGTCAATCAACTGTTTACTAACTACACTAACTACTTTTTTTTTTTTTTTTCCCACACCACACACACACACACACACACCCCAGGAAGCAGCCCGTGACAGCTGACTAACTCCCAGGTACCTATTTACTGCTAGGTAACAGGGGCATTCAGGGTGAAAGAAACTTTGCCCATTTGTTTCTGCCGGGTGCGGGAATCGAACCCGCGCCACAGAATTACAAGTCCTGCGCGATATCCACCAGGCTACCTGACTCTTGCTAAAGTGGGCAATAAAGAGGAACACCACAAGTGCTGCTACACACATTCATTATCAGCTTCAGGAAGCCGCCAAATCCTCTCCTATTCCTCCTCCTCCTCCTTCCCCAGAGGATGTAGGAAGAGGAGGGATCCCATCCTCCTTCCCCGTGGCCTCAGGAAGTGACAAATTATCGGAATTATCATGTTGGACAAAATTATACGTTATTCAACAGAATGTAATTTTCCGCGTTGCTGCCAATGTTCTTTGTAGTTCCTAAATGCTCTTCGAACCTTTTCCTGTTGTAGTTTTTACGTTAGTGTTCATAATCTTACTGTTGGGGCTCTTATATAATGCTCTTTTGATTGTATTATTATTTCTTTGTGACTTTTGTTACAATAAACGGTTCATTCATTGTTACTGTTAAAGGCTTTTTTGATTCTTGTTTTACTGTTTGTTTTAGATTATTTTAAATATCATAATTATTGTAATTACTGTAATAAAAATTTTTCCTTAATATTAGTAATTCATTAAGTATTATATAACGTTCCTTAGAAAAGCTTCATTTATGAATGAGGTTATACATGTTTATGTAGAACATTTATATGTTTATGTAAAGATATATATATATATATGTGGAAAATCCACAGAGAAATATTTGTCTGGTGTTGACAATGGCTTCAACAGGCAGAAACGTTCACTTCCTTTCATATTTCTCTGTGGATTTTCCGCATAAATGATCAGTGTTTTGTGATCGTCAATTGCATATTATATATATATATATATATATATAATATATATATATATATATATAATATATATATGTCGTACCTAGTAGCCAGAACGCACTTCTCAGTCTACTATGCAAGGCCCGATTTGCCTAATAAGCCAAGTTTTCATGAATTAATATATTTTCTCTAATTTTTTTCTTATGAAATGATAAACCTACCCATTTCATTATGTATGAGGTCAAATTTATTTTAATGGAGTTAAAATTAACGTAGATATATGACCGAACCTAACCAACCCTACCTAACCTAACCTAACCTATCTTTATAGGTTAGGTTAGGTAGCCGAAAAAGTTAGGTTATGTTAGGTTAGGTAGGTGGTAGTCGAAAAAAATTAATTCATGAAAACTTGGCTTATTAGGCAAATCGGCCCTGGCATAGTAGGCTGAGAAGTGCGTTCTGGCTACTAGGTACGACATATATATATATATATTATATATAATATATATATATATATATATATATATATATATATATATATATATATATATATTGTACATAACAGGCCAAGTTGCCTAACAAGAAGAATTTTCTTAACTTTTACATTTTTCGATGTTTTTCAGTTTGATATTTTAGTTTTTACTGCTTTCACAAGCACGGGGTGGAGAGGATAAAGAAACGTGGTCACCTCCGGGGTTTTCGATCAAGTAAAAGGATGTCAGTCTGTCTGTCAAGAGGTTGGAGAACTGATGCTTCTTAGAGCTAGCCTCTCTCCACTTTGCACAGTGATTACTGTAGGGTAGATTCCCAACACTTTCCCATTGTCCGCCTCGAACACACCCTGTCCTCCCACTAAGTGTATGGAGGGGGTGGGTGTTTGAAGGGTGTATGTGGAGGTGTGTGTGTGTGAATATGGAGAAAAGGGTGTTAGTATTAGTATTATTAAACTGTATATTATTATTGACTAATATTTTTACCTATATATTTTAAATAATTTTTTGTTTTGTTTTAGAAATAACACGAATAAAATACCAAAATTCTATAATTAAAATATTAATATTAATAATGCTAATTATTATAATGTGAATTATGAAAATTGAAATATGATAATTATGATATAATAATTAAACAAACAATTATTACAAAATCAGCCCAAAATAGGTTAAAAACAGTAACAAGACAATTGTATCAGAGGTAACAAAACAAGATTGTCTTAAGAAGTCAACCCAAGACGTAATGTATATTTTCTGGCAGACTCGCTACAGGAAAAATTTCCTTTACGGAACGTAAAGCTTTTTATGGCTTACGACATGTAACGATTATATATATATATATATATATATATATATATATATATATATATATATATATATATATATATATATCGTGGCGCAGACCTTCCTGTAATACAATGGTGCTCTAAATAGCTAATGACTGTGTATGACTATGTGTATATGTATGACTGCGTGTATAATGACTCTGTATGATTTTGATGTATGAGATACAACTCAGGTGTTATTTTTTCTTGTAATTATTACTGTAATTGTATTTTGATTGGATTAAAATAATTTTAATCCAAATACGAATCCAATTCGTATTGATTATTTAAGATTATTTTAAGTAATCAAATTTTGCTTTATGAACTTTATCATTTCTAAAAAGATCAGTAATTTAATGAGCCTTAAAAAGTCTCATTAAAGGCTGATTAAAGGTGTTATAAAGGCTCATTAAAAGGTATTAAAAGGCTTACCAATACTGGCCGCCTTCTTCACCAGTAAGGTAATTAGCAAGTCACAGAAATGGCAACACTGCTGATTGTTAAGTAGAGAATAGAGCTCTGGACTCTAACTACCATCCTGTTAACCTAGCACTTGAGCGTGAGGTTAACAGATATGATAACAGTTAATTCAACAGGTAATCACATTGAAAACAGAATTTAATGACCCATTGCATCGGTTAAGAAGAGGGTATACATGTGTAATTTAATATTGCTCACAAACATCTAAGAGTCATTAGAAATATGTGTAGCGTTATAAACCCTACATTGTTTGAGTTAGGAAAATATTATATGTCAAATATAGATACTGTTGTTAAAAGATATACCACCCATTTTGGACCCGTAAGATAAAGTAAGATTTTAAGGGTTGACAGATGTTAATCTTCATGTTTGAGGAGCTGTTCACTTGAGACAGTGAAGCAAGTCCCAGCTGTGTCTGGGTACAAGTGACAGGATGAACAACCCAGCGGGTTTTCTTCCTATTGGGGAGTGTTGTACATGCTACTATGGCGGTGTGTCCACTCACAGGATGAGTGACGCTGCCCAATACTCTCACTATGGCGGTGTGTTCACTCGCAGGATGAGTGGCGCTGCCCAATACTGTCACTATGGCGGTGTGTCCACTCACAGGATGAGTGACGCTGCCCAATACTGTCACTATGGCGGTGTGTTCACTCGCAGGATGAGTGGCGCTGCCCAATACTGTCACTATGGCGGTGTGTCCACTCACAGGATGAGTGACGCTGCCCAATACTCTCACTATGGCGGTGTGTTCACTCGCAGGATGAGTGGCGCTGCCCGATACTGTCACTATGGCGGTGTGTCCACTCACAGGATGAGTGACGCTGCCCAATACTGTCACTATGGCGGTGTGTCCACTCACAGGATGAGTGGCGCTGCCCAATACTGTCACTATGGCGGTGTGTCCACTCACAGGATGAGTGGCGCTGCCCAATACTGTCACTATGGCGGTGTGTCCACTCACAGGATGAGTGGCGCTGCTTAATACTGTCACTATGGCGGTGTGTCCACTCACAGGATGAGTGGCGCTGCCCAATACTGTCACTATGGCGGTGTGTCCACTCACAGGATGAGTGGCGCTGCTTAATACTGTCACTATGGCGGTGTGTCCACTCACAGGATGAGTGACGCTGCCCAATACTGTCACTATGGCGGTGTGTCCACTCACAGGATGAGTGGCGCTGCCCAATACTGTCACTATCGCGGTGTGTCCACTCACAGGATGAGTGGCGCTGCTTAATACTGTCACTATGGCGGTGTGTCCACTCACAGGATGAGTGGCGCTGCCCAATACTGTCACTATGGCGGTGTGTCCACTCACAGGACGAGTGCCGCTGCCCAATAAACTCGCCCCTCGAGGCAAAATTAAAAAAGTTAAGTTCACGACACTGGAGACATGTGACAAGACGGCATATACTACAAGATCTTATGCGACATTACACGTTCCTTACGCTTTAATGATATTGATACTAAAAAGTGCAAGACGACATCTATATAACAGAGAAGAAAGACAGTCTACGGGCTCACCATAGCCCGTGCTACTTGGAACTTTTTGTTCCAAATAGCGAATCTTAAACAACAACAACAACAACAAGAGATGCCCAAACGTTACTGCATTGTACTACTATTTTAGCGAAGCTAAAGACCCAATATATATAAGCGTAAGTGTATTAAAAACCAAATTCACGGATGTAACCTACATCGTTTCTCAAGGTGTTGCATGCAATGTTCTGAACAAGATTCTAAAGAAGTTTACGCGTATAGATGTCTGTTTAAGTGCCTCAAGTGACGTCGGTCATTAGAAGTCGTTATGATTACTCTCCACCACCCCCCACCCCCCAAGGGGACGCCCTAGGGGACGCCGTGACATCAGATGAATGTTGTTGGTGTGTCAATTGTCCAGTTGTCCCATTGTCCAGGTGTGTGTGGACAATTGGACAATTGCGGATAACATTTAATCTCTCACACACACACAAGTGTGTGAGAAAAGCTGTTGGGCCGGATGGAATCTCGCCATGGGTATTGAAAGAGTGTGCAGGAGCACTTTGCTTACCACTCTCCATAGTGTATAGTAAGTCACTGGAAACGGGGGACCTACCAGAAATATGGAAGACTGCTAATGTAGTACCAATATACAAAAAGGGTGACAGACAAGAGGCACTGAACTACAGGCCAGTGTCCTTAACTTGTATACCATGCAAGGTGATGGAGAAGATTGTGAGAAAAAACCTAGTAACACATCTGGAGAGAAGAGACTTCGTGACAACCCATCAACATGGGTTCAGGGAGGGTAAATCTTGCCTTACAGGCTTGATAGAATTCTACGATCAGGTGACAAGAATTAAGCAAGAAAGAGAAGGGTGGGCGGACTGCATTTTTTTGGACTGTCGGAAAGCCTTTGACACAGTACCCCATAAAAGGTTGATGCATAAGCTGGAGAAACAGGCAGGAGTAACAGGTAGGGCGCTCCAGTGGATAAGGGAGTACCTAAGCAATAGGAAGCAGAGAGTTACAGTGAGGGGTGAGACCTCAGACTGGCGTGAAGTCACCAGTGGAGTCCCACAGGGCTCTGTACTTGGACCTATCCTGTTTCTGATATACGTAAATGATCTCCCAGAGGGTATAGACTCATTCCTCTCAATGTTTGCTGACGACGCCAAAATTATGAGAAGGATTAAGACAGAGGAGGACAGCTTGAGACTTCAAGAAGACCTGGACAAGCTGCAGGAATGGTCGAACAAATGGCTGTTAGAGTTTAACCCAAGCAAATGTAATGTAATGAAGATAGGGGTAGGAAGCAGGAGACCAGATACAAGGTATCATTTGGGAGATGAAATACTTCAAGAGTCAGAGAGAGAGAAAGACCTGGGGGTTGATATCACGCCAGACCTGTCCCCTGAAGCTCATATCAAGAGGATAACATCAGCAGCATATGCCAGGTTGGCTAACATAAGAACGGCCTTTAGAAACTTGTGTAAGGAATCTTTCAGAACATTATATACCACATATGTCAGACCAATCCTGGAGTATGCGGCTCCAGCATGGAGTCCCTATCTAGTCAAGCATAAGACTAAACTGGAAAAGGTTCAAAGGTTTGCCACCAGACTAGTACCCGAGCTGAGAGGTATGAGCTACGAGGAGCGACTGCAGGAATTAAACCTCACTTCGTTGGAAGACAGAAGAGTTAGGGGGGACATGATCACCACATTCAAGATTCTCAGGGGAATCGACAGGGTTGATAAAGACAGGCTGTTTAACACAAGGGGCACACGCACTAGGGGACACAGGTGGAAACTGAGTGCCCAAATGAGCCACAGAGATATTAGAAAGAACTTTTTTAGTGTCAGAGTGGTTGACAAATGGAATGCATTAGGAAGCGATGTGGTGGAGGCTGACTCCATACACAGTTTCAAGTGTAGATATGATAGAGCCCATTAGGCTCAGGAAACTGTACACCTGTTGATGACGGTTGAGAGGCGGGACCAAAGAGCCAGAGCTCAACCCCCGCAAGCACAACTAGGTGAGAACTAGGTGAGTACACACACTCACACTCTGAACACCACAAGGTCTGTGCTTTTAAATGAACCAATCAGATTAATTCATATAAGCTTCATTAAGAATAATTTTACGGTTAATGGGATCTACTTTACTGAAAGATTTATTATTCTTTACTGTCTCTATAGAATCTATAATTACCCCCTTTTATTAGGCGTGTCTCTTTAATATTTAGGCAGTTAGAATGTGTAATTATAGGTTCTATAATTATAGAAAACAGTTTTATTATTTAACCACATGAAGAATTATGGGAAATGCAGGAACATCCAGTTAAGTTTCAAGTCTTGACAGAGCAGACTTTGCTAAGCTTCAAGTCTTGACAGAGCAGACACACTAAGCTTCAAGTCTTGACAGGAAAGACCACACTAAGTTTCAAGTCTTGACAGGAGAGACCACACTAAGCTTCAAGTCTTGACAGGAAAGACCACACTAAGCTTCAAGTCTTGACAGGAAAGACCACACTAAGCTTCAAGTCTTGACAGGAAAGGCCACACTAAGCTTCAAGTCTTGACAGGAAAGACTACACTAAGCTTCAAGTCTTGACAGGAAAGACCACACTAAGCTTCAAGTCTTGACAGGAGAAACCACACTAAGCTTCAAGTCTTGACAGGAAAGACCACACTAAGCTTCAAGTCTTGACAGGAAAGACCACACTAAGCTTCAAGTCTTGACAGGAAAACCACACTAAGCTTCAAGTCTTGACAGGAAAGACCACACTAAGCTTCAAGTCTTGACAGGAGAAACCACACTAAGCTTCAAGTCTTGACAGGAAAGACCACACTAAGCTTCAAGTCTTGACAGGAGAGACCACACTAAGCTTCAAGTCTTGACAGGAAAGACTTCACTAAACTTCAACTCATGATAAGGAAGACTTTTTTTTTAGTTAAGAGGCTTACATATCTTGAGATGATCTCGGGGCTTAGCGTCCCCGCGGCCCGGTCCTCGACCAGGCCTCCTTTTTGTTACACATCCCCAGGAAGCAGCCCGTAGCAACTGTCTAACTCACAGATACCTATTTACTTCTAGGTAACAGGGGCATCAGGGTGAATGAAACATTTTTGCGAATTTGTCTCCGCCTCCACCGGGGATCGAACTCGGGACCTCAGGACTACGAATCCGAAGCGCTGTCCACTCAGCTGTCAGGCGCCCCTGACAGCGAACCCCTACATAGTGAAGGCTAATATATCTAGCATTCAACATGTAGGCCCTCTGCCAAATTCAGTCTCATGTGAATATATAATTTTTTTCATTCATTCATTCATTCATTCATTTATTTATTATGCACCCCATACCCGGGCGGTGGGGGAAGGGTTACAGAGGTTCATAATGGGTTGTGGAACTGAACCCCCCATTTTTCATTTAGCTAAGTGATGATTTTGTGTAGTTACTCAATTGTTAGTTACATATACGTATACATGCATGCACATATATCTGCACAAATACATGTAATATGAACAGACAGTTGATATGTATAAGTTATTCAACAAGAGGCTCACAACAGCCACTATACAAGACAGTTTACATCTATGGTGAGTCACACAGTTACTAGTCTTGCTCCACACACTCACCCAACTGGGCGGCAGCTTTACAGTCATGTGCTCCACACCCACCCAACTGTGGGCAGCTTTACAGTCATGTGCTCCACACCCACCCAACTGGGCGACAGCTTTACAGTCATGTGCTCCACACCCACCCAACTGGGCGGCAGCTTTCCAGTCATGTGCTCCACACCCACCCAACTGGGCGGCAGCTTTACAGTCATGTGCTCCACACCCACCCAACTGTGGGCAGCTTTACAGTCATGTGCTCCACACCCACCCAACTGTGGGCAGCTTTACAGTCATGTGCTCCACACCCACCCAACTGTGGGCAGCTTTACAGTCATGTGCTCCACACCCACCCAACTGGGCGGCAGCTTTACAGTCATGTGCTCCACACCCACCCAACTGGGCGGCAGCTTTACAGTCATGTGCTCCACACCCACCCAACTGTGGGCAGCTTTACAGTCATGTGCTCCACACCCACCCAACTGTGGGCAGCTTTACAGTCATGTGCTCCACACCCATCCAACTGGGCGGCAGCTTTACAGTCATGTGCTCCACACCCACCCAACTGGGCGGCAGCTTTACAGTCATGTGCTCCACACCCACCCAACTGGGTGGCAGCTTTACAGTCATGTGCTCCACACCCACCCAACTGGGCGGCAGCTTTACAGTCATGTGCTCCACACCCACCCAACTGGGCGGTAGCTTTACAGTCATGTGCTCCACACCCACCCAACTGGGCGGCAGCTTTACAGTCATGTGCAGGCTGCACCTACAGAAAGCAAATTTTATATTCTTGGCTAAGATTCCTGGCAGTACATCATTAAGAGTGATTTTCTTACATATTTCCTGGACTCCATTGATGGTGTTATTCCTGAATTCCGCGATGTTTGCGCATTCCGTTATATAACGACGCAAAGTATATGAATAATTCTGATGACAGATTTACATTTAGTCACATCTACATCACCAGGACCAGCGGATCCGGGAGTGAGTTGCTTGACGGAATCATGTTATAGGAGCTATATGATGGGTCAGGCTGTTCCGAGGGATTATTCACATGGTTATAGTATATGTTATGGGAATATACGTAGATCGGTAGATACAGTAGATCTAGTAGGTAGATACCGTAGATACAGACGGTCCGTGAATTCTATAGAAAACATACAATCCTTTTCCCACAATCAATCTTCCTAACGAGTGTATATTATACCCTTCGGAAGGTATACTCACCTGAGAAGTGTAGAGTAAGGTATGATTGAAGTATACACATTGATGAACGGTGTCAACAAGTTGCTCAATCCATCAAATCCAGAGAGAGAACTCAGTATTAGCTGATTCACATTCGTTAATATAGATTTCGAACAGACAAACATTGGTTTGCCAAGAGTTGTAGTGAAGTATATGACAACCATGTAACAGTACAGAGTTACAGATGCTTGTGGCTAGCTTCACTCAATTTTGCAATGGTGACTAGTCTGGGGCGTGGAACAAACATAAGCTGGTTGTAGCCAGCGTAAGTTAAATACTTTAAGAAATATCACTCTGTACACCCCCCTTCCCCTGCAGCCCACCCCCCTCTCCCCCCCTTTGTGCGATTTTCATGCAGTTTGAAATGAAATCGCAGATGTGTTTTCCGTAGAGTTTACCACTCATTTTCACGATTTACTCTAATGCAGATGTACCTAATGAATTAATAATAAAAAAAAAATTACTCGAAAACCAGTTTACCAGTTTACGATTTACCAGTTGGCATGAGGTACCTGGAGCTTTGCAATTACTTTATTCACTCTCGTATTCTTGAAGATATCCTCACAGTGTACCCAAAATTTGCCAGTGCCGGCTACTAAACATATGGCCCTGTATGACTAACCATCCTGCGAGATGGGGACCTTTATTACCACTGCTGCCTTATTCAATCTTGTGTTGATGATATCCTC
>WNGS01167372.1:8614503-8635009 GCA_020271785.1 Procambarus virginalis | reverse complement strand
GCATGGGGGGATTAGGGCATGGGATTAGGGCATGGGGTAAGGTCATGGGGGGATTAGGGCATGGGGGGATTAGGGCATGGGTGGGGATTAGGGCATGGGGGGATTAGGGCATGGGGGATTAGGGCATGGGGGGATTAGGGCATGGGGGATTAGGGCATGGGGGGGATTAGGGCATGGGAGGAAATAGTGTAACACTATTTTATTGCAAAATGCAATATTGCTTCTATGGTGTTAGGCACTTTCTCATGTGTCCTCATGAGAATAGTGAAGACGAGATGGGACCCCCAGCCAGGATACATATATTAGGTTTCTCCCAGAATTTACAGAATTAAATTTACAGAATTTTACAGAATGTAAAGATGGGCTCCCATGTGTTTTTCTCAAGATGTCAGCGGTAATCACCAAGCATTTAACATCTACTACGGGCTCACCATAGCCCGTGCTACTTGGAACTTCTTGTTCCAGGTAGCGAATCTTTAACAACAACAAACAACCATTAATAAGGGAAATGGTCGATGGGTGGGAGCTCTGACCTTGTCATAAAAGTATACAGGGATTAGTTGGCAAGCCTTGGGTGTTTGAGTTTATGCAGCCCGTCCTCCTAAGGTTTCCCAACGTCAAGAACCTGTCGTACTAATGTACTCCCCTATCCTAACGTACCAGAGGACCCAAAACAGAAAACGGGACAGTACGTCAATTTCGCCGGCCGCTAAAATTTTCTAGTACGACAGTTTTTGGCCTTAAGTATACGTCAAAATTAGTCGTTCTATTAGGAGGGGCCATATTTTATGAGTGGAACCTTCCAGAACGGTCGGAATTAATATGGAAACTCAGTGACTGAATTTTCCAGATTGCAAGAGTCTGATATTGGGATATGGGCAAGGAACGCGTCCCGAATTAGAATTAGAATTAGAGAGGAGAACGCTGAGTATCTGTACTAGTCAAGAATGAGTTCATCACGTGTCTTTGTCCCATTATTCAGCTCATTGCAGTTAATTGCCGTGACAGAGAGATTTTTAACTGGTACATTGGTATCACAGAGAACTAAACTGGAACACAGTCACTCTCCTTGTTGTTGCAAAGTAACAATCCTTGAAGAAGTGAAGTTATATTTGATTAATGAATTTACGAGTAATTAACGAGACGCTCAACGGACTCAAGGATGAGACATATTGGTATATGTTCCCACACGACTCTTTAAGGTAAGCAGGAGTAACACTTCAAGGTGTGTGTCAGGAGGCTGTAAGCAGGTTTGTCCCAGCCCGACAGGAAAAAACAGAGAAGCAAAGGAAGAATCCGTGGTTTAATAGGGAATGTATGAAAGCAAAGGAGCTGAACAAAAGGGCATGGAGGAACTTCCGTAATAACAGAACACCAGAAAGTAGAGAGAGATACCAAAGAACCAGGAACGAGTATGTTAGTGTGAGAAGAGCAGCTGAGAAAAGGTATGAAAATGATGTAGCTAATAAAGCCAAGACCGAACCAAAGCTACTACACAGTCACATCAGGAGGAAGTCAACAGTGAAGGAACAGGTGATGAAACTTAGGGTGGGCGAGGACAGGTACACAGAGAATGACAGAGAGGTGTGTGAAGAACTCGACAAAAGATTCCAGGAGATCTTTACAATAGAACAGGGAGATATCACGGCGCTGGGAGAGGTGGCAGTAAACCAGGTGACCTTGGAAAGGTTCGAAATTACAAGAGATGAGGTTAAGAAGCACCTATTGGAGCTGGATGTGAGAAAAGTTGTTGGGCCGGACGGAATCTCACCATGGGTATTGAAAGAGTGTGCAGGAGCACTTTGCTTGCCACTCTCCATAGTGTATAGTAGGTCACTGGAAACGGGGGACCTACCAGAAATATGGAAGACTGCTAATATAGTACCAATATACAAAAAGGGTGACAGACAAGAGGCACTGAACTACAGGCCAGTGTCCTTATCTTGTATACCATGCAAGGTGATGGAGAAGATTGTGAGAAAAACCTAGTAACACGTCTGGAGAGAAGAGACTTCGTGACAACCCATCAACATGGGTTCAGGGAGGGTAAATCTTGCCTTACAGGCTTGATAGAATTCTACGATCAGGTGACAAAGATTAAGCAAAAAAGAGAAGGATGGGCGAGTTTGCATTTTTTTGGACTGTCGGAAAGCCTTTGACACAGTACCCCATAAAAGGTTGATGCATAAGCTGGAGAAACAGGCAGGAGTAACTGGTAGGGCGCTCCAGTGGATAAGGGAGTACCTAAGCAATAGGAAGCAGAGAGTTACAGTGAGGGGTGAGACCTCAGAATGGCGTGAAGTCACCAGTGGAGTCCCACAGGGCTCTGTACTTGGACCTATCCTGTTTCTGATATACGTAAATGATCTCCCAGAGGGTATAGACTCATTCCTCTCAATGTTTGCTGACGACGCCAAAATTATGAGAAGGATTAAGACAGAGGAGGACAGCTTGAGGCTTCAAGAAGACCTGGACAAGCTGCAGGAATGGTCGAACAAATGGCTGTTAGAGTTTAACCCAAGCAAATGTAATGTAATGAAGATAGGGGTAGGAAGCAGGAGACCAGATACAAGGTATCATTTGGGAGATGAAATACTTCAAGAGTCAGAGAGAAAGACCTGGGGGTTGATATCACGCCAGACCTGTCCCCTGAAGCTCATATCAAGAGGATAACATCAGCAGCATATGCCAGGTTGGCTAACATAAGAACGGCCTTTAGAAACTTGTGTAAGGAATCTTTCAGAACATTATATACCACATATGTCAGACCAATCCTGGAGTATGCGGCTCCAGCATGGAGTCCATATCTAGTCAAGCATAAGACTAAACTGGAAAAGTTCAAAGGTTTGCCACCAGACTAGTACCCGAGCTGAGAGGTATGAGCTACGAGGAGAGACTACGGGAATTAAACCTCACTTCGCTGGAAGACAGAAGAGTTAGGGGGGACATGATCACCACATTCAAGATTCTCAAGGGAATCGACAGGGTTGATAAAGACAGGCTATTTACACAAGGGGCACACGCATTAGGGGACACAGGTGGAAACTGAGTGCCCAAATGAGCCAGAGATATTATAAAGAACTTTTTTAGTGTCAGAGTGGTTGACAAATGGAATGCATTAGGAAGTGATGTGGTGGAGGCTGACTCCATACACAGTTTCAAGTGTAGATATGATAGAGCCCAACAGGCTCAGGAACCTGTACACCTGTTGACTGACGGTTGAGAGGCGGGACCAAAGAGCCAGAGCTCAACCCCCGCAAGCACAACTAGGTGAGAGCACACACACAAAGATGTTAGGAAATTTTCTTTCAGCGTGAAAGTAGTGGAAAAATGAAATGCACTTAAGGAACAGGTTGTGGAAGCAAATTCTATTCATAATTTTAAAACCAGGTATGATAGTGAAATGGGACCGGAGTCATTGCTGTAAACAACCGATGGCTCGAAAGGCGGGATCCAAGAGTCAATGCTCGATCCTGCAAGCACAAATAGGTGAGTACACACACACACACACACACACACACACACACACACACACACACACACACACACACACACACACAAATTCATCATCAATACCTTCAACACACTTAAGCCATATGCCATTAGAAACCCACAACAACATTGATCAACACACACACACACACACACAAAATACATAATTCCACTCACATGAATATTCACACCATGCTGCTCATCACCCTAGTCATCACCCGAGGGTATTTCTTCCATTCCCCCCCCCCCCCATGCTGGAAGGTACGTGTTGTGGTCACAATCAATTATGGAGAGGAATCATCGGCCATAATTGAAGGGACGAGGAGATATTCACAGCCGTGAGGAACCCAATTTACAAGTGTGTTTTGCCAGAGGCTGAAGAAATGACCTAATGAGACAAGAGTTTTATGCAATTCACAAGAGTTTATACAAAAAAATATTACAATATCATTCACCATTACTTTTAAATGTTCAATTTTCTGTTTTATTTTTGTTATTTATGGACTCTTAATATTATATAAATAACGCTAACTTTTCAATATATTGTTATTACTGATGGGGGCCTGACAGCTGAGTGGACAGCGCTTGGGATTCGTAGGTTCCGGGTTCGATCCCCCGTGGAAGCCAAACAAATGGGCACAGTTTCTTTCACCCTGATGCACCTGTTCACCTAGCAGTAAATAGGTACCTGGGAGTTAGACAGCTGCTACGGGCTGCTTCCTGGTTGGGGTGTAACAAAAAGGAGGCCTGGTTGAGGACCGGGCCGCAGGGACGTTAAGCCCCGAAATCATCTCAAAGATAACCTCAAGATAAATCTATACTGTGTCTCCTCACCACACCAGATGGCTCACCAAAGCGATTTGGTACTCTTGCTAAAGTGGGCAATAAAGAGGAACACCACAAGTGCTGCTACACACATTCATTATCAGCTTCAGGAAGCCGCCAAATCCTCTCCTATTCCTCCTCCTCCTTCCCCAGGAGGAGGTAGGAAGAGGAGGAGGGGTAGGAAGAGGAGGGGATCCCATCCTCCTTCCCCGTGGTCTTCAGGAAGTGACCAAATTATCGGAATTATCATGTTGGACAAAATTATACGTTATTCAACAGAATGTAATTTTCCGCGTTGCTGCCAATGTTCTTTGTAGTTCCTAAATGCTCTTCGAACCTTTTCCTGTTGTAGTTTTACGTTAGTGTTCATAATCTTACTGTTGGGGCTCTTTATAATGCTCTTTTGATTGTATTATTATTTCTTTGTGACTTTTGTTACAATAAACGGTTTCATTGTTACTGTTTAAGGCTTTTTTGATTCTTGTTTTACTGTTTGTTTTAGATTATTTTAAATATCATAATTATTGTAATTACTGTAATAAATTTTTTCCTTAATATTAGTAATTCATTAAGTATTATATAACGTTCCTTAGAAAAGCTTCATTTATGAATGAGGTTATACATGTTTATGTAGAACATTTATATGTTTATGTAAAGATATATATATATATATATGTGGAAAATCCACAGAGAAATATTTGTCTGGTGTTGACAATGGCTTCAACAGGCAGAAACGTTCACTTCCTTTCATATTTCTCTGTGGATTTTCCGCATAAAATGATCAGTGTTTTGTGATCGTCAATTGCATATTATATATATATATATATATATATATTATATATATATATATATATATATTATATATATTATATATATTGTACATAACAGGCCAAGTTGCCTAACAAGAAGAATTTCTTAAACTTTTACATTTTTCAATGTTTTTCAGTTTGATATTTTAGTTTTTACTGCTTTCAAAAGCACGGGGTGGAGAGGATAAAGAAACGTGGTCACCTCCGGGGTTTTCGATCAAGTAAAAGGATGTCAGTCTGTCTGTCAAGAGGTTGGAGAACTGATGCTTCTTAGAGCTAGCCTCTCTCCACTTTGCACAGTGATTACTGTAGGGTAGATTCCCACACTTTCCCATTGTCCGCCTCGAACACACGCTTCTGGTGTCCCAGTAGTATTCATGCTTCCAGTCTCCCTACACCTATCCCTTCTCTCATACACACCCTGTCTCCACTAAGTGTATGGAGGGGGTGGGTGTTTGAAGGGTGTATGTGGAGGTGTGTGTGTGTGAATATGGAGAAAATGGTGTTAGTATTAGTATTATTAAACTGTATATTATTATTGACTAATATTTTTACCTATATATTTTAAATAATTTTTTGTTTTGTTTTAGAAATAACACGAATAAAATACCAACATTATATAATTAAAATATTAATATTAAAAATGCTAATTATTATAATGTGAATTATGAAAATTGAAATATGATAATTATGATATAATAATTAAACAAACAATTATTACAAAATCAGCCCAAAATAGGTTAAAAACAGTAACAAGACAATTGTATCAGAGGTAACAAAACAAGATTGTCTTAAGAAGTCAACCCAGACGTAATGTATATTTTCTGGCAGACTCGCTACAGGAAATTTTTTTTTACGGAACGTAAAGCTTTTTATGGCTTACGACATGTAACGATAATATATATATATATATATATATATATATATATATATATATATATATATATATATATATATATATAATAATTTCGTGGCGCAGACCTTCCTGTAATACAATGGTGCTCTAAATAGCTAATGACTGTGTATGACTCTATGTGTATATGTATGACTGTGTGTATAATGACTCTGTATGATTTTGATGTATGAGATACAACTCAGGTGTTATTTTTTCTTGTAATTATTACTGTAATTGTATTTTGATTGGATAAAATAATTTTAATCCAAATACGAATCCAATTCGTATTGATTATTTAAGATTACTTTAAGTAATCAAAATTTTGCTTTATGAACTTTATCATTTCTAACAAGATCAGTAATTTAATGAGCCTTAAAAAGTCTCATTAAAGGCTGATTAAAGGTGTTATAAAGGCTCATTAAAAGGTATTAAAAAGGCTTACCAATACTGGCCGCCTTCTTCACCAGTAAGGTAATTAGCAAGTCACAAAATGGCAACACTGCTGATTGTTAAGTAGAGAATAGAGCTCTGGACTCTAACTACCATCCTGTTAACCTAGCACTTGAGCGTGAGGTTAACAGATATGATAACAGTTAATTCAACAGGAAATCACATTGAAAACAGAATTTAATGACCCATTGCATCGGTTAAGAAGAGGGTATACATGTGTAATTTAATATTGCTCACAAACATCTAAGAGACATTAGAAATATGTGTAGCGTTATAAACCCTACATTGTTTGAGTTAGGAAAATACTATATGTCAAATATAGATACTGTTCTTAAAAGATATACCACCCATTTTGGACCCGTAAGATAAAGTAAGATTTTAAGGGTTGACAGATGTTAATCTTCATGTTTGAGGAGCTGTTCACTTGAGACAGTGAAGCAAGTCCCAGCTGTGTCTGGGTACAAGTGACAGGATGAACAACCCAGCGGGTTTTCTTCCTATTGGGGAGTGTTGTACATGCTACTATGGCGGTGTGTCCACTCACAGGATGAGTGACGCTGCCCAATACTCTCACTATGGCGGTGTGTTCACTCGCAGGATGAGTGGCGCTGCCCAATACTGTCACTATGGCGGTGTGTTCACTCACAGGATGAGTGGCGCTGCCCAATACTGTCACTATGGCGGTGTGTCCACTCACAGGATGAGTGGCGCTGCCAATACTGTCACTATGGCGGTGTGTCCACTCACAGGATGAGTGGCGCTGCCCAATACTGTCACTATGGCGGTGTGTCCACTCACAGGATGAGTGACGCTGCCCAATACTGTCACTATGGCGGTGTGTCCACTCACAGGATGAGTGGCGCTGCCCAATACTGTCACTATGGCGGTGTGTCCACTCACAGGATGAGTGGCGCTGCTTAATACTGTCACTATGGCGGTGTGTCCACTCACAGGATGAGTGGCGCTGCCCAATACTGTCACTATGGCGGTGTGTCCACTCACAGGATGAGTGACGCTGCCCAATACTGTCACTATGGCGGTGTGTCCACTCACAGGATGAGTGGCGCTGCCCAATACTGTCACTATGGCGGTGTGTCCACTCACAGGATGAGTGGCGCTGCTTAATACTGTCACTATGGCGGTGTGTCCACTCACAGGATGAGTGGCGCTGCCCAATACTGTCACTATGGCGGTGTGTCCACTCACAGGATGAGTGGCGCTGCCCAATACTGTCACTATGGCGGTGTGTCCACTCACAGGACGAGTGCCGCTGCCCAATAAACTCGCCCCTCGAGGCAAAATTAAAAAAGTTAAGTTCACGACACTGGAGACATGTGACAAGACGGCATATACTACAAGATCTTATGCGACATTACACGTTCCTTACGCTTTAATGATATTGATACTAAAAAGTGCAAGACGACATCTATATAACAGAGAAGAAAGACAGTCTACGGGCTCACCATAGCCCGTGCTACTTGGAACTTTTTGTTCCAAATAGCGAATCTTAAACAACAACAACAAGAGATGCCCAAACGTTACTGCATTGTACTACTATTTTAGCGAAGCTAAAGACCCAATATATATAAGCGTAAGTGTATTAAAAACCAAATTCACGGATGTAACCTACATCGTTTCTCAAGGTGTTGCATGCAATGTTCTGAACAAGATTCTAAAGAAGTTTACGCGTATAGATGTCTGTTTAAGTGCCTCAAGTGACGTCGGTCATTAGAAGTCGTTATGATTACTCTCCACCACCCCCACCCCCCAAGGGGACGCCCTAGGGGACGCCGTGACATCAGATGAATGTTGTTGGTGTGTCAATTGTCCAGTTGTCCCATTGTCCAGGTGTGTGTGGACAATTGGACAATTGCGGATAACATTTAATCTCTCACACACACACACACAAGTGTGTGAGAAAAGCTGTTGGGCCGGATGGAATCTCGCCATGGGTATTGAAAGAGTGTGCAGGAGCACTTTGCTTACCACTCTCCATAGTGTATAGTAAGTCACTGGAAACGGGGGACCTACCAGAAATATGGAAGACTGCTAATGTAGTACCAATATAAAAAAGGGTGACAGACAAGAGGCACTGAACTACAGGCCAGTGTCCTTAACTTGTATACCATGCAAGGTGATGGAGAAGATTGTGAGAAAAAAACCTAGTAACACATCTGGAGAGAAGAGACTTCGTGACAACCCATCAACATGGGTTCAGGGAGGGTAAATCTTGCCTTACAGGCTTGATAGAATTCTACGATCAGGTGACAAGAATTAAGCAAGAAAGAGAAGGGTGGGCGGACTGCATTTTTTGGACTGTCGGAAAGCCTTTGACACAGTACCCCATAAAAGGTTGATGCATAAGCTGGAGAAACAGGCAGGAGTAACAGGTAGGGCGCTCCAGTGGATAAGGGAGTACCTAAGCAATAGGAAGCAGAGAGTTACAGTGAGGGGTGAGACCTCAGACTGGCGTGAAGTCACCAGTGGAGTCCCACAGGGCTCTGTACTTGGACCTATCCTGTTTCTGATATACGTAAATGATCTCCCAGAGGGTATAGACTCATTCCTCTCAATGTTTGCTGACGACGCCAAAATTATGAGAAGGATTAAGACAGAGGAGGACAGCTTGAGACTTCAAGAAGACCTGGACAAGCTGCAGGAATGGTCGAACAAATGGCTGTTAGAGTTTAACCCAGCAAATGTAATGTAATGAAGATAGGGGTAGGAAGCAGGAGACCAGATACAAGGTATCATTTGGGAGATGAAATACTTCAAGAGTCAGAGAGAGAGAAAGACCTGGGGTTGATATCACGCCAGACCTGTCCCCTGAAGCTCATATCAAGAGGATAACATCAGCAGCATATGCCAGGTTGGCTAACATAAGAACGGCCTTTAGAAACTTGTGTAAGGAATCTTTCAGAACATTATATACCACATATGTCAGACCAATCCTGGAGTATGCGGCTCCAGCATGGAGTCCCTATCTAGTCAAGCATAAGACTAAACTGGAAAAGGTTCAAAGGTTTGCCACCAGACTAGTACCCGAGCTGAGAGGTATGAGCTACGAGGAGCGACTGCAGGAATTAAACCTCACTTCGTTGGAAGACAGAAGAGTTAGGGGGGACATGATCACCACATTCAAGATTCTCAGGGGAATCGACAGGGTTGATAAAGACAGGCTGTTTAACACAAGGGGCACACGCACTAGGGGACACAGGTGGAAACTGAGTGCTCAAATGAGCCACAGAGATATTAGAAAGAACTTTTTTAGTGTCAGAGTGGTTGACAAATGGAATGCATTAGGAAGCGATGTGGTGGAGGCTGACTCCATACACAGTTTCAAGTGTAGATATGATAGAGCCCATTAGGCTCAGGAAACTGTACACCTGTTGATCGACGGTTGAGAGGCGGGACCAAAGAGCCAGAGCTCAACCCCCGCAAGCACAACTAGGTGAGAACTAGGTGAGTACACACACTCACACTCTGAACACCACAAGGTCTGTGCTTTTAAATGAACCAATCAGATTAATTCATATAAGCTTCATTAAGAATAATTTTACGGTTAATGGGATCTACTTTACTGAAAGATTATTATTCTTTACTGTCTCTATAGAATCTATAATTACCCCCTTTTATTAGGCGTGTCTCTTTAATATTTAGGCAGTTAGAATGTGTAATTATAGGTTCTATAATTATAGAAAACAGTTTTATTATTTAACCACATGAAGAATTATGGGAAATGCAGGAACATCCAGTTAAGTTTCAAGTCTTGACAGAGCAGACTTTGCTAAGCTTCAAGTCTTGACAGGAAAGGCCACACTAAGTTCTAGTCTTGACAGGAGAGACCACACTAAGTTTCAAGTCTTGACAGGAAAGACCACACTAAGCTTCAAGTCTTGACAGGAGAGACCACACTAAGCTTCAAGTCTTGACAGGAAAGACCACACTAAGCTTCAAGTCTTGACAGGAAAGACCACACTAAGCTTCAAGTCTTGACAGGAAGGCCACACTAAGCTTCAAGTCTTGACAGGAAAGACCACACTAAGCTTCAAGTCTTGACAGGAAAGACCACACTAAGCTTCAAGTCTTGACAGGAAAGACCACACTAAGCTTCAAGTCTTGACAGGAAAGACCACACTAAGCTTCAAGTCTTGACAGGAAAGACCACACTAAGCTTCAAGTCTTGACAGGAAAGACCACACTAAGCTTCAAGTCTTGACAGGAAAGACCACACTAAGCTTCAAGTCTTGACAGGAGAGACCACACTAAGCTTCAAGTCTTGACAGGAAAGACCACACTAAGCTTCAAGTCTTGACAGGAGACCACACTAAGCTTCAAGTCTTGACAGGAAAGACTTCACTAAACTTCAANACTGATTCATCAGTGTCTGTGTACTTATGTACATTCATATAAAATACTTATGTACATCCATTCATATAAATATTATGATATTGATATATTTCAAGGAATCAATAAGTCAAATTCGATATTAATTAATAACTTAACTAAAGCTTTACTTTAAAATAAACGATCTATTTAGGTTACTTAAAATGGTTAAGTTAGTTAGGCTTAGTTCAAAATACAAAAATGACACATAATTCCTATTTTGAATTTATCTACTAATGCGCAAAAAAAAAGGATTCTTAGTGTGTGCTTGGAGTCACGCATTATAAAACACGTCCACGACAAGCTTAAAAGCATCACAACGATTCTACTGCCTCATTAGGTGATTGATTGATTGATGAAGATTAAACTATCCAAGAGATGCACGGGCATGAATAACCCGTAAGTGGTAGTCATAATGCGTTCGGAAACCACCTATATAGGGCAGCCACAATCGATAAGCTGGCTTCTTCTTGTTGTTGTTATAGATTCAGCTACTCGGAACAAAAAGTTCCAAGTAGCACGGGCTATGGTGAGCCCGTAGTGGACTTACCTGGCACAAGAGTGGGGCAAGTAGCACGGGCTATGGTGAGCCCGTAGTGGACTTACCTGGCACAGGAGCGGGGCAAGTAGCACGGTCTATGGTGAGCCCGTAGTGGACTTACCTGGCACAGGAGCGGGGCAAGTAGCACGGGCTATGGTGAGCCCGTAGTGGACTTACCTGGCACAGGAGCGGGGCAAGTAGCACGGGCTATGGTGAGCCCGTAGTGGACTTACCTGGCACAGGAGCGGGCAAGTAGCACGGGTTATGGTGAGCCCGTAGTGACTTACCTGGCACAGGAGCGGGGCTGTAACTTACCGATAAGCTGGCAGCCACAATCATTGTTAAAGCTTTACAGGCAATTCATGCCCATGCCACCTCTTGGGTAGCTTAATCTTCATCAATCAATAAGCATTACAATGAGACCCGCTCACACTCGGGGTAGATAATGTTCTCTACCACCTGCTCCAGCCATTGCTAACCGAAATCACAATTGCGTGTATATAATTGAGAACATTTTAGAGCAATATGCTGTGAAGGCCAGAGGTTTGAGTTCGATCCCATTGTATTGCTCCACAATTTTGGGTCATATTCAATAAAGCTGTACTGTCTTACTGCTTTCTCCTTAGTTACCTAACCTTGTCTTTTAAGTTCTGAAAGGAGTGTAGCCTCCTAAGAACAAGATCAGGAATGATGACCAGACCACACACTAGAAGGTGAAGGGACGACGACGTTTCGGTCCGTCCTGGACCACTCAATCGACTTGAGAATAGTCCAGGACGGACCGAAACGTCGTCGTCCCTTCACCTTCTAGTGTGTGGTCTGGTCAACATACTTTATTCACGTTATTGTTTATCCACTCATCGCCTGCATAAGGTCAGGAATGAATTCAAATCAGTGAAATAAGACTCGTTCGTAGCGTTATGAAGTCTTTTGTTTCTTAATCATTGGAATGCATTTGGAAGACTGAATTTCAGCTTTTCCTTCCGGTTTCTGATGAACGAATAAGCAGGAATTTCAGGCATTAGTCGCTTGAAAATTGCAGGCGATGAGACACAATAACGTGGCTAAAGTATATTGACCAGACCACACACTAGAAGGTGAAGGGACGACGACGTTTCGGCCCGTCCTGAACCATTCTCAAGTCGATTGTAGAGTCACAATCGACTTGAGAATGGTCCAGGACGGACCGAAACGTCGTCGTCCCTTCACCTTCTAGTGTCGCTTGAAAATTGTTTTGATAACTGCAGTGTGACAAACAAGTCCTTCAGACCCGCAGTGGTAAAAAAAATGAGCCCTTATTCTTTACGAATCTGTTCCGCGAGGCGTCTCGAGCATGCTCAGTTCATCAGAATTGTAAAGTTTTATTGAAATGGGGCGTCATCAGATTACAGAGAAATGGGAAGAGGAAATTAAGGTTTGCACCACATCCCGCCGTCTCCTGCAATAGTTACCTGATGTTGTTTCTCTGCACATTTCGCATTTTTTCCAGGTAATCCAGATCTTTCCTTACGGTTCTCTGGAAACCTCAGCTTAATTTCAGCTTTTCCAGTTCCTTTTTTACGGTTCTCTGGAAACCTCAGCTTAATTTCAGCTTTTCCAGTTCTTTCTTTACGGTTCTCTGGAAACCTCAAGCTTCATTCCAGCTTTTCCAGTTCTTTCTTTACGGTTCTCTGGAAACCTCAGCTACATTCCAGCTTTTCCAGTTCTTTCTTTACGGTTCTCTGGAAACCACAACCCTCATTCCAGGTTTTCCAGTTCTTTCTTTACGGTTCTCTGGAAACCTCAAGCTTCATTCCAGCTTTTCCAGTTCTTTCTTTACGGTTCTCTGGAAACCTCAAGCTTCATTCCAGCTTTTCCAGTTCTTTCTTTACGGTTCTCTGGAAACCTCAACCCTCATTCCAGGTTTTCCAGTTCTTTCTTTACGGTTCTCTGGAAACCTCACCTTCATTCCAGCTTTTCCAGTTCTTTCTTAACGGTTCTCTGGAAACCTCAACCCTCATTCCAGGTTTTCCAGTTCTTTCTTAACGGTTCTCTGGAAACCTCACCTTCATTCCAGCTTTTCCAGTTCTACCATTAAATGTTTCACCCGCGCCACCCACAACGCCCTGCAGCCTACTCTTACACTTTCACCCCACTTCTCGATTATCAAATTTTTAAAGATTATTTCTATTCTAGCTCCTACTAGATGGTCGCTTGTATAATTAGCGTCATGTGGCGGCCGTTCTGGTAATTACAACTTTCTCTTAGTGAGACGTCATCTTGTAAGTAATTGAATCACCTTTGCGTCACCTGTAATAGTACCTGCTATTAAGTCCAGCCACTTGGACTGGTCGAGTGGAACCATCGCTTTTTTGCAGGTCGGCGTTCAATCTCTGATGGTCCCAAGTGGTTGCATTGCATCCTTTCTACCTAGGCTTCTTGTCCTTCCAAGTGGTTTTCTCCTCATATTTACCTTTCCCTGCTATGTTGTTATAGATTCAGCTACTGGGAACAAAAAGTTCTAAGTAGCACGGGCTATGGTGAGCCCGTAGTGGACTTACCTGGCACAGGAGAGGGGCTGTGTTGTTCCCTGCTAAAACCACTTGGCCTTTATGTCGCCTTGTCCATGTTAACTGATATTGTGTAGTACTTTTATGCTGTGTATAATTTAGATCCATTTTTTGACTGATCAGTTCAAGGGCTATTTGAGTTGGATCATTGATATTCATTTATCTCACTAATATCTTGTTAATATCCCATTATCTCATTAAAGACATTGCTCCTCACCTCACCTCTTTCCTGTCTAAATATCCACACCCACTGAATTGTAAATCCACAAGATATATTATTCAATACGAAAGTACTTAAGGAAATTCCTGCCTTAATATTCCTTCGTGGGCTGACACTGTCACGTTGTTCACAACGTGTTAATTTCTTCGTGATTTACACACACACACGCACGCACACACACACACACACACACACACACCACACACACACACACACACACACACACACACACACACAAACACACACACACAACACACACACACAAACACACACACACAAACACACACACAACACACACCTCTGAGGGGCAATATCTCCCCAGCATCTTTTATCTTACATTCTAGTGTCATCTGACAGCGGTTTTCTTTTATCTTTTCAGGAGTCATGGAGGCTCCGCAGAAACAATTTTCACAGACCCCTTCAATCACCTCCATCAACTCTTGTCTCCTGGGCCAGTTCCTCTTGAAGATATCCTCACAGTGTACCCAAAATTTGCCAGTGCAGGCTACTAAACATATGGCCCTGTATGACTAACCATCCTGCGAGATGGGGACCTTTATTACCACTGCTGCCTTATTCAATCTTGTGTTGATGATATCCTCAAAATGCATCCGGAGTCTGCCAGTGCAGACTGCCCATCACATGCCTCTGTATGACTAACCATCCTGTGTGATGGGGATTTTTTAGCATCACGTAGCTAGCATTTTGACACACTGTACTCCACTTCATATAGTCTAGGGTAGCTGCACTAATGCACATGTACCTCATGTATTAATACAAAATAAACGCTCTGGAGGCTTGCTAAAATCTTCACCCACAACAGCTGTGCAACACCTGTCATGACACCTGTGCCACTGCACAAAGAAATCTCATTAACTTCTGAAGGGTTCGAATCCTTCTCCAGGCTCCTACTGAATTTCTCACCTGTCATTATAAACAGGTTTTCGCTCTATATGGTGTTGATTTCATTGTGTTATTTGTTTAGTTTTGCGTTTCAACATTGCGTTTATTACGCATCTGTCTTGCTTCCCTCCGCAACACCTGCCTTGTCACACACATGTATTGCTCGTCAACTCAATACCTGTTTCATTACACATGTTCTCCTCGACAATTTTCTCATCCATTACACACTGTAAATCCATCCTTCTGAAGATGAATTATTAAATTCGAAAGTACTTAAGGAAATTCCTGTCATAATCTTTCCTTCGTGGACTCCTTTATACAACCCCCCAACCACTTAGGCTGGACGGTAGAACGACGACCTCGCTTCATGCAGGCCGGCGTTCAATCCCCGACGGTCCAAGTAGTTGGGCACCATTCCTTCCCCTCCGTCCCATCCAAACCCTTATCCTGACCCCTTCCAAGTGCTATATAGTCGTCATGGCTTGGCGCTTTCTCCCTGATAGTTCCCTACCCTCCTTTATACCACAATCACCGAGTTCCACAGGACTCGGTCCTTTTAACCCCATTGATCCCATATACGTCTAAGGCCAATCTGAAAAGGTAGTTAAGATCTCACATGACAATNCGTAATGGCTTGGCGCTTTCCCCCTAATAATTCCCTTCCCTCCACCAGTACTCGCCTAGCTGTGCTTGCGGGGGTTGAGCTCTGGCTCTTTGGTCCCAGAATGCCCTTTGGTCTTAGGGAAGCAACCACCAGTGGTGGAAACGGAGATAACACCACCGGTGAGGTGGAGTTGCATGGCATTTCTCTGCGATAACTCCACCACGTCAGCCAGCACGAGAGAGATAACGAAGTGATTGCAACAGCTGCTGCAGTTTAGTAAGTTATATATAGGACAACAGGCTTTGCAAAATGTTGATTGGGCGTGTTTGACTTTGCGGCGCCTGACAGCTGAGTGGACAGCGCTTCAGATTCGTAGTCCTGAGGTTTCGAGTTCGATCCCCGATGGAGGCGGAAACAAATGGGCTGAGTTTCTTTCACTCTGATGCCCCTGTTACCTAGCAGTAAATAGGTACCAGGGACTTAGACAGCTGCTTCCTGGGGATGTGTAACAAAAAAAAAAAAGAGGCCTGGTCGAGGACCGGGCCGCAGGGACGCTAAGCCCCGAAATCATCTCAAGATAACCTCAAGGTAGACCTCTCCATCGGTCAAGCAGGAGCCGCGGCGACACACAGAGAAAGAGACAAGTCAGCCAAGAACAGGTAATTAGATCATCGGTACAACTTCGTTCCAATAGGGTCTGAGACCCTAGGCCCATGGGGAGAGAGTGCAAGAAGGTTTCTTAAGGATCTTGGTTCCAAGCTCATTGACACCACAAGAGACCCTAGAGCGGCAAGTTTTCTCTTTCAGCGCCTCAGTGTCGCGATCCAGAGGGGGAATGCTCGCTGCATCCTCGGTTCCTGCCCAACGTCGGAGGAGTTCGAGGAAATCTACAGCCTCTAGGAAGCGAACTTTTTTTGTGTGTCCTCTTAATGTTCATTTTTTGTATACAATCAGATATGTAACTGTATAACCTTGCTTAATAAAGTGTACACCATAAAAAAGGGGGGTGGTAGAAGTGAACACTAGAAGTATTCAGAGTTAAATGGCAAGTTTTTCTCTGAATGCTCTGTGTTCCCTTCTATGAGGCTATGGGACCCTACAATTCCCTACAATATCAAGGTTCCCACAAGGTTGAACTACTGCCCATTACAGGATACAACCCCACAACAAGCTTACAAGCGCCTGTTTACTCTTAGGTGAACAGAAGCATTAGGTGATAGGAAACGTGACCAACCATTTTGTCATAATTACACATAATTATCAACATAATCATGACCAACACATAATTACTGGAATATTTATGTGTTGGTTATGATCTCTGAATCTTTGGTTAGACCTATGTGTTAACCCATATTTACCCAGCAGTATCTGGTGGTAAATCAAGTGGCGGATTGAGTTCTAGACCAATCTAATAAAAAAAAGCCTTATTATGAGCTCTGGGACGGGGAAAATCTAAGCCTGATAATAAGGGTTAGAAATCCCCACCATCTGTACCCACAGGTGTAAACAAAACAAGATATTAATATACAACACTCCCCAATAGGAAGAAAACCCGCTAATAATGAAGCAAATCACTTGAAGCACGTCAGGGGCATATAGAATTTAAACGACCTGGTTGGTTCTATGCCCCGAATACTCGGGGCATAGACGGGTACTATGCCCACAGGTGAACCGCTTAGCACCTCATGGTACAGAGCTGAAAGTACTCAGGTCAATAATGGTCAATAATATCACAGGAAGTTTCGCATCTTATTGCCCCCTGAACGTGTGGTGTCCAGTTAAATGACGCAGAGGATGAGGTGTTGATTCATCAATGCCTACTGATGAGATTAGGGCACTTGGGTTAAGGTGCATTGATGAGTTAACTACAGCAGATCAACCAGTATTGATGTGATGATCATGCTCGGTCATTGGACATTGATGGTTTGGTGAAGTCTGGTCAATGTGCATTGTTGCAGGGACAATGCAGCATTGTTCTGTTGATGGTGTGTTGCTACTAACTCTGTTATTGGTGTATGTTTCATGTTGAGAGAGAGAGAGAGAGAGAGAGAGAGAGAGAGAGAGAGAGAGAGAGAGAGAGAGAGAGAGAGAGAGAGAGAGAGAGAGAGAGAGAGAGGAGAGAACTCTTTCCGAATTCCTTAATATCAAGATATTCCTTCAATTTCACTTGACTACACACAGCTTCACTACCCCAGCACCACCATCAATGTCTCTAATAATGAAATCAAAGTTGTTAAGATCATTTCGAAATCAATAATGAAACCTTTCGTTTGTAAACAACACACATACATTGAACATGCAATCTAATAAAGACATATGATTAATTTAATTATAAATCACATATTATTATAATGTGATTTATGCTTGTTTTTTCTCGCATGATTGTCAATCATTAGGATTAGTAGCATTAGGAGAATAGGATGCAATGTTGCACACAATATTCTGCGCATTTTATAGCGGTTTCTAGCATTCTCTCTCCATATACAAGTCCATATAAAAGAATTGACTAGTATAAATATTAGCCAATTCTTCACGGGTATTTTGACAGGTCAGTGAACAACAGTGTTGGACAAAAAAAAAAAAGAATCGCGTGTATTAGCGAACAAAGGGATCGGATCCAGCAGCTGGAACCTATAAAAGTAACGCTCAGAACACTTATATATTTTGATTATATATATATATATTCGAATAGAACCCTCATATATTATGTTCATATATTCGATTAGAACACTCATATATTTGCTCCTCTTACTGGCGTCTCAACCTATGAAAAAACATGTTATATATATATATATATATATATATATATATATATATATATATATGTTTGTGATACACAGTATCACAAACAACCCTCCACAAATGACCCCCCTTAACCAGGCCGTTTTGACTCGGCCTTAACGACCGCACGGGACTTAATAACCAGGAGACGGGGGAACAATTAACAGCCCGACAGGTAAATGATCGCAAATAGAGAAGTCAATCCTCTAACCATCTGTTAGGAGGAGTGATCATCTAACCATCTGTGATCAGGTGAAGGAATGGCTATCAACCAGAGGAGGGGTGTAGAGAAAGGGGTTATCTTGAGGTTATCTTGACATGATTTCGGGGCTTTAGTGTCCCCGCGGCCCGGTCCTCGACCAGGCCTCCACCCCCAGGAAGCAGCCCGTGACAACTGACTTAACTCCCAGGTAACTATTTATTGCTATAGGTAACAGGAGCATCAGGGTGAAATAAACTGTGCCTATTGTTTCTCGCCGGCGCCCGGAATCGAACCCGGGACCACAGGATCACGCGTCCAGTGTTCTGTCCGCTCAACCACCGGCTTCACCGGGAGGGGTGGGGGGGAGGGTTGAACCTGTTCTTACCTGAAGAACATTCTTACCTGAAGGGTTATCGTAGAGAGAGAGAGAAAAGTGAACATGTGCTTGCTTTGATATCGCCAGAAAGACCAGGGGGAGCCAAATTCACGAAGCAGTTACGCAAGCACGTACGAACCTGTGCATCTTTTCTCAATCTTTGGCGGCTTTGTTTCCAATAATTAAACAGTTAATGAGCTCCGAAGCACCAAGGAGGCTGTTTATAACAATAACAACAGTTAACTGGCAAGTTTTCACGCTTGTAAACTGTTTAATAAATGTAACGAAAGCCGTCAAAGATTGAGGAAAGACGGACGCTTTCGTAAGTGCTTGCGTAACCGCTTCGTGAATCTGGGCCCAGTACACGGACCTCTAATGCTGCACTAAACGGCCCGGATTGACCTGAAACATCAGAACTTGACTGGGGAAGAGAATTTTAGTCTTGTGGTTCGAAACTGAGCGGGTTATGCCCCCCCCCCCCACATAATTAATGTCATCTCGTACCATTTCATGAGATTTCTTCAAACGAAAGAGTTAAAAAAAACACGGCAATCATTTTTATAACTAAATTTGGTTCAGACAGGTTGATTGTATTGCTGGTGGTGATTGTAGTGATGATTGTATTGTTGGTGGTGATTGTAGGGATGATTGTATTGTTGGTGAATGATTGTAGGGATGATTGTATTGTTGGTGAATGATTGTAGTGATGATTGAATTGTTGGTGGTGATTGTATTGTTGGTGGTGATTGTATTGCTGGTGGTGATTATAGAGATGATTGTATTGTTGGTGGTGATTGTATTGTTGGTGGTGATTGTATTGTTCGTGGTGATTGAATTGTTAGTGGTGATTATAGAGATGATTGTATTGTTGGTGTTGATTGTATTGTTGGTGGTCATTGTATTGTGTTGATGGTGATTGCGTTGCTTCTGATTATGTTGTTGAGTATTGAGTTTTTGGCGATGATTGTGTATTGTGGTAACGATTGTATTGATTGCGCTGCTGATTGTGTTGTTTTGTTGATGATTGTGTTGGTGGTGATTGTGTTGGAGTAAAGTCCGAACATTGGCCTCCAGAGGTCATGTGGAGCCAGTGGAATCCCAGGTTTAATAGCTTATACGCCGATCGAGCGCTCGAATCCTTCGCATTGCTTCAACTGATTTTCTCAATACTGATCACAATAACACAAAATAGTATTAAATGATACAATTAATGAAAAGAACATTACTACCTGGCACACAAAGCACGCAAGGAGAATAGACATCCCAAAGTTTCTTTTAGTAAATATTTAGCTGCCCACCACTACAGCGTTCTGCCCACCCCCTGCCCTGCCCACCACAGCCCTGCCCACCACTGCCCTGCCCACCACAGCCCTGCCCACCACTGCCCTGCCCACCCCCTGCCCACCACTGCCCTGCCCACCCCCTGCCCACCACTGCCCTGCCCACCACTGCCCTGCCCACCCCCTGCCCACC
>WNGS01167372.1:8583545-8595340 GCA_020271785.1 Procambarus virginalis | reverse complement strand
TATCATATATAGATATATATATATAAAATACTGTATATATATATAGTATTATATTATATATATAATTATATTATCTATATATGAGAGTATATATAATATATATGCATATATATATATATTATATATATATATATATAGACTACATTAACATACTATACGAGTATATATATGATATAACAGGTATATATATTAAATATGTATGTTGTATGTGTGTGTGTCTTTGGTTCCTACCCCGATTTGGCGTTACACGAAAATGTGTACCGTTATGCAGACGAGGAGTCACAATAACGTGGCTGAAATATATTGGCCAAACCACACACTAGAAGGTGAAGGGACGACGACGTTTCGGTCCGTCCTGGACCATTCTCAAGTCGACTGTGTGTACCGTTACATATGAAGTGAAGCGAGTCCTTACCCACCAGTACTGACCAGTACTTACAGGTCAGTGTTTACGGGAAGTACGTAGCAACTACTTGCCCTTCTTATCTTGAGGTTATCTGAGATGATTTCGGGGCTTTTAGTGTCCCTGCGGCCCGGTCCTCGACCAGGCCTCCACCCCCAGGAAGAAGCCCGTGACAGCTGACTAACACCCAGGTACCTATTTTATTGCTAGGTAACAGGGGCATAGGGTAAAGAAACTCTGCCCATTGTTTCTCGCCGGCCAGGACCACAGGATCACAAGTCCAGCGTGCTGTCCGCTCGACCGACCGGCGTCCTGATTGAAAATAAGATAATTATCAGACCGTGCAAAGTCAGTTTGGCTAGTTAGCCCATGGACGGTCATGGGCTAAATAGTCAATCTGAGCCTAACCCAGATGGTCGTTCTAACCAGCAGTCCAAATGGATTGGAGGGGGGGGGGGAGGCGGGTTGAGAGAATTATCAGTGGAAAACGCCAAACCATTACGATTATCTAGCACTGGGAAGGGGTCAGGATAAGGATTTGGGATGGGACGGTGGGAAAGGACTGGTTACCCAACCACTCGGACGGTTGGGGATTGAACACCGACCTGCTTGCATCGAGACCGTCGCTCTACCAACCAGTTCCAGTGGTTAATTTGACGGGAGAGAATTATGAACCATCTTCCCGGTAACACAACCCAACAAATGATCCGGAAAGCTTGAAGAACAGACTGGAGAGATATGGCTGGATGACATATTGAAGAATATGGCTGGATGACATATTGAAGAATATGGCTGGATGACATATTGAAGAATATGGCTGGATGACATATTGAAGAATATGGCTGGATGACATATTGAAGAATATGGCTGGATGACATATTGAAGAATATGGCTGGATGACATATTGAAGAATATGGCTGGATGACATATTGAAGAATATGGCTGGATGACATATTGAAGAATATGGCTGGATGACATATTGAAGAATATGGCTGGATGACATATTGAAGAATATGGCTGGATGACATATTGAAGAATATGGCTGGATGACATATTGAAGAATATGGCTGGATGACATATTGAAGAATATGGCTGGATGTCAGTAGTCGGGAACTGCTGAAGTAGTCGTTAGGTTTGGTTCTACACGAGGTGCCACAAAATGCAACGTCTTAAATACCTGCGAGCATCTTAAATACCTACGAGCATCTTAAATACCTACGAGCATCTTAAATACTACGAGCATCTTAAATACCTACGAGCATCTTAAATACCTACGAGCATCTTAAATACTACGAGCATCTTAAATACCTACGAGCATCTTAAATACCTACGAGCATCTTAAATACCTACGAGCATCTTAAATACTACGAGCATCTTAAATACCTACGAGCATCTTAAGTACTACGAGCATCTTAAATACCTACGAGCATCTTAAATACCTACGAGCATCTTAAGTACTACGAGCATCTTAAATACCTACGAGCATCTTAAATACCTACGAGCATCTTAAATACTACGAGCATCTTAAATACTACGAGCATCTTAAATACTACGAGCATCTTAAATACTACGAGCATCTTAAATTCGCATTTGTTAAAAGTGAATTTCGTGAATTCTCCATATGTAAGCGTGAGCTTCTCCCCCCCCCCCCCCCTTGGGCTGGACGGTAGAACAACGGTCTCCCTTCCTGCAGGTCGGCGTTCAATCCCCGACCGTCCAGGTGGTTGGGCACCATTCCTTCCCACCGTTCGATCCCAAATCCTTATCCTAACCCCTTCCAAGGGCTAGTCGTAATGGCTTGTCGCTTTCCCCTGATAATTCTCTGAATCCCCCCCTTCCCGTTCAATCCATTTGGACTGGTCCTTAGAACGACCATCTGGCGTCGTGCAGGTTTGCGCTCGATCCCCGATGGTCCAAGTGGTTGCGGAATAGTTCTTCCCCAGTTCCTATCCTCACCTCCTATCCCTTCCAAGGGCTGTCTAGTCTTAGTGCATACACCAACAGTTGGCCAAAACCTACACAAACTCTTTAGCAAACACAAAAGTTCACGTTCACGGGTCAAAGAGCCGAAGCTCAACCTCCGCAAGCACAACTAGGTGAGCACATTATAAATATTGTAGAGGCACGAGAAAGATGGCAACAGGCAAATCTAAATCCTCCTAGGCCTAGTTAAGTACATATACGTATTAAATAAGTTAGGCCTGGGTTGCCCAGTTAGGCCGAGAACCGTATAAATTGTCACCCACATTTCCGTGGATTTTTTATTTATAGGCACCACCCTTGGCACCACCTTTGGCACCACCTCTATCTCAATAGCTTGGTCGATAGAGCCTCGACCTCTTACGCATGGGGTCAGCGGTTCGAGCCCCCTGGAGTTGGGAACACGTTCCGATACGCTGCAGGTCGAAACGATTGAAATTTAGAGTATTCCAATAGAAACAAGAAAAAGAAAACGGACTTTTTTTTGGGGGGGTGGAACAATACATTTTTGTACGGTCGAGCAGCGGTTGATGTAAATACAATTAATTGTGGAGAATGGGTTGCATATCCGCCTGGGACTTTCTCCTGATAATTACCTTATCTCTCCCCCCTCCCCCTAGCCCCATCCCCCCTCCCTCTAGCCCCATCCCCCCCCTCTTGCCCGGGAGTGCTGGGTACTCCAGTGCCTCACCGAGTAGCTCGACCTTACTGGGGTCAATCACCCGGTTCCAAAAGTTAGGTCATGCCGAGCGGTTTGGCCCAGGTCATTTGGCAGTTAGTGTTGTTTGTGGGATAAGGGGGGGGGTTGTGGGGAGAGGCAGGGGGGTGTGGGGAGAGAGAGAGGTTGGGGGAGGTACTGGGGTAAGGAAAGGTAAGGTGGGGAGGAGGGAGAGTGGTGGTGGTCATGTGCTGCACTCCGTACTCAGTAACACATTTTAGAGCCAAACAGTTTCACGAAATAAATTAAGATGTCATTTTATTTACCTAAATTAGCGAACATTTCCTGTCCTTTTTTTTCCTTTTCCTTTTTGTAACAAAAAGGAGGCCTGATCAAGGACCGGGCCGCGGGGACGCTAAGCCCCGAAATCATCTCAAGATAACCTCAAGAAGATAACACAGAACACAGCTTCCGGCGCACAATCACCCCCCCCCAAACAAAAGTAAAGTTTGAAATAAAGTTTAAAAAAACTTCGACATGTTTTGGCAACGCTGGCATGAGCCAAGCTGAGCCAAGCTGAGCCAAGCTGAGCCAAGCTGAGCCTTTAGACGGTAGTGGACACTGCGGCGCGTGTCATGGCACTACAAGTCTGTGCTAATGGTCAAGAGCTGTCAAGGACAAGACGAGTAGCTGGCAGCTGTCAGGACGGTGAATGTATACTCATCTCGGGGTATACTGCTTGGTGCTGAACGGCCTTATAGACTGGCCTGACCAAGGAAGCCAGACGGAGCAGTCAAGTCCGATGGAGACGGAGCAGTCAAGAGCGACGGAGACGGAGCAGTCAAGTCCGACGGAGCAGTCAAGTGGTGTCACTCATTTACCACTACTCAAAAAAAATCTTTGCAGGCATAACTTGATGACATTATGTGTCGTAAATGTGTCATTATGATGACATTTTGTGTCGTAAATGTGTCATTACGTGTCACCGGACGACCAGCGCTCCTCGCGGGACAGGTCCGTATGTACACAACCCAAGTAACGAAGTAACTACATAAAGTAACGGAAAAAATGGTGTTGGAATTTGCCAACTAAGCAAGCCCCCGTCTCAACCCTCCACTAGCCCTTCCCCAACACCCCCAACCCCCCACCCTGAACCACCCCGACCCTGCCCAACCACTACCCCTCTCTCTCTAACACAACAAACATCATTCACACTGAGCAAAAGAAACGATTATGACGAGGGAGGTGTTCGTCGTCGGGGCCGACAGACTCCTCACGAGACAACACGGAGGATTGAGACGTGGCCGGGCTAACGAGCCAATTGGGGCCTCGGCCACACGCCCGCGGATCGTTAATTATCGCGCGAAAGGCAATCAGAGCGACGTTTGATTGGCGGGGAATGAAGGGAACGGTGTTTGTAGGGAGGGAGGTGATTGGTTCGTCAGCGGCCTCGGGGTGATGTTGCTCTCCATATACACGACCAAGAGGCCAGATGCTGGCTTGGTGTGGAAGACCTGCCGTGTGGCCTGCCTTGGCCTGCCGTGCCATAAAAATGGTGGTGGTGATGGTCGTGGTGGTGGTGATGGTGATGGTGATGGTGATGGTCGTGGTGGTGGTCGTGGTGATGGTGATGGTCGTGGTGGTGGTGATGGTGATGGTGATGGTCGTGGTGGTGGTCGTGGTGATGGTGATGGTCGTGGTGGTGGTGATGGTGATGGTCGTGGTGGTGGTCGTGGTGATGGTGATGGTCGTGGTGGTGGTCGTGGTGATGGTGATGGTCGTGGTGGTGGTCGTGGTGATGGGTGGTGGTGGTGAAATGTGGGTTAAGGAGGGAAAGGGAAGGTCCAATAAAATGATGAATTGATGAATGAAGAAAGATGAAGCGAAGGAAAACAAGAAGGTGAATCACTGCCATCTACAATAAGAACAGTGCCGTCTACAATAAGAACAGTGCCATGAACAATAAGAACAGTGCCATCTACAATAAGAACAGTGCCATGAACAATAAGAACAGTGCCATGAACAATAGGAACAGTGCCATGAACAATAAGAACAGTGCCATGAACAATAAGAACAGTGCCATGAACAATAAGAACAGTGCCATGAACAATAAGAACAGTGCCATGAACAATAAGAACAGTGCCATGAACAATAAATGCAGTGTCACGGAAATTTAGTTAAATCACGAAAACAAACGGTGATCTGAATTCGATTAAATGAAACAATTTTTAAACCTTAACCAAACGTGACCAAAAAAGAATTCGAGACAAAACTTAAAACTACCAACACCGCCTAATTGGTTTCCGCTCACGGTAAATGGCAGCGACGAATGAGGACTTTAGTGAAAATCCATCACTGGCAACGAACGAAGGGAGGGAGGGCGGGAGGGATAGAGAGGGAAGGAGGGGGGAAGGAGAAGAAATAATAATAAAAAAAGGAGTTTCGCTCCCTCAAACTGTAATTAAATCACCGTCCGTCGCCAAGGTCATTTGGTGGTGTTTATACTGCTGGGTCTTCCGGTGCCACCCCGTGGTGCCAAGTGCCGTGGGAGGCTGGACAGGCCAGCGCCTCCCACCCTCCCACGGTGATGGATGGCTGCACACTGACCAGGCACGCTGTCAACACCGTGGGCGTGTGGCAGTGGGCGGCCATCCTGTATGACCCAGGGGCAGTGTGGGAGGGAATGGGAACATCTATGGACAGGGAGAGAGGGAGTGCGAGTATCATGGCTAAGCTCCGAGAGAGGATGGAGAGATCCCACGGTTGGTTGCTTGGTATAGATTCAGCTACTGAGAAGCACAAAGTTCCCAGTAGCACGGGCTATGGTGAGCCCGTACTGGACTTACCTGGCACGGGAGTGGGGCAAGTAGCACGGGCTATGGTGAGCCCGTAGTGGTGATATTAGCCTCGCAAGAGTGGGGCTGAGAGATCCCACAACACGAGGACTCTAGCAATTTTCAGCGTTGGTCAGCAGTCATAAATGGGAACAATAGAATCAGGATCTATATTTATAACGTGTACAGAATTATTACAATGATGGTCGGCCAAAAACACGCTAACAGCAACCGAAATCAGATTTACATTTTTGGCATAAAGTAACTTTCACATATGTAGCTGACAATTTGAAAGGCGTTATGTACTGACAAAACACGGTGAAGTTAGGTAGCTTAGCATTAGGACTGCAAGACGTCTTGATACAATTGATCAACCCGTCCTCAGACCTAGTCCATTCCATCCAGCGGTCGATCCCAAAGACGCATTTATCAATTTGAACATTCAAATAGGAATTTTCTCAAATGTAAATTAATATTATTTTCTATTAGCATATTGTGCATATTTAGGCATTAGTTAGGTTTGGTGTTTAGGTTCTGTTGGCGATTATTTGTAGTACGTTGGTGAAACATAGCAAGTTATTATGCAAGTACTTTTACACTCCCACAGTTGCTACTTGCTCTGAGGTATTTTGCTGTTCAGGCTTCGATGTTTTAATTTTGAAAACTTAATTTATTTGTTTTCTTGTGGGATTACAGGGTTCTTATTGTGTTATTATAAGACTACAAACTCCGCTTTTAGATAGGTTGCGATCGAGTCAATCTAAGCGATTGGCTGCGATTGAATGTGACGCGATTCGTCAACTGGTGTGTCCATATCACTTATTAGTTAGCGTATCAAAATAATGAACAATTTAGTGAATCTATGTTGTACATACTGCTATGGCGCTATGTCCACTCACAAGATGAGTGCCGCTGCTCAATAAACTCGCCCCTCGGGTGCAAAATTAAAAATTAAATTGTGGATCTAACTCAAGGTGTTAGACGTGCTCCCTTGTCGGAGCTCCGTAAGGAACACTGGGGCTCAAGACCTCGAGGATAACTTGTGAGGTTGTCAACATTGTGTGGCTGGTGGATGTCAAGGCACTTGACAGCTGCGTGACGCCCGCCAAACAGCTGACGACGGGCTGAGGTCTCGGAGGCTGGTGAGCTCGCAAGAATAAATTGCTGTCAGGTTAAAGAAATATACAGAGAGCCGCGTGCAAGGGGGAGGGGGAGACGCGCATAGTCGAGGCAAGTGTGTGTGTGGAGAGCTTGTAGGAAGGAGTCTTGCGGGCAACCGATGAAATGTATCTTAAGTGCATCTACACGGGTTTGTTGATAAGGGCGATGTGAACCGTGTGTGTGTGTGTGTGTGTGTGTGTGTGTGTGTGTGTGGTGTGTTGTGTGTGTGTGTGTGTTGTGTGTGTGTGTGTGTGTGTGTGTGTGTGTGTGTGAGAGAGAATGAGAGCGAGTCCGTTAGTCAGTGAGTGAGTCTGCCAATTACGAGGAATCAGCGGGACAGCCAGACAGTTTGTATTGGTACAAACGTTTAAACTGGTTAATTTCGATATTTGCTTTAGCTGAATATTTATTCATATGTTTTCACAACTCTGGCTGGCTGACTGGTATAAAGGCGACTGGCGAAGAGCGCGGGTTCGGTATCCGGACATCTCACATCACCGATTAGACGGATTCTGGCGTGTCTCCTCTCCCCAACTGATGATTGGTCCATCTAGCGGCGGACTGTCTTTCAAAGTTGTCTGTGTGCGCAAGTAGGGGGTTGGGCTTCAGCTCTTGGTACCGCCTCCTTGTTCTCGAACTGTAAGCCGTCTGATAAAGATTTCTGACTTTATTTTTATTTTGTTTTTCTTTTTTACATAATGCTCTTCAGTTTTGACTCGAACGACCATACCGTAAAAATTCTGGTGGTTAGAGTGAGATTAAAAACAGCTTAATACAGACGGTTCCCAGGATCGTCATGTTAGGTACGTTGCTGGTTGGGCAAAACCACTTCATATTGGACGTTTGTCAGGTTGTGGGGACAGGCTTACTACACATGTGTAAAATACTTCCTTGCATCTCAATGACTCGTATGCAAATCAAATTTGCATTCATTTAATTATGATAGCAGGTCAGACCGTCCGCCTTGCTGATACGACGACTCAATGTATGTGTGTGTGTGTGTGTGTGTGTGTGTGTGTGTGTGTGTGTGCTCACCTTGCTCTGCTTGCGGGTTGAGCTCCAGCTTCTTGGTTCCGCCTCTCAACCGTCAATCAACTGGTGTACAGGTTCCTGAGCCTACTGGGCTCTATCATTTCTACATTTGTAACTGTGTATGAAGTCAGCCTCCACCACATCACTGCCTAATGCACTCCATTTGTTAACTACTGACAATGAAGAAGTTCCTTCTAATGTCTTTATGGCTCATTTGAGTACTCAGTTCCACCTGTGTCCCCTTGTGCGTGTACCTCCCGTGTTAAATAATCTGTCTTTATCTACTCTGTCAATTCTTCCCTAACTAATGTCTCCCGTAACTCTTCTTCCTGCAAGCGATGGGAGGTTCAGTTCGTGTGTGTGTGTGTGTGTGTGTGTGTGTGTGTGTGTGTGTGTGTGTGTGTGTGTGTGTGTGTGTGTGTGTGTGTGGTGTGTGTTTGTGTTTGTTAGGCAGCTATGAAAAACTCTCTCTTGCGAGGTGGCAGGTCACTGCTTGTAAGGTTCTACACAAGGGTTTCAGCACCTGTGGCTATGCATAAACACATGCTTTCACAAGTCCCTTTCAGACGCTCGGATGCTTAATGAGCATATGGTGCTCTTTCCTCCTCCCGGGGTCATATTATTAGTTAAGATCATGCCACTTTTTTTCATGTACGTGAAGAGTGTCTGGTCTGTAGTTTGAGCCCAGCACCCTTCACCTCCTAGCACTCCCCACCCTCCCCTGGCCAAGTCTCGGGCTAGGTAACTCTACCCGTTACTTGAAAAAGGTTATTGGGAAGTATTGACTGACAAAACCACAGCAGCCATCGTTACTGGTGTGTGTGTGTGTGTGTGTGTGTGTGTGTGTGTGTGTGTGTGTGTGTGTGTGTGTGTGTGTGTGTGTGTGTGTGTGTGTGTGTGTGTGTGCGCGCGCGTCTCTTTCTCTGTTTTAATATTAGCTTCAAAACTACCAGCACCATGAATTGCAGGCCTGACATACTTGCTATACTCGCTGGACGCCATACCCATGCTGTGAGTGGTAGTGGACCCCATACCCATGCTGTGAGTGGTAGTGGACCCCATACCCATGCTGTGGGTGGTAGTGGACCCCATACCCATGCTGTGAGTGGTAGTGGACCCCATACTCATGCTGTGGGTGATAGTGGACCCCATACCCATGCTGTGGGTGGTAGTGGACCCCATACCCATGCTGTGGGCGGTAGTGGACCCCCATACCCATGCTGTGGGTGGTAGTGGACCCCATACTCATGCTGTGGGTGGTAGTGGACCCCCATACCCATGCTGTGAGTGGTAGTGGACCCCATACTCATGCTGTGGGTGATAGTGGACCCCATACCCATGCTGTGAGTGGTAGTGGACCCCATACCCATGCTGTGGGCGGTAGTGGACCCCCATACCCATGCTGTGGGTGGTAGTGGACCCCATACCCATGCTGTGGGTGATAGTGGACCCATACCCATGCTGTGGGTGGTAGTGGACCCCATACCCATGCTGTGGGTGGTAGTGGACCCCATACCCATGCTGTGGGTGGTAGTGGACCCCCATACCCATGCTGTGGGCCATACCCATGCTGTGGGCAGTAGTGGACCCCATACCCATGCTGTGGGTGGTAGTGGACCCCCATACCCATGCTGTGGGTGGTAGTGGACCCCCATACCCATGCTGTGGGTGGTAGTGGACCCCCATACCCATGCTGTGGGTGGTAGTGGAATAGACAACAGACCAATCTTCGTTTAACCAAGTTACAGCACAAGCTAATTACCATTAATATCAACAATCTAATTAAAGTTTTAGTTCATTTAGTATGATACTCCTATGAAAGCCTGAAACCCATGCCGGGGCCTGAAGCAGAAGGATCACAGTCGCACACAAATGACTCGGAAATTGGACCCTAAGGACCACTAGTTCCCATTTGGTGACCATCTAATTATTTTGTGTTGATACTATGCAGCCTAACCCATCCAGTGGGGAGTAGGAGTCGGCTACCAGGAGCCGGATTCACGAAGCAGTTACGCAAGCACTTACGAACCTGTACATCTTCTCTCAATCTTTGGCAGCTTTGTTTACAATTATTAAACAGTTAATGAGCCCCGAAGCACCAGGAAGCTGTTTATAACAATAACAACAGTTGATTGGCAAGTTGTCATGCTTGTAAACCGTTTAATAAATGTAACCAAAGCCGCCAAAGATTGAGGAAAGATGTACACGTTCGTAAGTGCTCGCGTAAGTGCTTTCGTGAATCTGGCCCCAGACACTTAACCTGTTTATTCAAGTGTTTTACTCAAGCTACAAGGAATAGTAGTGTAGTTACAACATTATAGCTGGATGCAAGGGGTTACAGGTACATTTTAATAATGGTATTATTATTATTATTGAACAAATCCACAGGAGCCCTGCAGAGGATTCGAACCTATGCGCTGGGTGTTCGCAGATGCACGCTCTAGGTGCACTGTCAGTGCATGGGTTCGAACCCGAATGACAGCTCCTGTGGATTTGCTCAGTGATATATGACGAGAATGTGATTTCTGTGTATTGTCATCATCGTGATAGTTGATGCAATAATGATGAGGGCACCACCAACAGCACACACTCCACTGGACGACAGAAGAGCTCGGAGAGACATGATCACCACATACAAAATTCTCAGCGGAATTGACATGTGGTGTAGCGAGGAGCCACTCGAAGGGTCCCAGAGCACAACCCTCGAAACACAACCCTCTGGTGGTAAAGCTCAGGTAATATATCCACCTCATTAATCACTCGAGTAATTTATAATGCGACACCAGCGATCACTTAACTACTGGTGGATGATGAGTTGCATCCAGCTGCTGCTGCTGCTCATGATGATGATGATTATGATGATTATGATGATGCCATCAGTTTGTGGCGTTGACCACCAGGCCGTGACAAGTGGGAGAGTCTGGCTGTACTCACCTAGATGTGCTTGCAGGATCGAGCTAGGCTCGTAGCCCCCTCCTTCCCGACGTTCTTAGATTATTTTTTTTACTGCGACTACAGGCTCACCATAGCCCGTGCTACTTGGAACTTTTTGTTCCACGTAGCAAATCTTTAACAACAACAACAACAACTTAGATTAATGCAATCATTCATTTCTCACGCTTGTGTCAGATTTACAGTTACAACTTTGAATCGAATTAGCTTCAATTATTTCTACGTCTAACCTGTTCCACTTTTTGACAGCTTTGACACAAAAAAAGTTCTTTCTAAGGTCTCTGGCTCATTTCCGTCTCCAGCTTTCTTATCTGATCCGTCGTTCTGCCGTTCCAAGCTTTGAATAAAGATTCTTTGTCTTCCTTGTCAATTTCCCTTAGAATTTTATATGTTGTTATCATGTCCCCCCCCCCTATCTCTACTTTCCACTAGCGTGATAAGGTCCAGTTCTCTCAGTCTTTCCTAGTAGCTCAATCCCCTCAGCTCAGGAACGAGTCTAGTTGTTCCTTTTGGACCTTTTTCTAGCTTCATGTCCTTTTTTTCAGGTAAGGGTTCCATGCTGGGGCTGCATATTCAAGAGTGGGTCTCACCTACGTTCTATATAGGGCCCGTGAAGACCCTTTGTCCAAAATTTGTAATATACACGAAGCTCACTTGGTCAGTATGCTATCTGCTTGGTCAGTATGTTATCTGCTTGGTCAGTATGTTATCTGCTTGGTCAGTATGTTATCTGCTTGGTCAGTATGTTATCTGCTTGGTCAGTATGTTAACTGCT
>WNGS01167372.1:8559808-8576239 GCA_020271785.1 Procambarus virginalis | reverse complement strand
CTCATAAGGCAACAACAACAGCCTGCTGTTGCAATCATCGTACTGAACACTCCTTAACTCGTGTTCAGTTTCACCATCAAGGAGTCAATATTATATTTTGAATACAGTTAAAACTAAACTGCATGTCACCCCCCCCCACCCCTTTTTTTTACTGAATTTCACGTATACTCGAGAGTATGTTGTGTGTATGTTCATGACATACACTGATGGTCGTGGGGGTTTTAATGTTGTATGTTCAAAACATATATATTATGTATGTAGACTACGACAAAAACTGGGCTATGCATAGATTAGTTCCCTTGCCTATTTATTACAGGTAAAATTGCTTCAAGTGTTGAAATATTGATAATAAAGATAATAGCAATACTTATTGTTGTAATACTGAGCTTATCCCGTTCAGTTCTCACACAAGCATCCCACACACACACACACACACACACACACACACACACACACACACACCACACACACACAGACACACACACAGACACACAGACACACAAGCACACACACAGACACACATACACACACACAGACACACATACAGACACACCATACACACACAGACACACACACACACACACAGACACACACAGACACAACACAGACAACAAGACACACACACACACAGAGGGGCCCGGTAGCCTGGTGGATAGCACGCAGGATTCGTAATTCTGTGGCGCGGGTTTGATTCCCGCACCCGGCAGAAACAAATGGGCAAAGTTTCTTTCACCCTGAATGCCCCTGTTACCTAGCAGTAAATAGGTACCTGGGAGTTAGTCAGCTGTCACGGGCTGCTTCCTGGGGTGTGTGTGTTGGTGTGAAAAAAAAAAAGTAGTTAGTGTAGTTAGTAAACAGTTGATTGACAGTTGGGAGGCGGGCCGAAAGAGCAAAGCTCAACCCCCGTAAAATACAACTAAGTGAATACACACACACACACACACACACACACACCACACACACACACACACACACACACACACACACACACACACACACACACACACACAACCACACACACCACGCACGCGCGCTCTTCGCTGGATACGTGATCCTGTGGTCTCCGGTTCGATCCCGGACGCTGGCGAGAAACGATGGGCAGAGTTTCTTCACCCTATGCCCCTGTTACCTAGCAGAAAATAGGTACCTGGGAGTTAGTACGCTGTCACAGGTGTGGGGGGGGGGGGGGAAAAGTAGTTATTAAACAGTTGATTGACAGTTGAGAGGCGGGCGAAAGAGCAAAGCTCAACCCCCGCAAACACAACTAGGTGAATACAACTAGTGAGTACACACACACACACACACAGATGAAGGGATGGATGGGCGGACTGCATTTTTTTGGACTGTCGGAAAGCCTTTGACACAGAACCCCATAAAAGGCTGATGCATAAGCTGGAGAAACAGGCAGGAGTAACAGGTAGGGCGCTCCACTGGATAAGGGAGTACCTAAGCAATAATAAGCAGAGAGTTACAGTGAGGGGTGAGACCTCAGACTGGCGTGAAGTCACCAGTGGAGTCCCACAGGGCTCTTACTCGGACCTATCCTGTTTCTGATATACGTAAATGATCTCCCAGAGGGTATACTCATTCCTCTCAATGTTTGCTGACGACGCCAAAATTATGAGAAGGATTAAGACAGAGGAGGACAGCTTGAGGCTTCAAGAAGACCTGGACAAGCTGCAGGAATGGTCGAACAAATGGCTGTTAGAGTTTAACCCAAGCAAATGTAATGTAATGAAGATAGGGGTAGGAAACAGGAGACCAGATACAAGGTATCATTTGGGAGATGAAATACTTCAAGTGTCAGAGAGAGAGAAAGACCTGGGGGTTGATATCACGCCAGACCTGTCCCCTGAAGCTCATATCAAGAGGATAACATCAGCGGCATATGCCAGGTTGGCTAACATAAGAACGGCATTTAGAAACTTGTGTAAGGAATCTTTCAAAACATTATATACCACATATGTCAACCAATCCTGGAGTATGCGGCTCCAGCATGGAGTCCATATCTAGTCAAGCATAAGACTAAACTGGAAAAGGTTCAAAGGTTTGCCACCAGACTAGTACCCGAGCTGAGAGGTATGAGTTACGAGGAGAGACTACGGGAATTAAACCTCACTTCGTTGGAAGACAGAAGAGTTAGGGGGGACATGATTACCACATTCAAGATTCTCAAGGGAATCGACAGGGTAGATAAAGACAGGCTATTTAATACAAGGGGCACACGCACTAGGGAACACGGGTGGAAACTAAGTGCCCAAATGAGCCACAGAGATATTAGAAAAAACTTTTTTATTGTCAGTGGTTGACAAATGGAATGCATTAGGAAGTAATGTGGTGGAGGCTGACTCCATACACAGTTTCAAGTGTAGATATGATAGAGCCCAATAGGCTCAGGAACCTGTACACCTGTTGATTGACGGTTGAGAGGCGGGACCAAAGAGTCAGAGCTCAACCCCCGCAAGCACAACTAGGTAAGTACACACACACCGGAAGCTGGCCTCGCACAATGAAGGGGCATTTGTCGAAATTATACCGATTGAAAAACACCTCTACCAAGCAACGGGAAACAATTGGACTCTCTCTTAGCCGGCAAATTATCCACGCCGACGATGGTGGAAAAAAACACCACCACGCGAACAACTGTTAGCCAAGATAATATCCGGCAAATTACATAGAGTCTTGACAGCAAATGACAGCCATTAGTTAAGTTATCTGCTGTATATCTTGACCGCTTCTCTCCAGAACTTTATCTAAAGGAAAAACTGTATTAAGAAGTTGGGATTATGCCTGACGATCTCCAGGACAGTGGACCTGGTGCTTCGAGCCTTCCTTATCCAGAGTAAGATCTTGCTCTGATACTATAAGAAGCTTCGAGCCTTCCTTAGGGAGGGAGAAAGAGTATGTTCCGCACGGGAGACATCTCCCGTCACGCAGGGTGCAGTCGCACCTCCACAGGTCTCCAGTATCAGCTCTTGATACTGGTAATGGCTCAAAAGGGCCACCACTTGCGGGCTATTCATGCCCGTGCCACCTTTTGGGTGGCTCAATCTTCATCAATAAATCAAGCATGTTCCGAAGTGGGACGCCAGATCGTGGCGTTCCTAGCCACCGGAGAGAGAGAAAGTTTCAACGAAGGATTTACCGAAGTGATCTGAAGGTTAGGGACGAGTTATAATCCTTTCTTATGTCGACTGACATCTCAAATCACCTTTGTTGCGGACAAACTGCGTGTACATACGTATGTGGGCGTGCATTACCGGGCTTCAGCTCCAGGTCCCCGGCCCTTGGCGGTTGTCCGCAGACTAAAAGCGGTAATTTCTGGCACTTTTTGTTTTTGTATTTGATTTTAAAGCTGTGGAAACGTAGCCCCTCTTTGTTCATCGGGTGTTGCTTTAGATTCAGCTACTGGAAACAAAAAATTGCAAGTAGCACGGGCTATGGTGAGCCCGTAGTGGACTTAGCTGGCACAGGGGCGGGGCTGGAACTTTTTCATTCAATTTACACTCCTTAAAAATTTTTTTACCTGCGGGTCATGTACACATCTGAACACAGATATCCTTGTTTTGTTGGTGTTCAATATCAATTTAGTCTGTCTACTATATCGATATCTTCGGTATTTTGTATGTCAGGATCATAACCTCTCTCTGCATCCTTTCGCTATCCTCATAGTTCACATCTCAGTTCAAGGACTTGCTTTAGTTGAGGGACTTATTATAATAATAATTCACTGTGTCAGGGGACAGGAAGCCAGAGTGTATTCATACACGTTAGGCTTTTATCGAGATCCAAACCAGGTGGAATTACTGACCCAAGATGCAACCCCACAACACGCTGACTCCTGGGTACCTACTTAATGCCAGGTGAATCAGAGCATTAGGTGAAAGGAAATGTGCCCAACCATTTCTGTCCCGCCCGAGTTCGAACCCGGAATTCTTGATTATGCGTCGAGAACGAACCCGACTGTCCCTCAAGCAGTGTATTATTATTATTATTATTATTATTATTATTATTATTATTATTATTATTTACCACAAACATGGCCACACATTTACAATGCTAACCAGCATTAAGCAGTGGGTGGTGTTCATACGGTCTCCTTACCCTTCTCATGATCTTCCATTTTGAAGCATTCAGCAGTCAGTCTCCGTGGAACATCCAACTGAGTGATTTTCATTCATGACTCTCCATACAGCATCCTGCAGTCTGGGACGTCATGAAACATCTTGCATGAGTCGAAGTATCCAGTTTCTTAAATATATAGACAACAAGATTGGGCTTAGGGGCAGTCCTTGCGGGACTCCACTTGTCATATTCCTCTTAATGTAATCCTTAGCCTATTTGTTTAGTCTCTCATTTAAGAATTAGGTACTCCTGTTTTGTCCACTAGTTTGAACAGTAGGTGGGTGGGTGTGTGTGTGTATACTCACCTAGTTGTGCTTGCGGGGGTTGAGCTTTGGCTCTTTGGTCCCGCCTCTCAACTGTCAAACCAACTGGTGTACAGGTTCCTGAGCCTATTGGGCTCTATCATATCTCCATTTGAAACTGTGTATGGAGTCAGCCTCCACCACATCACTTTTTAGTGCATTCCAGTGAGTGAGTGAGTGAGTGAGTGAGTGAGTGAGTGAGTGAGTGAGTGAGTGAGTGAGTGAGTGAGTGAGTGGTGTGTGTGTGTGCTCACCTATTTGTGCTTGCAGGATCGAGCATTGACTCTTGGATCCCGCCTTTCCAGCTATCAGTTGCTTACAGCAATGACTCCTGTCCCATTTCCTTATCATACCTAGTCTTTAAAAGTATGAATAGTATTTGCTTCCACAACCTGTTCCCCAAGTGCATTCCATTTTTCCACTACTCTCACGCTAAAAGAAAACTTCCTAACATCTCTGTGACTCATCTGAGTTTCCAGTTTCCACCCATGTCCCCTCGTTATGTTATTATTACGTGTGAACATTTCATCTATTTCCACTTTGTCAATTCCCCTGAGTATTTTATATGTCCCTATCATATTTCCTCTCTCCCTTCTTTTCTCTAGTGTCGTAAGGTTCAGTTCCTTCAGACGCTCTTCATATCCCATCCCTCGTAACCCTGGACAAGCCTCGTCGCAAACCTCTGAACCTTCTCCAGTTCCTTATGTGTTTCTTCAGGTGGGGGCTCCATGATGGCGTGGCATACTCTAAGACGGGTCTCACGTAGGCAGTGTAAAGCGCCCTAAAAGCCTCCTCATTTAGGTTTCTGAATGAAGTTCTAATTTTCGCCAGTGTAGAGTACGCTGCTGTCGTTATCCTATTTATATGTGCCTCAGGAGTTAGATTAGGTGTCACATCCACTCCCAGATCTCTTTCTCGAATCGTTACAGGTAGGCTGTTCCCCTTCATTGTGAACTGTCCCTTTGGTCTCCTATCACCTGATCCCATTTCCATAACTTTACACCATAACTGTCTGTCTGTCTGTCTGTGTGTGTGTGTGTGTGTTGTGTGTGTGTGTGTGTGTGGTGTGTGTGTGTGTGTCGCGGTAGCGTAACATGTGCACTTTAAGACAGAACGGGTTTTAGTTCTTGGGTCCGCCTGTACATGCAGCTCACGTGTAACTATGGTGCAAGCTTCTCTACTTTTGACATTTTAAGTTGAATTCGCCTCAATATCATTTTTCTTTCATTCAACGTATCACTTCTCGTACATCTTGGCACGTTCGTTTCCCGTTACCATCAATGCTTTCTAGTCCTCCGGCTGCTCTCATCCTGAACAGCCTAGCCTTACTCACTATGTCTTGGTATCTCCTATGTTGTGACCATGTCTCATCTGGAGTTTCCTCTCACCGGAATTTGTAGGAAAAATTATTTGATCCCGTCATTGCTGCTTAGGTCTCAAATTTCTGGCGTCAAATGTAGGAGAAAATCAGAATTTTCTAAATTCTTATGTTTTACTTTCAGTACCCTGTCTAGTTAACTATGTCTGCTGGCAGCGAGCTCTAGCTCTGCGTCCCCGCCACGAATATTTGTATATGATCATAGTGTGCTGGAAAAAAAAAAGATTGAACGCAAACCGATTCAAAAATTCATGGTCGTTTGAAGTTTCCATTATGTCCGTTTTTTTTTCACTCATTTCTATCCTAAAACTTCCAAAAATAGGTTGCTACCACAAGAAAAAAATCTGTTTCACCACACAAATCATTCGTAAAAAAAGAGGTAGTCAACTTTCCTAAAAAAAAGGTGACCAAGAAAGTTGATTTAAAACTTTTTTTTTAATTTTATGCCGCAAAATATGTATTCCAAACCGCAACAGATCTAACACGAGTTAGATAATGTAATTTGATCACTGTTCAAACCTGCATCAGCGATCAAACTGATTACCATTACCATGGTAATGCCATGTTAAGGATAATGGGAGAACCAGTCAGGAATACCGGTACAAGGCCGGTATATTATGACCAACCCACACATTAGAAGTTGAGGAGACGACGATGTTTCGGTCCGTAATGGACCATCATCACACACACACACACACACACACACACACACACACACACACACACACACACACACACACACACACCACACGAGACTTGATAATGGTCGCGGGCGGACCGAAACGTCGTCGTCTCCTGAACAATCCACAAGGGCCGTGACGAGGATTCGAACCTGCGTCCGGGAGCATCCCAAGTTGTCGTCTCCTCATGTGGCGAGTGGATTGGTCATCACATCTTCACTCCACGTTATTGTGATTCATCATGCTAGTATTACCTGTCAAAAACATCCTTACAGGTCAATAATACTTGTCAAAGAAGCTAATATCACTCAATATTAAGCTCGTCGAATACTCCACACCTTTCTATAACACCCCCGCCCCCCCACCTTCCACAATCTTCCTCAACAGCCGACAGCTCCCTTGTGCGTCTAAACGACGACTGCCTTGTACGTCAAGACGTCGGCCTTGTACGTCCAGACAACGTCCTTATACGTCAAGACGACAGCCTTGTACGTCGAGTCGGCCTTGTACGTCAAGATGTCGCCCTTGTACGTCCAGACAACGTCCTTATACGTCAAAACGACGGCATCCAGCCTGTGATATCCCCCCATAACGAAACAAGACGTTAGCTGTTCTCTTCCTCCGGAGCGAAAGCTATCAACAATTGATCATAATTACCGAGAGCCGCGGGCCAGGAGCTGAAGTTTACACCCTCCTGATGAAGTGTGTAGTCAAACCAGCTCCTCCGGCCCTGATTAATGGAGCTAAATAACATCACCAGGGCCCCCGGAGCCTTGATCAATGGGCAGGGATATGTAATGATACCGCCTCTATGTCAGGAAGGTGTTGGTGTCCCTTTTACACCGGCGGTGTGTGTGTTGTGTTGTGTTGTGTTGTGGGTGTGTTGTGGGTGTGTTGTGTGTGTGTGTGTTGTAGGTGTGTGTGTGTGTGTACTCACCTAATTGTACTCACCTAATTGTGCTTGCGGGGGTTGAGCTTTGGCTCTTTGGTCCCGCCTCTCAACTGTCAATCAACTGGATTGACAGTGTGTGTGTGTGTGTGTGTGTGGTGTGTTGTGTGTGTGTGTGTGTGTGTGTGTGTGTGTGTGTGTGTGTGTGTGTGTGTGTGTGTGTGTATTGTTTGTTGCATTACCATTACCATGGTAATGCCATGTTAAGGACAATGGGAGTACCTGTCAAGAATACCGGTACAAGGCGCTAATATTATGCGCCTTGTACGCATAATATTCCACGCTGATGCAGCATATTCCAACACTGGTTGGGGTTCGTTCACCGGTCGGGGGCTCCATGCTGGTGCAGCATACTCTCAGCACCGGTCGGTTAGGGGAAAAATTGGCGCTCGGTTCCGGAAGGCTGTCCCATATGGTCGCCGGCTTGACACACACTACTGGTGGGGATTTTATTGACGTGTACGTCTGGAGCTCCTGTTCCTTGTTCCGTCTCCTTGTAGACACTTTGCTCTCGATCACGTGGGCCTAGACCGGGCTCGGGGAGTAGAACAACTCTTGAAACTCTCTCCAGGTATGACTCAGGTTCAGAACCCTATGGGTCCCTACACGTCCACTTACGAATCACAATATCTTCCCTCGATCATGGTCGCTTAAGTCTGTATTTACGAAGCAGTTTACGAGCTCCGAAGCGTTACGAGGACGTCTTTATAACGCTTCCGACGTCGTAAACTGTTTAGTAAATTACTAAGCTGCCACGATGGAGGTAAGTGCTTGGTGAATCATAACCCTGATATGTTCCTCACTTTTATTATGTATCGTTGCCCTGGCCGCCATCTTCCAAATTTCATCCTCACATGACCTTACACTTAACGGAATTGAATTCCATTAACCATTTGTGTGATTATGCCTGCAACTTACCTTTGCTTGTCCAGATTTTCCTCGTTTGCGGCATCGGTAAACAGCGACATAAAAGTGTCAAGTCCATCAGGTGAATTATTTATATATAAAGAATAGCATGGGGTCAAGAATGACCCATGTCAATCATGGGTCGCCAGCACTGTTCCTTGTGGACTCCTCTGATGACGTTCCTCCATTGGATATTTCCTATTTTTATTGTTGCTCTCTGTTTCCCATTCGTTAGTTTTATCCAGGTAAGTACTTTACTCTTCGGCCTCACTCACGTGGGGTCCAGGATTCGAGTCTCCTAGAGCCCAGGTGAATGGAATACTTTACCAGTTCCTACAGTCTTGCTTTCTTGTGTGATCTCTGTCATTCTGTCGTAGAAGTCCACTAGGTTTGTCAGGCATGTCCAATCTTTCCTGAATTCATGTTGATGCGATGATGCCATGCGTGTGTGTACATGTGCAAGTGTGGACATGTATATGTATGTGTGTATACATATGCGTATATGTGCAAGCCTTAATGTGTAATTACCTAGCGTAACTAGTTTTGTAAGTGTAGTTACAGGATGAGAGTTATGCTCATGGTGTCCCGTCTTCCCAGTACTCTTTGTCGTATAATGCTTTGAAACTACTGACGGTTTTGGCCTCCACCACCTCCTCACTGAACTTGTTCCAACCGTCTGCCACTCTTGTTTGCAAAAGAACATTTTTAATTTTTTTCGACAGCTTCTTTAGTTTAAACGTATGTCCTCTTGTTCAGTTTTAAAATAATTCTGTCAATTTTGTCTATTCATGTTCCTATTTTGTACATAGTGATCATATTGATTTTTGATTCGTCTTCTAGCTTTGGTATATTTAACACTTCTAGCCTCTCCTTATAGCTTTTTTTTATACATTTAGTTGAGTTACACCTGGCTTCATTACTTACATTTACTTGAGTTAAACTCTAGTAGCCATTTGTTTGACCATACCTTCAGTTTGTCCAGGTCAACTTGTAGCCTCTTGCTATCTTACCTCTCTTAATCCTCCTCGTAATTTGTGCATCATTAGCAGACATTAATAGTAACGAGTTAGTTCCCTTTGGCAAATCGTTTACATATATCAGAAACAGGATGGTCCAAGGGCTGATCCCTGTGGGACTCCACTGGTGACGCCTCGCCAATCCGAGACCTCACGCCTCACAGTGACTCGCTGTCTTCTGTTGCTTAGGTACTCCTTTATCCACTGGAGTACCTTCTCTTCTATTCCTGCCTACATCTTCAACTTATGTACCAATATCTTATAGGGGCACTATGTCAAAAGCTTTTTGGCAATCTAAAAAAATAATATGCAGTCTCCCCATCCTTTTTTTACCGAATTTTTTCTGCCTAGTCATCAATTTCCATTAATCCTGTGAGGCAAGATTTGCCATCCCTGAACCCATGCTGGTGATGTGATACAATATTCTCTCACCAGATGTCCTATTAGTTTTTTTTCGCACAATCTTCTCTAACACCTTCCATAGTATGCAAGTTATTAACACTGGCCTGTAGTTTAGTGTCTACTGTCTCTCTCCCTTCTTGTATATCAAGACTACTTTTGCCGTTTTAAAAGTTTTTGGCAGTTCTCTTGTTAGCAGCGACTACTTGTGCACTATTCAGTAGTGGTCGTAAGTGCTTCTGCTCCCTCTTTTAGTATCCATGGTGAGATTCCGTCTGGGTCAACAGCTTTTGTCACATCCAATTCAAGCAAATGGTTTCTAACCTCTCACATTATTAATCTCAAACTCCTCTAGTGGTGCCTGGTTAGACTTTTCCCTCTCTTAGTTCAGGAAACTTCTTCATGCGCGTGAGTATGAACGCTGGATTAGTCAAGTTAAATCCATCGAGCGCATAATACAATCATTTTTTCCGTACAATTCCATTAAAAATACGCAACTGTGAATAAGGTGTGAAGCTAGGCAAGAGAGCGTGTGTGCGTGCATGCGTATATATGTGCGTGCATGCGTATATATGCGTGTTGAGGGAGCTGTAGATAGTCTTGGTGCAATCGATGCTGTCAACAGGTGTACGCGGCCACACCTCAATATTTCAGTACTTCAACACTCACTTATTGGAGGGAACTGTAGGGAATATTCTCTGCCGAACTGTTCATTTTTTTGGGGTAACTGTAAGTGCAGTGTGTGTGTTGAACAGTGTTCAGAATGAGAGGTTTAACGCAAGTGTGTCAAGTTACCCACTTACATAGATGGCAATAAGTCAGTATTTGACTGTCACAGCAATAATAATAATATTAATAATAATACACTATGAGATGGTTATCTTCTTGAGGTTATCTTGAGGTGATTTCGGGGCTTAGCATCCCCGAGGCCCGGTCCTCGACCATGGCTCCTTTTTGTTACACATCCTCCAGGAAGCAGCCCGTAGCAGCTGTCTAACTCCCAGGTACCTATTTACTGCTAGGTAAACAAGCGCATCAGGGTGAAAGAAACTTTCCGCCTCCATCGGGGATCCAACCCGGAACCTCAGGACTACGAATCCGAAGCGCTGTCCACTCAGCTATCAGGCCAGCTGTGGCAAGCACACTAACGTCATGTATGAATGACAAAATCCGTAGCAGCCGTGATGAGGATTCGAACCTATGCTCTGGTTATTCCCAGACAACCAAGCCACGACATGGTAAAAAGGATTGTAACCTGGGTCCTACTCAAACCCCCCAAAGCCAGAGTGTATGGGGGGGGGGGGATTGTGTGAAACCCTGCTTTGGCTTCAGTGGAAGCTTCTAGAACCCTCAAGGAACAAATCCACAAGGACCGTGATTGGGGGATTCGAACCTACGCCCGGGGTGTTCCCAGACGCACCTTAGTCAACTGTGCACACGACATGGTCAAAAGAATTGCAACCTGGAGTGCTACTCAAGGGGTTCTCAACTCTTATATCGTTGAGATATTATTCTCAACTCTTGAGAACCCTCAAGGGTTCAGTAGCACCCCAGGTTGCAATTCTTTTGACCATGTCGTGGCGTGGTTCGAATCCTCACAGTTCACACGGATTTTCTCAAATAATAATAATAATAATAATAATAATAATAATAATAATAATAATAATACATTTTATTAAAAATATACAGAACAATACAGTTATTAATAAATCAATAAATATATATTTACATAAATATATATTTAATGAAAGTACCAGCACCAGAGCTTACGATATAATAAGCGAGTTTTTTGTCCATACATATTTATAAATCTGAATATATAATCTGAATATATAAACAAAGAAAATCATCTTTATGCTTGCCACAGCTGGCCTGACAGCTGAGTGGACAGCGCTTCGGATTCGTAGTCCTCAGATTCCGGGTTCGATCCCCCGAAACGATTTATGCGTAGTTAGGCCTAGGGAAGGTTTGGCAAGGTGTCTTGGTTACATTGTAAACACGCCCCAAGTCAACCTAAAGGTCAACGAAGCCAGTTTCGGGTGATAACTCCCAACAAGGTGTAGTTAACCACAAGTCAAATAAACAACGCTAACCCTCTACTTGTTTTGTGGTCGGTGGAGGGCCGAAGACGTCACGCAATGGCCGCAACTGTAGCGAAGGTGAGAGCCCAAGAATGCCCAGTTGCTTTGCTCACTGGGCGACCCCACTCATAGCCAACCACTTGGGCTGGACGGTACAGTGACGGTCTCGTTTCATGCAGGACGAAGTTCAATCCCCCGATCGTCCAAGTGGTTGGGTACTGGTCCTTCCCTCCCTCCGTTCCATCCCAAATCTTTATCCTGACCCCTTCTTTCCCAGTGATATATAGTCGTAATGGCTTGGCGCTTTCCCCCCTGATAGTTCCCTTCCCACTCACAGTGAATTAAATCCTAAGTTTTGTTGTTGTTGAACACCAATAACAAGTTCACTGAGGGCTTCAACAACGCTCGGTGAGTTCACTAAAAGGCTCAAGAACGCTCGGTGAGTTCACTGAGGGCTTAGGCCAGGCTTAGATAGTCAACATGAGCACTAAACCTTTCGAATGGCAACGATGTTTGCTTTCTTGCACGGTAAGGTAAGCCAGACGATCGTTCGCCACACTTACCAATAGCTGGGACCATCAGAGGCACTTGCGGGAAGAACCCTTAATAAAGTGTAAAGTTGCCCCCAGTGCTTGAACGCAGCCACTTATTTCATGGCACTTAACACCTATAAGCCCAGTAATCAACTTTAAAAGACGCTCAGCTCTTGAACACAGTAAAACGACTTTCAAGAGACTCTTCACACGGAGGAACTGTGAAAACTCGACAATTAAAAGCCCGCAACACGGTGACCTTAGCACGCAGCCCGCTGGCAGGGTAATATATTGCGGGTCAGGGTGGTGGGGGAAGACGAGGCTGACTACACGCTAAGGCAATGTGCTCAAATCCACAAGGGCCGTGGCGAGGATTCGGTCCGGGAGCATCCCAGACGCTGCCATTGTGGAATTGGTCGTGTCCCATTTCTATACATGTTTGCAGACCCTCTTGCTATTGTGAAGTCCCAATCGGCTATTGTAGGGGCCTTAATCGGCTATTGTAGGGGCCTCAATCGGCTATTGTAGGGGCTCAATCGGCTATTGTAGGGGCCTCAATCGGCTATTGTAGGGGCCTCAATCGGCTATTGTAGGGGCCTCAATCGGCTATTGTAGGGCCCCAATCGGCTATTAGGGCCCCAATCGGCTATTGTAGGGGCCTCAATCGGCTATTGTAGGGCCCCAATCGCCTATTGTAGGCCCCAATCGACTATTGTGAAGCAATCAGGCAGTGCACAGTCTCGATTAACTATTGTAACACATCAACTATTGCAAAGCATCAATTATCTACCCCTAATCGCAAACCCCGTAGCCCCTACCTATAAATCCCCGCTTCTCGACGGGTTCCGTCCTCCCAAAACTCGCCAAGAGCAACAAGTCACCGTCGGTCGCCCCGTCGGTCGCTCCGTCGGAAGTCATATACCAAGCAGTAATGAAGCACACTTATCTCAGCACCCCGTCGACTTAAAAATCCTAACGCTGGCGACAGCGCACATGACCAGGTTTCCGAATGGGTTCAGAATATTCATGTGCCTTCAGTGTTTGAACAGCGCTGGTGGGGGCGGGAGGAGTAGGGGGAGGGGGAGGGAGCGAAGAAGTAGGATTATAGTAGTCATGGAAAGTCTCTCATGGACGGTCGTAACACGACGTGAGGGGTCGGGTTGCCAGTTAGGAGTAAAGGGTGTGTGGGGGTGGTGGCGGGGTGTGTGGGGTGTGGTGGTGATGATGATGTCAGGGGAGGTGCTGCCTGCCAACACACTCTACGCTCCTCTCCTGCCTCCCCCCCCTCCCCACCACTATTCCTCCTCTCCATACCCTTCCCTCTATCCTTCCCCTCCCACCCCAAACACCCTCGCCTCTTCACGCCCTCCCACGCACCTCCCACGTATCGTGGTTGTCGGGTTAGATTGCTGGCGATACAGGTAATCGAATTCCACAGAGGAGTGCAGAGGTGTAGTGGGAACATCTCAAACAATATTATTACTTCCTCCATTGCACTGACCCTCGTATACTCGACAACGATGCCAGTGGGGGAAAAAAAACCTGTATACATAAGAAAAATCACTTCTTTAAACCAATCATTTAGCTCTCCGTAATCGTCTACCTTGACTATAAAAGCAATTTGGGTCGTCGTTATGACTCTCTCTCCCACACCCTTGTCCCATTTCCATACCTAATGGTGAACACGCCATGAAATACGCACTCGCCTCCCGAGGAGTGGAACATTTTCAATCTTCTATCAATCGAGTTTTTGCATGAAACAATCGAGTATAATTGCATGTTCAACAGAGATTATCCAGATGACTTAACGTGGAAAATAAACACAAGTAACACACTGGCAGAGCCAAAGTCAATCGCAACTTTCAGACAGAGAATATATCAACCAGACATTCCAGGAAAGAGATGAACAACCCAGCGGGTTTTCTTCCTATTGGGGAGTGATGTACATGCTGCTATGGCGGTGTGGTCCAATAACAGGATGAGTGGCGCTGGGCCCAATACTGTCACTATGGCGGTGTGTGTCAACTCACAGGATGAGTGGTGCTGCCCAATATACTGTCACCATGGCGGTGTGTCCACTCACAGGATGAGTGGCGCTGCCCAATCTGTCACCATGGCGGTGTGTCACTCACAAGATGAGTGGCGCTGCCCAATACTGTCACTATGGCGGTGTGTTCACTCACAGGATGAGTGGCGCTGCCCAATACTGTCACTATGGCGGTGTGTCCACTCACAAGATGAGTGGCGCTGCCCAATAACTGCACTATGGCGGTGTGTCCATCACAGGATGAGTGACGCTGCCCAATACTCACTATGGCGGTGTGTCCACTCACAGGATGAGTGGCGCTGCCCAATACTGTCGCTATGGCGGTGTGTCCACTCACAGGATGAGTGGCGCTGCCCAATAAACTCGCCCCTCGGGGCAAAATTAAAAAAAAAAATAAAAATATTGATCCTAAATCAATCAACTTCAGCAGGTTACACGACAAAGAACACGCCCCAAACACACCTTTCTACACTACTCAGCCATTTGAAATTAATTTGTGTTCGGTAATTAAAGACAATATGGGCAACACGCGCAATAGTAATAGCTAAAGATAGTAATTACAACAATATTAACACGACAGAAATCTGAATACATCGCCCTCAGAAGAGATTCGGGAAACATTTATCGCTGGAGTTACTCTCTCTTCCGCCGCTTTCAAGGAATTTTAAGCATGGAAATTGTAAGGATTTTCTTTTATTTTTAAGAGTTAATGTTATGAATGGATGCGAGTTTCAGTGTATTGCTCACTGAAAACAAACAATTTATAGGATAAATCTACAAGGGCCGTGATGAGCCTTGTGAATTAGCCTAGCTTTAGTTGGTCAGAATTAGCCTAGCTTTAGTGGGTGGTAGTGCATCCTGGGGGTGGAGGCCTGGTCGAGGACCGGGGCCGGGGACACTAAAGCCCCGAAATCATTCAAGATAACCTCATTCGACAAGAGAATGGTGTTACAAAAAAAAAACTAACCTTGATACGGATCCGTACGATCGATTTTAATTCCTTGGGCGATTTTTTTAACGTCAATCGAGTTTTCTAGTCGCGTCGCCCACATTAATTGGCTGGAATAATAGGCTTGGTAACGAGTACCTGGAGACTAGGGAGGGTCGCCAGGCCCCTAATGATACACTTCCCAACAACTGCGCACGCTACTTAATGTCTCTGTGTACTAACACAAGCTGTCTTGCTCCACACTACCAACTGCTCTTACAAATTATAAGTTACTGCTCGCTAGGACTTTGCACCATTTAACCACCTCGTTTGTCACTCTTACTGTTTACCTTAGTGTTCTATTATTCATTATTATTATTTATTAATTGATTATTAATAATTATTATTAATTATTATTATTATTATTAGCCTAACCTTTTTTTTTTGTTTCTATTATTTTGCTTTATAATTCCTCAGGCTTCTGTTTTCTTCCTTCCAATATATATCTATCTATTCCTCTCACTCCTCCTCTGTTCTTCTCTCTCTCTCTCTCTCTCTCTCTCTCTGTGGTGTGTGTGTGTGTGTGTGTGTGTATGAAGTTATGACCATTAGTAAACCAATACAGCTTGAGCGCGCGCTCACACACACACACACACACACACACACACACACACACACACACACACACACACTACTGCTGCATCACGAGGCACCAAATAACTGTCATTGTTTACACTTAGAATTGACACTCGCGTGTCAGTGGGGCCCCTCACATCATGACTGATGAGAGAGAACCTGCTACCACCTCAACACAAGAACAAAGACGTCTCACACGGCTAATAATGGTAAAATTAACAACAGGAGACCCATTCTTTAACAGAGTCATCCCCCCCACCCCCCACTACCAAATATAAACATTGTGACTTCTCTAACTCCACGGTGTTCACTTTCGTCTTCCTTCTACAAAAATAAAGGCAAAAGCGCAAGATCATACAGGTTGTGTCTGATCCCACCTGCTGGAAATCAAGAGATTTCGGTTCATCGGACTTAAATTTGACATTGTTTCCCCATGCAAGGCTGGGGCCAG
>WNGS01167372.1:8537976-8551014 GCA_020271785.1 Procambarus virginalis | reverse complement strand
GATCACAACGTACAAAACAGTAATGAGAATCAATAAAATTGATAGGAAAGAATTCCTGAGACCTGGAATTTTAAGAAAAAGAGGTCATAGATTTAAAGTAATGAAACAAAGCTGCCGGAAAAACAAAAGAAAATTCACTTTCGCAAACAGAGTGGTAGACGGTCGGAACAAGTTAGGCAAGAAGTTGATGGAGGTCAAAATTGTCAGTACAGTAATTTCAAAGTGTTATATGACAAAGAGTGCTGGGAAGACGGGTCACCATAAGCATAGCTCTCATCCTGTAACTACACTTAGGTAATTACACCCAATCCACAAAAATACTGGAACGTATTGGTCTAGCAAGAGGTAAAGAAGTTGTGCCTGTTTACCTAGTGGCAAGCTTGACAAATTTAATAGCCACCATAATACATTTTTACTGGATGTTGACTTTGATAAAGCTCCAAATACAGGACTTGACTTAACACTGGATATTAACCCCTGTGGGACGTTAAATCAGGGGCTCATAAACTGGGTGGATACAGTATGCTGCATTCTACATTCATTTACCAGTGCATGTCTACTGAATAGGGGTCAACTTCCCCTTATCTGGCAAGTCTTGGTGCAAGTCTGCAATATTAGACATTTATTGTGGCACAACACTAAAATTCCTAATTCTGTATACTGTAATGACGATCTTGGGATATTAATCCAAAGTACACTTTCACAATATAAAAGTTAAAACTCTGATACATGGTATAATTTTAATGTTTAATATCCATAGAATATAAAAAAAGGAGTCATGAAAAAGAAAATAAATAAAGATAATCACCTTCATTTTCAATCCAAGAGTTCGAATAGCTGGATGGATGGCATCACAATTGACAGGATAAANAGGCAGGCAGACTGGCAGGCAGGCAGGACAGACAAGGCAGGCAGGCAGGCAGGCAGGCAGGACAGACAGGCAGGCAGGCAGGCAGGCAGGCAGACTGGCAGGCAGGCAGGACAGACAGGCAGGCAGGCAGGACAGACAGGCAGGCAGGCAGGACAAACAGGCAGGCAGGACAGACAGGCAGGCAGGCAGGACAGACAGGCAGGCAGGCAGGACAGACAGGCAGGCAGGCAGGACAGACAGGCAGGCAGGCAGGCAGGACAGACAGGCAGGCAGGCAGGACAGACAGGCAGGCAGACTGGCAGGCAGGCAGACTGGCAGGCAGGCAGGACAGACAAGGCAGGCAGGCAGACTGGCAGGCAGGCAGACTGGCAGGCAGGCAGGCAGGCTGGCAGGCAGGCAGACTGGCAGGCAGGCAGGACAGACAAGGCAGGCAGGCAGACTGGCAGGCAGGCAGACTGGCAGGCAGGCAGGCAGACTGGCAGGCAGGCAGGAAAACAGACAGGCAGGCAAGCACCCGTCCACACCCTCGCCTCCCTCACACCACAGTACTAACATCCCTCCTCCCTCCACAGGTGATCACGTGGTTCCAGAACCGGCGGGCGAAGCTGAAGCGGGACATGGAGGAGCTGAAGAAGGACGTGACCTCTCACAAGATCCTCAGTGACCACTCCACCTTCATCAAGACCATGACGCAGATGGGTCTCCTCAAGCACAAGCCAGGGGAGCCCTTTGATCTCAAGAAACTTACAGGCTGACGGTAGAGACGTTGGGTGTGGCCAACATGTCACGAGGATGTAGTGACGGATCACGGATCACAGTGAAAATGATGCTACTGAATGTGATGTGTTATAAAATAATACCTGTGATGATGATTATAGTGGTTGTGATGATGATGATGATGATAATGAAGTTGGCAACAATGATAAACGTATCAGTGCCACCATTAAGGCTCTTCCTTTGTCTGGGACTCTTGCAGGAGGATGAGGAAGGAGGATTAAGAGGGAGTTATATCTCAAAGTCTCAAAATAATCTAATTTAAAAACTTCTCATTTATTTTTGAGAAAACCTGGAGCATTTAGGCTCAGCCGGTACCCAACCATAAAGGTGTCACGAGTTCCAGGTTCACACATACAAGGACCAAAACGTCAAGAAATACACTGAGAGCAAAAAGATTAGCTTATATCGATCGCTGACCATATAATACCCGTCAAATTTGTCGCTCCACAACACTGCCGCGTCACTAAGCATGCGAGATCAAGTGATGCTAGGTGAGCCTAGCACTGCCAGGTGAGCCTACCACTGCTAGGTGCTAGTTAAACACAAGGTTATAAGTTTTATATTTACCCTTGGGTTCACCTGCGTGGTCTTCTTTTTCTGCTGTATTTTTGTGTTGTCCCTAAGTATGTGATTCTGTGTATATCATCTCTTTAGTGATTCTTTCTCTCCATTAGTCTGTGAATCTTTGGCCGTTATTACGTGAATGTTGACCAAACTACACACTAGAAGGTGGGGAGACGACGTTTCGGTCCGTCCTGGACCATTCTCAAGTCACAATCGACTTGAGAATGGTCCAGGACGGACTGAAATATCGTCGTCTTTTCACCTTCTAGTGTGTGGTTTGGTCAACATACTTCAGCCACGTTATTGTGACTCCGCCTGCAATTATTCAGATCTAGCTTGTTGGCAGGAACTATAACCTTTGACCTTAATCTTGCTGACCTCCAACAGTATGTTACTTTATAATTAGTGAAAACATTTTATTTTTATTTAACTGGTGGGTACAGGAACTGTTGCCTGCTGACTCCTGTTAGCATGCCGAGAGCTTGCCCATCCCATAGCTCATGGTAAGCCTTACCCTACTAGTTTTCCCTAGAACACAGCCCGCCAATCGTTTAACCCGGGTCAGGATTCAATAAGCATAAACACATTTGCTTTCGAAACTTTACATCTTTTTTTCAGTCTTCAGCGACTTTCTCTACATTTATTAAATAGTTTACGATTATCGAAACTTCCTAATGAAATATCATTCTTATAATGACGAAGCTCCGAAGCCTCTTGGTGCTTCTGAGCTCATAAACTGTTTAACATATCTGATCAGGTGATACCTGATCAACCAGACTGTGACTCATACGTCAGGCTGCGAGCAGCCGCGTCCAACAGCCTGGTTGATCAGTCCAGCAACCAGGAGGCCTGGTCGACGACCGGGCCGCGGGGACGCTAAGCCCCGGAAGCACCTCAAGGTAACATGTGTAAACAAACCGGCCTAAGATTTAGAAAAGATGTACAGTACTTGTGAGTGCTTGTGTAACTTCTTTGTGAACCCAGGTCCGCGACCCATCACTGCTGGGTGAACAAAGGTATACAGTTAAGGATTGGCGCCTAGTCAATCCTCCCCGGCCAGGATACGAACCTGAGCCAAATTCACCACTATGTACTGGTACTTATCAAGTGTTAATAGTCAAATATGAACTAATGTTTGTTTCTGTAAAGAGGCCTAAAAATCACCTGGCTAGCCTAACATATGGTCCAGGCATCAGTCACATAACTTAGCTGATGCCTGCAGAGTCCATGCTGGAAAATAGATAAATATGAAATGATTTTATCATGGAAAATACAGATTCTGTATGACGCTTTCACCTGATCCTTCCGTTTAATTGTGTGTACAATGAATAATTTGTTCCTAAGAACTTACTGAATTGCTGTAAGAGGAAATTAATACGTTCTGAAAAATTATGAAAAAAATTTATATATACAAGGGAATTTACCCTAGAAAGCAATTTGTTACGTTTTCTTTGGTATGTTTTAAAATTAGAGAGAACGATAAAAGGATAAACTTTTAGTTTTTAGTCACCATAACGTTGTGTTAGAGGGTTGAAAATGAGTTTTCTTTCCTCTCTTTCCTCAGAGCCCACCGATAAAAGAATAAAAATTTTCAAACAACAAAATAATACAATGAGACATATAAAGATATATGTACATATAAAGATATATAAAAGATATTTTATTTATTTATTTACAAATTCCAATTTGCTAAACTTCCCGATCAACCAAAAGTATTTAGTATGTTTAAAATTTTGTATATATGCTCAAGAAAATGTCGTCAGCAAATAGAATTGGTTTGATGTGTTGGGAGGCATTTGGAAGATCATTTATGTAGATGAGAAAGAGGAGAGGGCCAAGTATGCTGCCCTGAGGAACACCAATGTTAATGGGTAGGGTGGGAGAAATTGAATTATTCTCAGAAACATACTGGAGCCTGTCAGTAAGGTAAGATTTGAGGAATTGCAGGGAGTGACTCCATAATGATGTAATTTAAGAAGAAGGTTTGGTGGTTGGCAGTGTCAAAAGCCTTACGCAGGTCCACAAATAACCCAACAGGGAACTCATTTTTATCAAGAGCCTAATGTATCAAGTTAATCATACTAATAAGTGCATCGTTAGTGCTTTTTTGGGTCTGAAGCCATATTCACAAGAGCTAAGTATATTGTGTTTGACTTGATAAGAGTAAAGCTGCTTGTAGATTAGTTTTTCAAATATTTTTGACAAGTTTGGCAGGATTGATATAGGTCTGTAGTTGTTAACATCAGTGAGATCACCACATTTGTGGACAGGGGTTACTCTCGCTTTTTTTAGAATATCTGGAAAGGTTTGGAGTTCAAGTGACTTGTTGAAGAGCAATGCAATAGCAGGAGTTAAAGATTTGGAGGCGTTTTTGTAAATTAAAGTTGGTATCTCCTCAAGGGCACTAGACTTGGTTTTAAGGAAAAGGATTATCTCATTAATATCAGTGGAATTTACAGGCGTTAGGTACAGAGACTGTGGATAGTTACCTGTAAGATAGTCCTGAACATCAGTACTGGAAGATGGAATATCTTTTGCAAGGGATGACCCAATGGAAGAGAAGAACCTATTGAACTCAATAGCAGTATCAGAGGCTGTAAGCTGACCATCGTAATAAGACAGGAGTATTGGTTTGTTACTTAAATCTTCTTTGATCCCAATGTTTGTGAATTTTTTTTTTATTTGTGAATATTTATGAATCTTCTTTGATCTTAATATTACTTGTAACATTAATTAAACATTAATACCCTGTGAACAAATCCAGTCGATTAAGGCAGCGTCTGAGATGCTCTCGGACGTAGGTTCGAATCCTCATCACGGCCCTTGTGGATTTGTTCCTTTGATGCATCACGCAATTGTGATTTGTGTGTAATTAATACCCTGTCTTAGAGGCCCAGAGCCGTAGGGGACGAGGTAACACCTCATCAGCTGAGAAGAGAACCGATGAGCACTTCTCAACTTTGAGATCCAAACAAAACCGCACAGTTGCCAAAGACAACTGGCAGAGGCAGATGTAACTATATAAACATCTGTTCAGTTGGGCACGTGTTTCAAGAGCTCACAGGCGCAGTCTGCATACATTCTTATAACCACGAGTTGCGGCATCTACAGTTAGTTTAGTTCATTTATTATGCACCCCATACCCATCTTGTGGGCGGTAGTGGAAAGGGTTACAGAGGCACATAATGGGCTCAGGGACTGAACCCCACAATTCATTTAGCTAAGCAAGTTACAATCTTGATGAGCTAGTAACAAAATTTAATAAAAGTCGTCTCATCAACAATTAATGGGTTCGAGATCGACAAGTACAGGTTCTAAATTAAGCAACTGACATGTGTGGAGAGCTAGTGTCACAATTGATATGTTTGTCCTGCACACCGCCCCCCATCCAGTGGGCAGCGGTGGATAGGTTACAATCACAGGAGGAGACTTTAGTGTTTTCAAGGCATTCCCGTTTTACTTTTGCTGTGCTTAGAATGAAGAAAACTTTAATGTTATTTTCACTCATTTTTGAACATTGGAGAAGAGTCTTTTATTATATAAGACTTTTATTTATATTGCATTCCTAGCTTTTCATAATTTAATTCTGATTTTAATGTTACCTAATATTCTAATTAAAGTTATTGTATATTTTTTAAAAAAGGTAGAACTAGTTTCCTTTATATTTTAAAATTTTCACTTGAAAGAATGAATGTGTAGGTATCAGGGGAACAACACAGTGTCGAAGCACGAAATATTTCTGCCACTTGTCAGATAACGCTGATAAGGAGAACTATGGCCAGAAAGGTGTAAAAACTGTACAAGATACGAGTATTCTTTCCACCACAGTCTTCCTCTCCCTCCCTCCATTCTCTATCCCTCTTCCCCCTTCGCTCAAGCGCGAGGACACTAAGACTCGAAAACAAGTGTCAAGAAGGAGTACATTCTGGACACGGACGACAGTGTCAGTGTGTCGGCAAAGCACATATGTCTTCATATGTTTCTCCCCCACGAATCTAAATCAACAGGCACATGTGTAACAGGTGTGTGTCCGGGCAACAAATTAAAACCTGCATCTGTCAGATCTTTCGGGTCTGAAAACTGGTGGTCCAAGTATACAGGTGTTTCTATAACACACTTGGAACTGAATAAATAGTCGCTGTGTACATTTGTCCCTTCAAAACAGTAAAACATGTGAACCTGGAATATGATGGTATATCTTGTGATATAGCCATCGGATATAGATATATCCGCAAGGTATAACGTTATCTGGTTTTGTCTACGTGTAGATATTCCTGTTGATGGCAATTATGTATATTGTGTATAAACTTTCAGTTCAAAGAGCAGGTGGTGCTCTGAAGGTCCTGGTATCAAACTGATACCAGAGGAATTGGACCAAATATCGCTTAATGTGGAACTACTGGTCCGTGTATTTAGGCTGATACATATACACCTTGGCAGGGACACCACAGTGAATACAACAATGCATTAATTTATTTGCCTGCATTCAGCTGTAAAGCAAATTTGGAGATAATTTGTTTTCTATTGTTACACGTAACATATAATGTACATAAGTGTACAGGTTTATGTAAATATTTTTGTAATAAAATAGAATTACCAATAAAAAAGGTCTGTGTTTAATATATCCTCCTTGAAAGTTACAAAAAGAAGTCTCGTCGTCGACAGGTAAAATTATATATATTATATATATATATTATATATATATATATATATATATTATAATATATATATATATATATATATAATTAAATAAATTAAATGTTTATTCAGGTAAGGTATATACATACAAGTGATGTTACATTAATGGATCGAATATAGATAGAGCTAGTACATACAATGCCTAAGCCACTATTACGCAAAATATAATATATATATATATATAGATATATAATATATAATATATATATATATGATAATATATATATATATATAATATATAATATATATATAATATATAAATATAATATAATATATAATAATATATATAATATAATATAATATAATATATATATATATAATATATATATAATATATATTATAATATATAATATATAATAATAATATATATATAATTATATATATATATATTATATATATATGTCGTACCAAGTAGCCAGAACGCACTTCTCAGCCTACTATGCAAGGCCCGATTTGCCCTACGACACACACATATTATATATATATATATATATATATATATATATATATATATATATATATATATATATATATATATATATATATATATATATATATATATATATATATAATAGTCCGTCTGACAGTGTCAGACCACGGACATATCATATTGTTAAGTATACTCTCATGAAATAAATGAGTTTCTAGGTGTAGGCTTCAGATGAGCTGAGGTAGGATAACAGCTCTTGCTTGCAGCTTCACTGGGTATGTCATTAAATATCCCTCATGACTCCTAGTCTTAGTTAAAAAAAATGGCTTGGAGAAAAGACCGGTTATGACCAAAATGGAACCGGAGAAATGCCAAGGACAAATTAAAAAAAATGCCAGGACCGAAAGCGTCAGAAAAAAAGACCTTATTGACCAATAGGGAGAAAATGACCTGAGAATACTGAATATTATGAAAGAAAATGTACTAGCGGGCATTTTGATATATTATTGATATTAAAACCTTGCTACAATGTACCTTTTCATTTTACTTGACATGTTAGATTTAACGACCTGCCCGAAACGCTATGCGTGTTAGTGACTTTGCAAAAATGTAAAAATACCAATCTTATGTCATCTCAACAACCCATTGTACCTTCTTGGGAATAAATTTATTATCTTTTTTTATATTAAGTTTATGCTTAAAACAACAGATGTTCGTTTTCTTATACTCTAGAGCTTGAAAGAAAACGGGTTTATTGCACTGACTTGCCTAATTTAAACTTTTTTCAATAATGTATTCACTTACCTGCTTGCACAACTAGTTCTACTATAATATATTATTAAACATTAAAATAATGATATGAGAATTACTCAGTCCTCTTAATAATAATAATAATTTAGACAAAAATACTGTATATACATAAGACACAAGAACAGCTGAGTATTCAGAGACAATTACAATGAATTATGTACAATGTATTAAGTACAATGCCTGAGACCACTACTGGCCAGAGCCTTTCTAATAAAATGTGGAATAAATTGGGAATATAGAAGCTTACTGAATTATCAGGGGGAAGCCCCAAGCCCTTACGACAATACAGCAGAAGCTTATAGAGATTTCTTCAAAACTAAATATGAGAAATAATAAAGAATGAGTCGGAGAAATAAAAATAAATGGAAATTGTTGTGTGTGTGTTTTTACACAATCGTGCCTGGCGTAAAAATTGCGGTGGCTTAGGGTAGTTAAAATTTCATTAATATGGACGCTTTTACTACTACTACTACTTCTGAACATAATAAATTTATTTTAATTATTAAAGTTGCAGTCCCCGTGGCGCTGTGGTAAGGTACTCGCCTGGCGCTTCGCGAGCGCTTTGGCCTGGGGTTCGTATCCTGGCCGGGGAGGATTGACTGGGCGCCAATCCTTAACTGTAGCCTCTGTTCACCCAGCAGTGAATGGGTACCTGGGGCCAGATTCACGAAGCGTTACGCCAGTACTTACGAACCTATACATCTTTTCTCAATCTTTGGCGGCTTTGTTTACAATTATTAAACAGTTAATGAGCTCCGAAGCACCAGGAGGCTGTTTATAACAATAACAACAGTTACTTGAGAGGTTCTAATGCTTGTAAACTGTTTAGTAAATGTAACCAAAGCCGTCTAAGATTGAGGAAAGATTTACACGTTCGTAAGTACTTGCGTAACTGCTTCGTGAATCTGGCCCCAGTTGTTAAACGATTTCGCGGATCGTATTCCGGGAAAAATTAAGATTAAGGACCTGCCAGAAAAGTTGAAAGGCTGCCCGGGTTAATAGATCATCATATCAATTACAATTGACCTAATGACCTTAGATTACAGTCCGTAAGGCCCAAAAGCGATTGGCTGATGTACGCCCGACGCACGGTTCAGCTGATGACGTACGCCTGACGCAAAGCTGTGACGTACGCCTGACAGTTCATAGTGTACGTTGGACATAAGAGCTCAGCTGACTCCGACAACTGTGACTTACAGCACAGTACTAGGTATGTACACCTCTGGCTTTTATATTACATTTGTACACGTGCCTTCCCAACTTGAAACAAATGTTTAGTGATATTTCTTTGTCCTGTCCTGTCCTATACCGAAGATGTTTCTCTAAGTAAACATTGTTGTGAGGTGTCAGTAATTGATTTAATACAAGTTAAAGGCTCTTGTGCCCACCCCCCCTCAACCAGACAGTTGGGGAGGTGGCCCCCCCTCAACCAGACACTTGGGGAGGTGGCCCCCCCTCAACCAGACACTGGGGAGGTCGCCCCCCCTCAACCAGACACTTGGGGAAGTGGCCCTCCTCAACCAGACACTTGGGGAGGTCGCCCCCCTCAACCAGACACTTGGGGAGGTGGCCCCCCCCTCAACCAGACACTTGGGGAGGTGGCCCCCCCTCAACCAGACACTAGGGGAGGTGGCCCCCCCCCTCAACCAGACACTTGGGGAGGTCGCCCCCCCCCCTCAACCAGACACTTGGGGAGGTGGGCCCCCCTCAACCAGACACTTGGGGAGGTGGTCCCTCCCCCTCAACCAGACACTTGGGGAGGTGGCCCCCCCTCAACCAGACACTTGGGGAGGTGGCCCCCCCCCTCAACCAGACACTTTGGTTGAGGGGGGGCCACCTCCCCAAGTGTCTGGTTGAGGGGGGGCCACCTCCCCAAGTATCTGGTTGATGGGGGGGAGCCACCTCCCCGACACTTGGGGAGGTGCCCCCCCCCTCAACCAAACACTTGGGGAGGTGGCCGCATTAACTTCATATGTTGTTGATTCCCTACACCACCCCACTAAGCTGCCAGAAGTGTAGTCACCATGACAACCGGCATCACCTCACCTCTTGAGTGCAGCTCCACAAATTGGCTTCCTCTCACTAGATGTCTTACGGGCTCACCATAGCCCGTGCTACATGGACACTTTCTTCTGAGTAGCTAAATCTAAAACAACAACAACATGGTGTTAGTAGCCATTTAATTTTTATTTTCGACATGGAGGGCTAGTTTTATTGGGCAGCGTCACTCATCCTGTGAGTGAACACACCGCCACAGAAGCATGGACAATACCCCTTAATAGGAATAAAACCCACTGAGTTCATCCTGTCACTTGTACCCAGACGCAGCTGGCCCTGGTCTTTGGACTCAACCTTGTACACATTGACACACTAAAATGACTCAATATATCATCCCTAGTTGCACTCGACTCAGACACGATAAAATATGGGTTCATTAAGTCAATTGCAATGCAACACGGCTGCTCACTTATACCTCATTATTCAGTCACTTAAATGCACGCAATTGATCCGCTCACTAATGAGAGCTGGTTGCTAATTATCCGCATCTCTATCGATCGTTTTCCTCGCGACCCGTCTTCGCGACTTCTGTTAGTTTGTGTAAAGTACACTAATGGATAAAATACACCCTTATCGCTGAATGATCTCGCCAACATTTGTCCATTAATGACAATGTACGAGTGGAGACAATGGGGGTAACTGTGCGTATTGAAACCTTTAAGGAAGCACCCAATACTTTACCTATCAGTTACTACCAGTTAGCGAGGTCTTTATGCACCGCCAACTAGCCTTGTTGCGTTACCAATTAACTGTTGTTGCTATTCTGACGTTCGAACTCTTTGTTGAATCTGGCTCTAAAGTTGTGGATGGAAGTGGCTCCCATAACTACCAATTTCAATGTGTTCCACTTGTTTGTAATTTTGTAAAGAATGTTCTTTTGTTGACCAGACCACACACTAGAAGGTGAAGGGACGACGACGTTTCGGTCCGTCCTGAACCATTCTCAAGTCGATTGTGTACGGTGTTCTTTTGTTCAATGACCTGAGATTTTTAGTCGTTTTCTGTAAAAATTCCGCCGTCTCTCTTCAACCCGGTGACATGGTCTCTTGCTGTTGTTTTCCTCCTTATACGTTTATAGAAAAGCTTCGGTTGGTCCTTAGCTTTGGCTGCAGTGTCGTTTTCAAATTGCCTTTCAACGTCTCCAGACTTGGATGAATACAATTGTGGCCCCCTATTGTCCTTCCTTCCCAGTTTTCTGTTCTTTTTTCCATGCTTTTCCGGCTCTCTCCTTTACTTGCCTGCATTGCCCGTTGAACCAGGGGCTTGCTTCTTTCATCCACCTACCGTTGAGTCGGATGAACAGCTCGTTACATCAGCCAATTTCTCAGCAATCAATTCCATCTCATTTGTTGTTTTTTCCTTCCAGTTCTCTCTTCCACTGGACTTGAGTCATAGTCCAGTACCTTGCTGAAGTGTCCACGTCTGTAGTTTATTTTCTTCCTCAACGTGTTTCCTGGTCTGATCAAATAGCTCCATATTATACCCTAGTATGGTAATGCAGTATCGCTATCTCCAAGGGTATCTCATACTTTATCTTCTCGATATATGACTCATTTTGGGTAAACACCAGATCTAGTGTTGCTGGTGGAGGCGTGAGAGGTGGTAGTGAGGTGGTGAGGCGTGTGAGAGGTGGGTAATGGAGGCGTGTGTGAGGTGGGTAATGGAGGCGTGTGAGAGGTGGGTAATGGAGGCGTGTGTGAGGGTGGAATGAGGCGTGTTAGAGGTGGGTAATGGAGGCGTGTGTGAGTGGGTAATGGAGGCGGTGGAGAGAAGTAGTGATGGTGATAGAGATATGTTTGGAAGATGACTTCGGTGGCAGAGACGTGTATGGGAGGTGATGGTGGCGGTGGCAGAGACATGTTGGGGAGGTGTATAGTTTACTTCAATTATTATGCACCCTATACCCATCTTGTGGGCGGTAGTGGAAAGTATAAACACACACACATAATGGACTCGGGGACTGAACCCCACAATTCATTTAGCTAAGTTAATCTCGATGAGCTAGTTACAAAATTCAGTATAAGTCGTCACATCATCATCAGGGAGGTGGAGGCGTGTGGCAGCGGTGAAAGGCCTCGGGGGGGTTGAACACACCACCAGTCAGTACCCAGCCATCACTGCTGTAGTGAGTGTATCGAAGGCAGCTCCTGATTTATAATTAACTGGACGTAAACCCCGTGAGTATCTGCCGTAAAATGTGCGGGTGTAATGAGGCACGAATGAGTGTTTACATACGATAAAATCAGTGAATGACTTTGCGATACACGGTTTCGTAAACTCGTTTTTGTGTTTAACTTTAATTTGATCCTAGTGGGAGAGCCAGTAATGTGTACTCACCTACTGTGGTTCTATTTGCTGAGGTTGAGCTCAGCTCTTTGTCCCCGCTAAAGGAACTTTCAACTCACTGTTGTACAGTTGAGGTCCCAAGCCCATAATTAAGCTCTCTTATATGGAGTCTCTACTACTACTGTGTGTATTCGATTTATTCGGTTTCTCTGATGCTTAAAATATTATTTATAATATTTTTGTGGCGTATTCCGATACTTTGTTTCCACATTTATCTTTGTTCATGTACTATCCGTGTCAAACAGTCCGTCGTTGTCTGTTCAGTCTATTCCCCAGAGAATTTGGTATGCTGTGGTCATATCTCAGTTAAAGCAGTGCACAATAGAAAGTTGTTTTCACATATCCATACATTAAAACATTGCTTGTACCATGATATATATATATGCTTCAGCCTACAGTTTAGACCTATTGTCTTATGTATGACCCTCTGTCCTGCGTGACAGTGAATACCAGCATTATCCTCACTTTAATAAGACTTTAATAA
>WNGS01167372.1:8521705-8537951 GCA_020271785.1 Procambarus virginalis | reverse complement strand
TACAATTTTGCCTAATCTGAGGATTTTAATAATTGTCAATAAAGATGTTAATATAATAATAAGTTAAAGTGAGGATTTTTCTCTTTAGTCTTTTCTCTCAGCTATACATACTTTTCAGTTCTGGGACAGTTCTGCCGCCATACTACTGAACTTTTTAGTTCCATTTTGTGTTCAACAAAATAATGTCAACACGAAGGTTTTCCTCTGCCATTTGATAACTTATATCTTCTTGGTACTCTTGGTACGTCCATCCTCTTAATTACTTCACGCAACCAATTTCATTACATTGCACTTGCTAGAGTTCAATTCTAGTAGTCATATCTACGAGTAATTTTGCATACCTGCGATGTAGACCTGATCAAATAAAAATTGCCAGCAAACTTAATAGCACACACTGCGTCTCTATGCGATGGAGTGCGAAAATGTACATGAATTTAGAGACAAATGTTCAAGAAACGTTCAAACATTTCAATAAAAATGATATGCTACTACAAATTTTAGCTGAATATGCCCTAGTTTGCTAACAATAGGCAGACTTGGGGCGATTGTAACCAAAATTTAACCGCCACCCACTGGATTGTGATGGTGTGCATGATGATTTATAAAACTAGTTCATCGCAAAAGATTAATTTGGAGACTTAATTTGGTGGTGGTTCTTGAACCCATCGTTTGTATCTACATTAACACTGTGCAACAAGCTTATTCCAAAATGGTAGCTTTTTTTAGACTAAATTAATTTAGGAGTTCAGTTAGACCTCTGTCTAGGCCCTATGGTTTTCTGCAATCTTCAACCGAACTTTATCCTTTTCATAACTTTACATTATCAGGAATATTGAGGGGAAATGCATGTCTCTTCCTGGTCATGATTCACAATATATCAGGAACAAGATATTAGCCAACTGTTGTTATTGTTATAAACAGCCTCCTGGTGCTTCCGAGCTCATGAACTGTTTAATATTTGTAAACAAAGCCGCCAAAGATTGAGAAAAGATGTACAGGTTCGTAAGTGTTTGCGTAACTGCTTCGTGAATCTATCACCAGATTCGACCATACTCGAGGCACTCGCTATCGCCCGGCAGTCCAGCTTCCTGTGATTTTGTAACTAGCTCATCAAATTGTAACTTGCTTAATGAATTATGGAGTTCAGTCCCTAAGCCCATTATGTGCCTCTGTAACATTTTCCACTACCGCCCACAAGACGGGTATGGGGTGCATAATAAATTAACTTAAACTAAAAACTGCTCCTCGGCTCAAGCATCCTTGTCTCTGCTATCAGCATACGTCATTACATATCCAACATCCGACTGATGTAACCAACACTATATTAAATGAACATCGAAATCTCTATATACTGGAGCACCGCTCCCGTGCCAGTAAGTCCACTACGGGCTCACCATAGCCCGTGCTACTTGCCCCGCCCCTGTGCCAGGTAAGTTACGGCTCACCATAGCCCGTGCTACTTGAACTTGTTCCGAGTAGCTGAATCTATAACAACAACAACAACAATAATCACTATACTCTTTGAATGTCACCCAAAATCGTATATATGTTGCAAGATTTCTTTCATTTCCGAGACAGTTGTAATATTTTGCGGTCTGAAATATTTAGAATCTTTAGTCAAAGTTGTTAATTATTATTAACAAAAATAGTTAAACTAAAAAAATCATGTCCGTACATTGCTCATATATAAGTTGGTTCGTAGTTGAAAAATAGTACTTGTTAAATATACAATTAAGTGGATAGAATTCCCCCATAGCCTAGCGGCTATGGATACGACAAGCCTATCTTCGTTATTGGGTTTAATTCCTTAATTTGTCGTGCTATAAACTATTGGACTTTCAACTTGACCACATCTTTGTAGTTAATATAAATCTGTAAGTAGCACTATAAATGTATTTTGGGGCTCAAAAACATAGCGTTTCCTTTCCTGAACCCATTATGCGACTACCCCTTTCTGCCCCCGCCTTCAGGATGGTATGGGGTCACCTGACCCCATACCCATACGGAAGCTGACCCCAATTATGTCGGGGTCAGCTTCCGGAACGCATTATATGACTACTTACCTCCCTACCGTATACGCTCCGTATAATACGCTACTTTATAATATATAAATCAAACCAAGATTCCTTGCCTCACGCCCCCACACCAGCCAGTGACGTTCTCGCCCCCACATCAGCCAGTGACGTCCTCGCCCCCCACATCAGCCAGTGACGTCCTCGCCCCCACATCAGCCAGTGACGTCCTCGCCCCCACATCAGCCAGTGACGTAATCGCCCCCACATCAGCCAGTGACGTCCTCGCCCCCACATCAGCCAGTGACGTCCTCGCCCCCACATCAGCCCGTGACGTAATCGCCCCCACATCAGCCAGTGACGTCCTCGCCCCCACATCAGCCAGTGACGTCCTCGCCCCCACATCAGCCCGTGACGTAATCGCCCCCACATCAGCCCGTGACGTAATCGCCCCCACATCAGCCAGTGACGTAATCGCCCCCACATCAACCAGTGACGTCCTCGCCCCCACATCAGCCAGTGACGTCCTCGCCCCCACATCAGCCCGTGACGTAATCGCCCCCACATCAGCCAGTGACGTAATCGCCCCCACATCAGCCAGTGACGTCCTCGCCCCCACATCAGCCAGTGACGTCCTCGCCCCCACATCAGCCAGTGACGTCCTCGCCCCCACATCAGCCCGTGACGTAATCGCCCCCACATCAGCCAGTGACGTAATCGCCCCCACATCAGCCCGTGACGTAATCGCCCCCACATCAGCCCGTGACGTAATCGCCCCCACATCAGCCAGTGACGTCCTCGCCCCCACATCAGCCAGTGACGTCCTCGCCCCCACATCAGCCAGTGACGTAATCGCCCCCACATCAGCCAGTGACGTCCTCGCCCCCACATCAGCCAGTGACGTCCTCGCCCCCACATCAGCCAGTGACGTCCTCGCCCCCACATCAGCCAATGACGTCCTCGCCCCCACATCAGCCAGTGACGTCCTCGCCCTCACACCAGCCAGTGACGTCCTCGCCCCCACATCAGCCAGTGACGTCCTCGCCCCCACATCAGCCAGTGACGTCCTCGCCCCCACATCAGCCAGTGACGTCCTCGCCCCCACATCAGCCAGTGACGTCCTCGCCCCCACATCAGCCAGTGACGTCCTCGCCCCCACATCAGCCAGTGACGTCCTCGCCCCCACATCAGCCAGTGATATTCTCACCCCATTTTTTTCCCCCTGTGACCATCTAATTCACCACACACGGTCCTTCTCTGGATTGGTAATGCTACGCTGAGGCGTGGGATTGGGAAGCTGGTTTTCTTTGGCTCTAAATTTGAACAAAAAATTGAATTAAATATGTAATATCAGTTGTCTAAACAAAACTCATTTTACCCCTACAGTTCAAGCAGGAAGATAATGTTGTCAGTAAGGCCTTCCACACTGAGCGTTACAGGGCGAATGGTACACGCGAAGACCATGCCAGTTACCAACAGAGAATCACCCGCTACCCGACTGTTAGAAGTCCCAGGACCCAAGTGCTACCCTGTTCTTGGGTCTCTCATGGACATGCTCACAGATAAAGGTATATAACCACTGCACTATATTGTAATATTCAATACATAGTTTATGTACTTATTAATAAACTAATATAAGGTGTGCCAGTGTAAATCATAAATAAAAACTATTACAAAATTATGTCCCTGTTATTTTTTATGAAACGCTTAGTTTCATGGTATATGTAACACCATACATATATGTATCTACTACTATAAATATAATGGTATATGAAGATAAGAAAAAGATTCTATTTTTAAAAGTTATACAGTTAGGTTTCAATTAACATGAATTATTAATTGTACAGTACAGTATTATAATTTTATGTGCAAGACCCATAAGTAAGCTTACCAATCATAAGACAATTGTCTTGTCTGGGAATCGAACTCGGGATCCCTGATGGACGAGTCAAGAATGATGCCAATTGTTTGAAGATGTAAAAATTAGTACAATAGTGTTGATGTTGCAACATGTCATCCAAAAAATAATAATATTAATAATAATTAGTAATGGTAATGACTTCTCACACATAGCTAATTCCTTTTTACTCAAAAAATAATCCTGAAGTAATAACAAAAAAGAAGAAAATTAGACCCATTTTTACTCAAAAAAATAATCCTGAATTAATCAACAAAACTGAAGAAAATAAGAAACACTGAAAACATTCCATTATCCATCACAGATATATATGCTATATATAATTTACAATACAAAAAAATTGTAATCCTTTTTTTGAATAAAATTACATTATAATTAATTTTATTAAATGTTAGAGAATTGTTTTAAGAATCGGAAATACAGTATTCTCTTAATTCTGATTATTGAAAAATCTTGATTCCCAATACCGATTCTGATTTTACACTAATTATTATTATTATTATTATTATTATTATTATTACTGCATTATTATTAATAGTATTACTGTATTATTATTATTAATATTACTATTATTATTAATAGTGTATTATAATTATTATTATTATTGTAATAATATTAATATTACTGTATTATTTTTATTAATTATTATTATTATTATTATTAATTATTATTAATACAGGTATTACTGAATTATTATTATTAATATTATTGTATTATTATTATTTAGGACAAAAACCCACACTTGTATATTTGTGAAATTTATGTAAGGAATTTATGTGCATAGCCAATCGGTGACATGGTCAGGCGGTCAAGAAGGATAAAAGGACTGGACCCAAGATAGCAGCCTCATTAGACGTTGAGATGTAAATCTCGTCCTAATCACACACTTAGACCTTGATAAGGCACTCAGGAAAGTGTGAAAGGCTTGGTGTAAATTCCTTATGTAAATTTCACAAATACACAAGTGTAGGTTTTTGTCCTAAATAATAATACAGTAATAATAATAATAATACAGTAATAATAATAATAATAATAATACAGTAATAATAATAATAATACAGTACTGTAATAATAATAATAATAATAATTAGTGATGGGACGATTAAGCAGAAGAATAAGTATGTACTGGTATCCAACTTATATTTTAAAGTACAGTAATCAGAATCGATAATCAGTATCTGTGTACATTTTAGTATCGTCTCATCACTAATAATAATAATAATAATAATAATAATAATAATAATAATACTGTACTGTACTGTTTTAGCAGCTATGGGCGGAACGCATGAAAAATAGACTTGCACCCTAAAAACCTTAACATGTTTTGTACAATAATTTTATAGAGGGCATCAGAATGAAGGTAACAACCACCTAAACTTTCCTAGGCCTAGTAAAGCACATATATGTACTGTACTATATTATGACAGCTTTCACTTTCTCAGATACTAACGTAGTTATCCTGATACAGTAAATTCTGAACTCAAAAACGTACACGTGTGGCTGACTACTCACACACACAAACACTTCGTATTGAAGACATACCTGTACTATATATTTTTTTTTTTTTAGTAAATCTAACAATCATATAGGTCTATGAACTTCTCAGGGAAACACGGCACATTTTATCACCACTCCCGATGTGACTACAGTATTTCTATATCTCTACCAAGTTTCTCTCAAATACTTCCAAAAGCTCCTCTGGCAATGCTGCTCCTACTTCAGCTCTACCCATGACAACCCAATAACCTGGCCACTATGCCTGCACCTGAACAGGAACCACACCTTGCTCTTTATGTTTTTCTTCTTCCTCCCAGGAACCTTTTGCGGCCTCTATGTTTCAACCACCTGTGATTACAAACCTGCCTCTTATCTTGACCTCAGTTCTGCCTCTCGTGCTGCTACATCTGACTCCAGTCCAGTCTATGTCTACTGGTCTTTGGCCATGGATTTAAGACAATGATAATACAGTATCATCAAGCATCGAGTTCTAAATTTGCTCTTGCACTATTCACTGATTGGCTTGCACACTGCCTTAACACAATCGTTTCCACTGCATTGGAGAGGAGAATAATGTAGAAGCTCCTGCAGTGTCTTACACTGTCAAAATAGTAATAGTCTAATAATAATAGTCTAACACGTAATAGTCAAAATATTGGAAAAAATAATTAAAACTAAATGGGTAGAACACCTGGAGAGAAATGATATAATATCAGACCGACAGTATGGTTTTCGATCTGGAAGATCCTGTGTAACGAACTTAGTTTTTATGATCGAGCAACAGAGATTTTACAGGAAAGAGATGGTTGGGTTGACTGCATCTATCTGGACCTAAAAAAGGCTTTCGACAGAGTTCCCCATAAGAGGTTGTTCTGGAAACTGGAACATATTGGAGGGGTGACGGGTAAGCTACTAACATGGATGAAAAATTTCCTAACTGACAGAAAAATGAGGGCCGTAATCAGAGGCAAGGTATCGGATTGGAGGAATGTCACGAGTGGAGTACCACAGGGTTCAGTTCTTGCACCGGTAATGTTCATTGTCTACATAAACGATCTACCAGAGGGATTACAGAATTACATGAACATGTTTGCTGATGATGCTAAGTTAATAGGGAAGATAAGAAACCTAGATGATTGTCATGCCCTTCAAGAAGACCTGGACAAAATAAGTATTTGGAGCAACACTTGGCAAATGGAATTTAATGTGAATAAATGCCATGTTATGGAATGTGGAATTGGTGAACATAGACCGCACACAACCTATAAATTATGTGAGAAATCTTTAAAGAATTCTGATAAAGAAAGGGATCTAGGGGTGGTTTTAGATAGAAAACTGTCACCTGAGGACCACATCAAGAACATTGTGCGAGGAGCCTATGCTACACTTTCTAACCTAAGAATTGCTTTTAAATACATGGATGGAGAAATACTAAAGAAATTGTTCACGACTTTTATTAGACCAAAGCTGGAATATGCAGCGGTTGTATGGTGCCCTTATCTTAAGAAGCACATCAACAAACTGGAAAAGGTGCAACGACATGCCACTAAGTGGCTCCCAGAAATGAAGGACAAGAGCTATGAGGAGAGGTTAGAGGCATTAAATATGCAAAAACTAGAAGATAGAAGAAAAAGAGGCGATATGATCACTACTTACAAAATAGTAACAGGAATTGATAAAATCGACAGGGAAGATTTCCTGAGACCTGGAACTTCAAGAACAAGAGGTCATAGATTTAAACTAGCTAAACACAGATGCCGAAGAAACGTAAGAAAATTCACCTTCGCAAATAGAGTGGTAGACGGTTGGAACAAGTTAAGTGAGAAGGTGGTGGAGGCCAAAACCGTCAGTAGTTTCAAAGCGTTATATGACAAAGAGTGCTGGGAAGACGGGACACCACGAGCGTAGCTCTCATCCTGTAACTACACTTAGGTAATTACACTTAGGTAATTACACTGCCCCACATCTACCAGGGACCAATAAATACAAAACTAGCTGTAACCACAAATCAATTAGCCTCAGATCACTGCTAGATGAATCTTCTCTCCTCTTCAATCTCCTCTTCTACTCTTGGGAGGAAGGGGCATTATGCTGCCCAAGCAAGCATCCTCTTCTGCTAACTCCGCCAATGCTAGGACTCCTGTTGCTGCGTCATTTGAACAATAGTATCCGAGGTCTGCCCAAAATTATATTCTTGCTTCCTTCTGCCCTCTCTGCAACTTACTTGAAAGAATAAACACACACATTTGGTAATGATAATAATTAACATATACTAGGTCTTCACATAGACAACAAATTGAACTTCAGTTACCATATACAGTATCATGCAAAGTCATGGAGAAAACCATAATAAAGAGGCTACTATAGCATTTGCAGAAAAGATACTTTTTAATTCCATCACCATCATGGAACAGTGGTCAGCAGTCTGTTAACGACTATAAGGTCCTCAGGCAGGAGACATTTCGGCATGTTTCCTTATACCTGATGCCTCTCTTCACCTATCAGTAAATAGGTATTGTACCTTGAATTAGGTAACTGTTATAGGTTGCATCCTTTGGAAGATAGTTGATAGCCTAAGAGAACCTCCATCATTCTAAGAGACATACTGTTTCCAACAATGGGAAAAAAAATCTTGGCTCATAAACCTGATAAGATTTGATGACCAAATAACCAAAATCAGACTAGATAGAAAAGGGTGTGCTGCATATTGTAAGGTAATCAGAAAGCCTTTGACACAGTACCCCTTTGAGACAGTTTAAGAAGCAGGCAAGATTGAGGGGAAGAAGTGGTCTAGTGGACAAGGGAATACTTGAGCAACAGAAGACAGCAACTCTCAATGAGAGAATTAGAGTTCAATGTAGCAACCCAACAAGATACGAGTTACAAAGAAAAACTAAAGTAATTAAACCTTTAATTCATTGGAAGATAGAAGAATCAAGCTAGACATGATTGCCACAATCAAACTTGTCAGTGAAACTGACAGTGCAAAGATGCATGAACAAGGGTACATAGGCTGAAACTCAATATCCAAATGAGCAGTCACATTAAAAAGGATGTGTACAGTGTAAGAGTTACGAGTTACAAGTTACGAGAACATATGGAGTGTACTGAAAAGGGAAGCTGTCGAGGCAAATTCTACACACACACAGCCTCAAATGTAAGAGTGACAGAGCCTATTAGGCTTGTGATCCTGTATGCCAGTTGATTGAAGGTTGAAAAGTGGGACTTAAGAACTGAAGCTAAACCTCAACACAATTAGAGGGATGTAATTTGGCAAATAGGTGAGCATATGATCCTGGTCATATGGCACAGTGGATCTTTACCATAAGGAACTTTTAGATAAAGCAATTAACACCTGTTATCAATCATTTAAGGGTGTTTAATTGACCCCTGTCATCTATTATTCAAGGGCATTTAATTTACAATTTTCATTTACTTTGCAGACTTTGACAAGGAAAATTCATTTCGTTATATCATGAAACTCTTCAAAATACATGGACCAATCGTAAAGGTAAAATATCCTGGCCAGCCAACAGCGGTGTTAATTAAAAAACCTGAAGATGCTGAGGAAATTCTACAACTGACAAAGAGTAATCCTGTGAGAATTTCAATGGAGTCCCTGAAGGCTGCTAGATATGTTAATCCATATTTTGAAAAAAAATCTGGTATAGTAACAGAGTGAGTAATCAACCTGTATATTGAAGTTCTACTTTCTTGCCTTTTTCCTTGCGGGAGTAACTTCTTTTAAGTTTGGTTATTGAGGGAACCACTTATTACCAGTAGTAACCAAATGAAGAATGAAGGAAACTGCAGAAGGCCTATTGGCCCACATGAGGCCACTTTTATTTATATCCCCCAAATTCATTCATATGTATGTCTAACGTATGCCTGAAACAACCAAGCGATCCCACATCTATCATACGATAGATGATATCTATCTCATATGATATGATATATGATAGATGATGATATGATATACGTATATCATAGATATGATATCTTTGATATATGACAGATGATATGATATATATCATAGATATGATATCTGTGATATACGATAGATGATACAATTGATAGATATCCCACATAATATTACATACGAACAAAAATTTTACTTGCTTGTTTGTATGCTAAAATATTTTGGTTCTGATTAAAATAATTGTGTGAATTAGCATAGATGAGCTGATAAAGAGTTTATAAACTGAGGCTACCATCCCCTACCCCACACTAAATTCCCACCAGTCTCAATTCTATCAGCAACGTCACTTACTAGCTGCTCCCAACACTCATATCCAGCCCTCAAATTACACTCAACAGAGTGTATCTCACTTAAACCCAAAACTCATGCTACCACAAACCCCTCACAATACCCGTATCTACACACCCTAGCCAACACACCCAACTCTCACACCAAACCAGACCTACACTCCCAACACCTTACTCCCAGTGGACTCACTGATATGACATTGATTCAATGTTATGAACGTTAATTCAGAGTTAAACCAATGTTGATGACATTGATTCGATGTTGATATGGCATTGCTCTTAAATATTGTGCCTACAGGGATTATCCCACCACACATCACTGCTATCCATACAAATCCCACCATCCTTTTATCAACCCTACAGGTCACACATAACAAGGCTGATCTCATGGAGAACTTTAAAATACAGTACTGAGTAATTTTGAAGGTGTTAATTTAGGCTACTTTTTTATAAAGTCCAATATAATTCATACAAAAGGCAATGGTTTCAAGCTCAAGAAGAGGAATGTAGCACAAACAATAAGAAATGCTTGCATCCGATAGGGTAATAAGCCCATTGAATTGACAACTTGTCACTACAGTAAATGCCCATCGATGTTGTAAATGCCTGCTATTACTGCAGCTGATAAAAGATTATTGCAGTACAAAATCCTACAAGAAATTTGTTTAATAGTCTACCAAGGTCACTAGATCTATTGGCCTTATGTAAATTTATGTAAATTGTTATTTGGATATTGTTGAATGTCAAAGCATAAAATCTGAATTGATTAGTGGGTGTCATGCAAAACAGTGGTCAGCACAATCAACTCACAACCGAATGATCCCAGATTCGATTTCAGGACAGAATGTGACATTTGGGCATAGTTTTCTCACACTTGATGCCTTGGTTTACATAGCAGTAATTGTGCTCCCTTGAAAATCTAGATAATTTTTCAAATCTAAATACATACCATATTTGAAACATTGCCATTTTTAAATAACCTGACATATAATGATTTTGCAAAAAGAAAAAACAAATGTTTTTTGTTGCACAACCTAATTTGATTACCCAGAGTTGTGGCAGTAAAATGCAGTTAAAATACTAGGACATGCTCACTATTAAACTTCTGCAGTCACCATGAACTTGCTTTTAAATTTCATTATTTTTTTTGTCACTGGTCTTGTCAACACTGCTTTTCATTTTATTCATAAACTATGTAATCTAATTCTTTTGCTTTTATGACAGAAACAGCACTAGTACCAATGCCACACTTCTCTGCCAACTGCTTGTCTCTCCAGTTACAATCATATTTCTCTAATAACTTGGCATTCTTATGGTTTAGTTTTCCCATAGTTGGGAGAGGGACACCTGTTAAATAAAAATAATAAATAAATAAATGTTTATTCAGGTAAAGTACATACATGCAAGAGGTTTTACAAAAATTGATAGATTTACAGATAGAGCTAGTACATACAATGCCTAAAGCCACTATTATGCAAAGCGTTTCAGGCAGGAAAAACATTAAAGACTAAAACTTAATACTAATTGAGATTAAAGTATAAAATGTGTTGAGAACAAATAAAAATAAAAATAAAAAAGGGGGGAACATGGCAGAAAAAGCAGCACAAATACAATTAGGTCGATAAACAGCGTTGTTTAAAAAAACAGACATGGGTTTACAATAGAGGGGTAAGGTAGGTTACAGGGAATTTATTAGGTAGTGCTTAGTTTTTATCTTAGTTGTTAGGTTTATTGGAGTCCACATAGGCCCAACTACTGACCTTTTCCAGGCTGTAACCCAAAACATTTGCCTAACTCCTGAGCACCTATTTACTGTTAGGTGAACAAAGCCATCAGATGAAAGGAATCATTGCCCAAATGCTTCTGGTCTGGTGCAGAAATTGAACCCAAGGCTTTTTTGGTTGGGACCTTGATGAACACATGATGCATTGATTTACTCTTGCTAAGTGTTCAACTCACAAATTATAATACTATATATCAGACGGAAAACCAGTGAAAATGCATGAGTAGGTCAGACTGCACTCGAACACAAGATACACATGCCCTCATATGGTAGACCTAGATTCTTGAGGCTATCTTGAGATGATTTCGGGGCTTTAGTGTCCCTGCGGCCCGGTCCTCGACCAGGTCTCCACCCCCAGGAAGCAGCCCGTGACAGCTGACTAACACCCAGGTACCTATTTTACTGCTAGGTAACAGGGGCATAGGGTGAAAGAAACTCTGCCCATTGTTTCTTGCCGGCGCCCGGGATCGAACCCGGGACCACAGGATCACAAGTCCAGCGTGCTGTCCGCTTGGCCGACCAGCTCTCCATGCCTTAGGAAAGAAATCACATTCAAACTTGTTGGAACAATTCATAGTACAGTACCAACTATGAACTGTAGAACAGTTTAGCTACAATGAACAAACCACACTCCAGAAGATGAAGAAACGACAACGTTTTGGTCTGTCCTGGACCATTATCAAGTCATATATGATGGTCCAGGACGGACCGAAACGTTGTCGTTTCTTCATCTTCTGTGTGGTTTGGTCATCATATCTTCAGCCACATTATTGTAACTCATCGTCTGCAATTTAGCTACAAATTTAAATTACAATATTTCAAATAATATTTACAAATAAAGCAAGAGTAGCAAAAACTGGAAAAAAACCTCATGTTGAATGTAACAAAATGTCACCTTCTGGTGAGTTGTTGGAGCTCCTTGGTGCTTGCTACCTGGCAAACTCAAACCAATTCAATTCTCACTGGGCCATTTTTATTTATAAAAGCCTACTGGAGACCAGAGGCCAAAACCTGCTCCTTCCCCATCTAAGGTGGTGCAAGGAGCAGGGTATTGGATATCACCTTAACCAAGAAAAGGCCACCAGAAAAGCATGCAAACCAAAACAAATAAACAGCAAAGTAAACAAACCAGCCATCTCATTCTTAGCCAGAAAGGACGGAGAGGGGAGTAAGTGAAGAAGCTGACTTGTGGGACCAAAGGGCAAACCCCACTTCCAGAGCAGAGCATGCATCTCCCTAATCTGGCAAATGGAAACGAGCGCTAACAAAAGTAAAGTCTTGAAGACACAATCCCTGACCGAAGGGTCAATAGAAAACTGAGGAGAAAAGAAAAACAAAACATCGACCAGAGACCAAGTCGGCTCAGGAGAAGCATGAGCAGGCCAAAGGTGAAAAAATACCCAAGACAACTTATGAAATGTAGCTGACAATACCTTAACACCAATAGCAGTTGCTCCACCAAGGCCGAATGATATAAGGTGACACCATTCAGCATGAAAAAGAAGCCAATCCACAAGCAACCAAGATAAAAACAAAGGATCACGGATACAGAAACTGAGGACAAGTGGCAGAAAGAGAGAGGAGTAGTGCTAAGAACCATCATACTGTCACTAGGAGAAAATCTAAAGGCAAGGCACCAAAAAACTGACCAGTTGTGGACCATACACAGGGTGGTACAGGCGAGTAAAAAAAAACTCCAAACCTGTAGACCAGCAAAAAGCTTAGAACCATTGGGCTTGGGGCTTGGGGAGTAGAAGAACTCACAGAACCCCATCAAGCAGGTATTGAAAAATATCTCCAGCCCATCTGCTGAAAAGGCAGATATTTAAAATACTGAAAATGCTTGGTACACCCTGGCCTACCTTGTCAAATTTGATACAAGAGGCAACAAATTCATGTTTTTCAAAAAACAGTGTACAACAGATAACTGGAATGTAATTTCTTCCCAGAGATCAATAACCTGTAGCGAGTTAATCTTATACTCGCTCCATTATCTCAATATCTTCATAGCGTAACTAATTACAGAAGCTACAATCCTTTCCCCAATACTCTCCTCACCTTGTTGGAGGGAGCTGAGGTGTAATCACCATATAACCCAGCGATGGGAGAACAGCAGGACAGTACAGTCTCCAGTCAGGAATGTAGTACTCGGCTTAGGAAGTTCTAGTCGACCCAAGACGCTACAGCTTCGACACAGAGCAGACAGCAGACTACGACCGCATCGAGCCGCCACGCTCTCGCTCCCCGAGTTCAGACACTCACAATTCTCAATCGAGCCGCCACGCTCTCCCACATAGAGCTCCATGACTTCGGCCTCACTCAGCTCTCTGCTCTGCTCCAGGCTTCGTCTCAACGTCTACGACACTGCTGTATCCAGGACTACTAAATAAATATGAAACTCACTAAACACTGTGTATCTAATCAACCCAACAACATAACATAAACGTACGTTACAAACCCCACCTTATCCATTGAATCTAGGACAAAACTCATCTGAAAACTCATAAGACATGTCAACAGCAATGGCACGAGAGGTAAATACCATATTATATTGTACAGGTGAAGCATAAACACAGTACATCTGTGTATCCATAAAACACTCAGCTTTTTGCACACGAGATTATTACATTGAATACATTTTTCAGAAATGGTGAGGAATGGTGGCGAGTACGAAGCAGAGTCCAAGCACCTGTTATGAAGCCAAAGAATGTTCTTAATTACCTTAAAGATATGGATCAGGTGACACTGGACTTTTTAGACAGGTTAGTATAATAGTAAGGCTATTCAAGTTTCAAATATGAAAAGCATACACCAAAACTAGCAAGGAATTTTGTAGATTTTAGTCTTCAATTGCAGATAAACATGAATTTACTGGTACTGTAGTTCCTTTTTCCTACATTGATTTGTGTTATTTCCTTGTTGATCTATATAATTTTTTTATCTGTTTTTCCATTTATATGAAGGAAACAGATTGCTTACTTATTTACTATTAATCATTATAGGACAGATAAATGGTGAGCGAGTCTTGAACAAGATGAAAATATTTATATACTGTACTAGTAAAAAAAAAAATATAGTTCCAAGCTTGTAAATTGTGAAATTTTGCTTTGTCCTGAGTGCTTTTGCATGCAACATCACCACTTTACAGTGGCTGATGGCTTCAACAATGCCAGTTCAAGTGTAGTGAATACGAAGGCAATGCGTACAGGCCCAAGGTGCACTTGGTCGAGTAAGGGTTCTTCCTGTGGGGGCACAACTTGCAGATGCTCTGCATTGTGCTACTAGAAGTCTGCTGAGGGAAACTGAAAGACCATTCTCTCACATAAATAGACTAATATATTTATCACTTTCTAGGGCATATTTTTGGCTGTCAACCATTGTTGTTTATCAAGGGGCTAATTTTCAACAAAAGCTGACTTGCAGTAAAATTTAGGTGAAGCTCAATTTTCATTAACCCACTGCAAAGAAGTGAAGATTTAATAAGATGTATTACAACTCTACATTTTGTTTGCTATGAAATCCATGAGGTATTTTACTCAGCTAGATAAAAGCAATGTGTTACAATGTTTTATTGTTACATTCGTTTTGACATAAAACACTATAGCAATTATATATGTATATTTGCATGAATGTAGTTTGCAGTGGTTTGAAGATTTAGCACGATGCTGAATGATGTGACAGTGTGGCGACCAGTCAAGTGTTACAGTCATTGCTCGTGAATGTCAATGGCAATGGAAACTGTACACGGTATATCAATAGTATTTGCCGCTGAACCACTAGTGGAATTGATTCAAGATGCTGGGTGTCCAGCTGTCTTATATTTGCATCCATTTGACCCTGTGTTGAACCCAGTTTAGTTCCGCAATTTAGTTGACGAGAAGCCTGCTTAACGGTTTGTGGAATTCTTGCAGGTAGTTTGAATAACTGCTATTAGTTACTGATTAACTATTATTGCAGGAGTATGTTAGATTCCTTTAAGTGTGGAATTCTTAGGGGTTTGTTACTGGTATAATTAATGGTTGGTGAATAGGTTTGTGAATGTCATATGGGATTAATGGGGGCTTTTAACTGCTTGCGATAGAACTTCTGAGAATTTGGAGCAGCTATATTACTCTTAATGTAAAAATCAACTGGAGTTCTGAGGTACTTCAAACCTGCGACTGAGACTCCCAGCCACTGACGCTAACCACTGGACCACCACGACTTAGTTAATCCAGTTAATTTTCTCATTAATATGTATCACGTTACTGTGATTTCACCGACTCTTAATGTAGTTGCTGCCATGTCAATTTTATTTCATCTATATCTTTTCAGGATATCTAAACTGAGAAACAGTGAAGGGCAAGTTACTGTAGATTTTCAAGAAGAATTAAGCAAATGGTCTTTAGAGAGTAAGTATAGTATTTTGTTTATGAACACACTATTGGAGTACAGTATTTGCTTTTGAATTACAGTGTTACACAGACAAAAATACAAATATTAGGAGAGAAGCTATTTATAGTTAGCAAAGTCACTTTGCAACCTATTAGTCATGGATTTGATTACTGTAAAGGACGATGTTTTTGGCCATGATCTCTGACAACTGATGCCCCAGTTCAGTCTGAAGCATGGTAGTATCACAAATATGATAAATACTGTACATCATGTTATGTTCCACATACAAAGTCTTTAATTTTCCAATACTGAATTTCATTTGCCAATCTTTTGATTAAGATTAAAGTATATTAATGTCCTTTTGCTAGGATGCAAAATCTACTTTGCTTCTTATGC
>WNGS01167372.1:8490491-8521695 GCA_020271785.1 Procambarus virginalis | reverse complement strand
AGATTAAAATGTTATCATTTCTTCATTATTTTTGCTTCTTACCTTAGTATAATCTATAAATTTGATTATGTGGTTTGAGAAGTTATAATGAAAGTCAGTTACATACAATTACAGTATGAATTTTCCCCTAAACTGATCTTGTGACACTCCATCCACAGCAGTCTTCAAGTCAGATTCTCTTTGGCTTTGGACATTTGTTTGCTTACTGTGGTTTATCTATTGTTGTATTCATTCTTGTAACATGGTGGTGAGATTCAATGTCACAAGAAAAGGCATAATCATTTTAAAACTAAAATCATAAGAACTACATGCAAAATGAAAGGATTAAGAGCTATTATCCTCAAGCATTCAGTTTAGGTTCTATATGATTGATGCTTTCTCTTTTTGGTCATGATTAATGAAAGGATTAAGTTAATTGTTATTTGAAATACTTGATCAATGGACCTATTTCTCATGAGCACCAAAGAAAATATTTTTGTCGTGAAGTTATGAGACAAATGGTTTATCCTTTTCACTGAATAACATAGTCCAGAAAATTAATAGGATGACAAAGATCCAAGTATTCAACATGGTTTCCATTTAAAGATTCATATACTTGCACTCTTATTTCAGGTATATGTCTTGTTGCTTTGAATCAGCGAGTTGGATGCTTTAACCCCAATCTCTCTCCTGGTTCACAGCCGGAACTGATCATTAAGGCTGCTCTGGATTTTATGAATGCTATCAAGGAAAGTGAAACTGGTTCTAAATTATGGAAGATTTATCCTACAAAAATATTTAAGCAACTTCAAGATTCCATGCAGATATTAACAGAGTGAGCAATTTTAATTCATGTAATTGATATAACTAATCTTTTTGAATACAAGTAGCAATTATATTTAACTCAGAACTTATTTCCCCAAATGATACAGTAGTAGAGTTAAATGGGAATTATCCAGTCTCTTGTTGTATTGTTTTCTGTTATTGTTCATTTTTCCTTGTTCATATGTTGAACTTGTTAATTATGTTTATGGCCTTGGTAAAAAAAAAATCATCTCACTGAAGCATGGAATTCTATGATTCAGGACTGCCTCAGACATATTATTACTTGGCACAAATCAATAAATCAGAAGCATGATAAACTAAAACCCAGACATGATGAAGCACCCACTTTGACCTCATTGCATGGATTGCTCTATAAGGCAAGATCCAACTGGGTCTGAAAGACATGGCATGCAACATCCAGGGTGACATACTGCACTGGTGATGCAGGGTCATGTGAGTGATAGCAAGCACTGGAGATCATTCCATTCAGAATCAATAAATATGCACTGAACTCTCGTTTGGACTTCCTTCTCCCTTTCTATTCTCATCCCAACCACTTGGGCTGGACGGTAGAGCGACAGTCTCGCTTCATGCAGGTCGGCGTTCAATTCCCGACCGTTCAAGTGATGGGCACCATTCTTTCCTCCCGTCCCATCCCAAATCCTTATCCTGACCACTTCCAAGTGCTATATAGTTATAATGGCTTGGCACTTTCCTCTGATAATTCCCTCCCTCCAATCAAACTTGCCAGCAGCAATCTGTGTCCAACACATGGTCAGGAGGAAGCATGGATATAAGCCAAGCACAAACGTAGAATTGACAGTCTAACTCCAATAGTGAATCAGTGACAAACACTCTGGATATACTGCAGGTCTTCTTCAATGCCCTCAACATTCATCAGCATACAGTATATAATAATATTCAACCCGTGACACACTGTCATACCATTGCTTGTCATACTTCACCTTCTAACCCCTGTATACTACATCCGTCCAAATAGTATATACTGTATTCTGCTACTGTGTTTATTGTTTATTGGGTAAAGTTATCTTGTTTAGTTTTTAAATGTAGAGCTTGTAGAAGAAAGTATGCGAGATGTACAGTATACACTTGAATATGTTAACGATTTACAAAATACTGTATACTGTACTGTGGCATAGAGTTGGTTAAGTAACTGACAGCTGACTTTTGATGGATAATGATAAATTTGAGGGTGTCAGAAATACTTTAACCCCAAGCGTAGATCCCATAAGTGAAACCAGTATAGTTAAGCGAGTAGCATTCTGATCACTACCAAATAGCTTCCCTGTGCCACTACTACTAAATGCCACCAGATGGCATCTTAATTTAATCTAGATACAGTTCTCACTTCCTGGCTGGGTTTGCATGCAGTCTTATAAAAGACTGAATTCATGCCATAAACTGAATTCAGTTACTCTATCCTTGTTACATCCCTATCTAGTCCCTATCTAGTCAAGCATAAGACTAAACTGGAAAAGGTTCAAAGGTTTGCCACCAGACTAGTACCCGAGCTGAGAGGTATGAGCTACGAGGAGCGACTGCAGGAATTAAACCTCACTTCGTTGGAAGACAGAAGAGTTAGGGGGGACATGATCACCACATTCAAGATTCTCAGGGGAATCGACAGGGTTGATAAAGACAGGCTGTTTAACACAAGGGGCACACGCACTAGGGGACACAGGTGGAAGCTGAGTGCCCAAATGAGCCACAGAGATATTAGAAAGAACTTTTTTAGTGTCAGAGTGGTTGACAAATGGAATGCATTAGGAAGCGATGTGGTGGAGGCTGACTCCATACACAGTTTCAAATGTAGATATGATAGAGCCCATTAGGCTCAGGAAACTGTACACCTGTTGATTGACGGTTGAGAGGCGGGACCAAAGAGCCAGAGCTCAACCCCCGCAAGCACAACTAGGTGAGTACAACTAGGTGAGTACATCCATGCACCAGTTTCGTTGTGGGCTTATGCTTAGATAATACTTTCTTGGTATAACCATGGTATAAATATGGTGTGTGTTCCTTGTATTTTACTATCATCCAACTTCCTTCAGATCTGTCAGTAGGGCATTAGCTGTGCATTGACACCTTTTTAATTTTCTCAGTACTCTACTTTTGTGGTGTTTCATTTGAGAAGGGACATAGACATTAATATGTAGTCTTTGACTTTATGAACAATTGGATACGTTTTGTGACCTCGTTACTTTTGTGTGTGAATTCACACTGTTTAACTCTAAGGTTATATTATTAGCTTCATTACCTGAAGATCATGCTTTATTCAAGTTTAACTCAAGTTTATATAAAAAAAACAGCACTGCTGGAATGTTCTTTTACTGATCATTGAAGATTGCTATTGGTTATTTTTTTTTCAGAACTTGTGATAATGTTGCTCAAAAGATGGAAAGGGAAATACAAGAAAAAAGTTCTGACAGTCAAGACTGTCACCTAAACATGGTCGAGCAGCTTATACGAGAGCCTGGTCTTTCCCACAAAGATGTTGTCACATTTATGATGGATCTCATTCCTGGTGGCACACAGACAGTAAGTTTAAAGCTGGCATGTACAATGGGACAGATGAGGTTGTAATCTTTTCTTCTTAAAAGCAGGCCCCGTGGTGTAGTGGTAACGACACTTGCCTAGCGTTTTGTAAGCGCTTCGTCTTGGGTTCGTATCCTAGCCAGGGAGGATTTACTGAGTGTCATTCCTTAACTGTAGCCTCTGTTTACTCAACAGTAAAATGTGTACCTGGCTGTTAAATAATTTGGCAGGTCGTATTCCAGAGAACATAGAATTAAGGACTTGCCTGAAACTCTGTGTATGCTAGTGGCTGTACAAGAACTTGTAAATGAACAAATGTAAAGAACAAATGTAAGAACTTTTGTAAATACAGTATATATAAATAAATATAAAATAAAAATAAGAATTTTAAACTATTCAAACTACTGTAGAACAATGGTCATCTAGTCAAACACACCAATGGTACTGTATCCCCATCATAGTACAGTACTAAGAATTTAAGAGTCGAATAAATCCCAACTCTGAACGCTATACATTTCATACTACTTCATGTCCTGAAACCTCTTCCTACTCTTTGTCAAACTATTAATTTTTATATCATTTTAAAATCTGTAAAATTCAGATGACTACGTAAGGTAATTTCCAGTAAATAATATATATACAGGAAGGGAGTACCACCTCTGGCTGGAAGAAGGGGGACCCTTAGCCTCGGAGGAAACCACACATAACGCATTAGAAGGAATGTTTAGGTCCCCTCCAATACAGTTTCTGCATGCTTTTCTCCTACCACCCCCTTCCTTTTGATTTTTTTTCTTTTTTGCTTTATTATATGTTTAAAGGTTATAAGATATACATTGGTTGATACAAAGAGTGCTTAAAGGTTATGGATCTCTTGAAGCTCCTCCGCTTAAGGATGGGAACCGAGGATGCAGCAGGCGTTTCCCCTCTGGATCGCCACACTGAGGCGCTGAAACAAAAAACTGGCAGCTCTCGCGTCCCTGAACTTGGAGCCCAATTCCTTGAGAAATCCCAAGGCACTTCTCTATACCATCTCAGTTCTTTATGAAGAGAGATTAAGAAAGTTTAATTTACATTCTCCAGAAAGGCAAAGAGTAAGGGGGGTGACTTGAATGAAGTACTGTATGCAAATGTATGAAATTGTACAACAAAGGGATATTATAGTATGGTGACTAATTGAGCTCTTGCCAGTGCTCGATATAGAGCTAAAGGATGATATTTGTGCTTATGTTATTGATGCTTCATATTATAAATCCCAGCACCCTGTTTGCTTTATTTCTTGCACTGATACATAATGTCTCGGCCTCATGTCACTGCTAACCACGACTCCCGAGTGTCTCTCACAAATTGAGCTACTCATGACTTTATTACTGAGATGGTACAGAGCACTGCTGCCTTTCCTTAGATTAAGGAATTTACATTTTTTAACATTAAACTGCATTTACCATGTCTATACCCAGCACTGGAGTGTAAATATTTTTGCATATCATCAGTCTACTTTTGTATTCATTACAAGAGCAACGAGGAGAGGTTAGAGGTATTAAATATGCAAAAACTAGAAGATAGAAAAAACAGAGGCTATATGATCACTACATATTCGTAGTGTTCATATCTACTACAGGGTCGTATTCCAGGGAACATAGGATTAAGGACTTGCCCAAAATGCTACTCATATTAGTGGCTGTACAAGAATGTAAGAACTCTTGTATATATAAACATACAAATTAGTAACAGGAATCAACAAAATTGATAGGGAAGAATTCCAGAGACCTGTACTTCAAAAACAAGGAGTCCTAGATTTAAGCAACTGAACGAAGCTGCCGAAGAAATACAAGAAAATTTACTTTTGGAAACAGAGTGGTAGACTGGTGGAACAAGTTAAGCGAGAAGGTGCTGGAGGTAAAACAGTCAGTAGTTTCAAAGCTTTATATGATAGTAAACTGGAAAAATGGGACACCATGGGCATAGCTCATCTTGTAACTACACTGAGGTAATTACATGCCCAATGTTTGTCCTATCTGCAAACTTGCAAATATTGCTGGTCACTGCAGAATCATGCGTGTTGATGTAAATTATGAAAAGCAGTTGGTCAAGTACAGAGCCATGTGACACACCCCTAACAATATGTATCCACTCAGACTTCACTCCATTTATTTACCAGATTTACCTGAGAGCCACAAACCCTAGTGGCCTCGGCAATGACAGGAAGCCGGCGGCTTGTCGAAGGTCCCCCCCCCATTTGCCTTGATCTTTTCCAGATAGATATATTTTAACTCACAGTTTTGGCAGTTACAACCTTATACTGACAGGAAACTGTCTTCAGCCATGCCTTAGTCACTTTAGTACATTTCCTCCAATGCCATGCACATTCACCTTCCTAAGTAGCGTCTCCTAGAACTGTGTCAAAGGCCTTCTGAGGTCTAAATAACCAACATCATGTTTATTCTTGTTGTCAACTGTACAAATCCAGACGAACTTAGTCTCTTTCATTGTGGTTACACTGTCCCAAAGAATATACTGTAATACCTAAGCAGAGAAGGAATTTTACTGATACCTGTACATCATAAAAAGAATTTGCATTATAAGCACTGTATAGTTAATTTAAACAATTTCTTATTACTGTGCACTGCTTTGATATTTATTGACCATTTCTCTTTTTTTTTCAGACAGCTGATAATGCTGCTGTGCTTCTCTATCTTATGGCCAAACACCCAGAATCTCAAGCCAGATTACAAGAAGAGCTAGACCATGTATTAGGAGATGGCTCTGGAAATATCACTCCAAACCAGCTTGCACAGCTCACTTACACTAAAGCTGTTTTGAAGGAGAGCAATAGGTGAAATATAGATTTTATTCTTATTAAATGAGAATGACCTTCATAATTTATGGCTTACTGGACTTGAACAATTATAATTGTCATAATGTGTATCCTGAAAGAAAGCATGATATAATTTCAAATTACAGTACAGTACTGTATTAGTAATAACAAATACATACAGGCATTGTTTTTTTTACATAAGTTAGACATATATATGAACTTGAGTTTGAGTGGATATAAATAAGAACTGCCTCATATGTAGGAGGCCTTGTCGAGGACCGAGCCACGGGGACGCTATGCCCCGAAATCATCGCAATGTATGGGCCAATTGGCCTTCTGTAGTTTTCTTTATTCTTTATTTATTGTAATGGTTATGGACCATGTGGCATGAAGCTCCCCCAACATGCAAACAACAGCATTGTCTGATTGTAAGATGCCAATTTCACCAGACGGCCTGCAAACTTCTAGTACAAGGCCCTTGAAAATGAAAGGCCCATAGCAATGTTACTTTTGCCACTATGTTAATCCGTCACTGTCACATACTGTTACATAGTGTTAGTGGCCCTCTGGTACAATTCAACTAAATAAATAAAAAAATACTGGGAGACAGGTCAGAAACTGGTTCACTCTACTAGGAGAGGGAAGTAGGGAATCAAAGATCAACTATTAAACTGGGAAAAAATCCCAGAAAGCACAGGTGCAATATAAGCAATGGCATAGAGGAAATTAGGCACCCATAAAGAAATAATGATAATGATAATTCCCTTAGGGGAAAAAACTTAACTGATGTGTCTGACAACCCCCAGAAGGCAGCCCAGGTCACATGAGACCTCGGCTAGTCTGTTCCCTCACTCTGAAGACCTCCATAACCACAAGGAAAAGTAGTGGCACAAAGTACTGTATGTGAATAACTAAAGTTCTGGAGACCTAGTTTACATTTAGCTAGGTCTACATCAGCAGGTGGTGTAAAGTCACTCTTAAAGGCACTTGTTGTCGAGTCTATAGGCAGTAATGTCTAGCATTTCCAAAGGGTAACATTTTTGAAGACTTGGTTCTTGCATCCCCGACCAATTGCCTAAGTGTAGTTACAGGACAAAAGCTATGCTTGTGGTGTCCCCATCTTCCCAGTACTGTCATATGATGCTTCTAAACTTTAAGGAAAAGGAAAAGAAGGTAGTGATTCAATTACTGTATATCAATTTCTGGTGTACCCCATTTGGATTACTGTATTCAAGCATGGAGACCACATCTTCAAGTCTACTCTTTTTTCTCACTGTCTCTTTTTTTCTTTTAGACTAATGCCACCAATGTTTGGGCCTGTACGAATCCTTCAAGAAGACACACATTTCAGAGGTCATATTCTACAGAAAGGAGTGAGTAATTTACCAATTAATTTAGCCATGTTAATCAGCATATGTTTACAAATGATTTGCTCCTATATAAATGCTGGGATTGATTCTTACGATAGGGTAAAAGTGCTGAGGAAATTTTTTTTTTCACCTGATGCATCTGTTCACCTAGGTTCCCAGTAGCTAGACAACAATTGTGGATTGCATTATGGAGATGATCAGTAGCTGCCCTAGAGGGAGGGGCAGAGGAATCTTGATAAAACTTCTTGCCCTTGACAAGGAAAATAGGAAAACTGTGATATCTAGATCTACAGTACATTGATCATCCTAAGTAAATTGTAGTTAATCAAATTGTTACTTTTTTCTTCTTCTTTCTTAGAAAGGTTTTACTGAACTTGTAGTATAAATGGTACAATACAGTCAGTCCATGTGAATTATTTTCTATGGGCAGCCCAGTGTTACTGACACCAAACATTCCATACCGTGTTTCATATTGCTTGTGCTGGCACCATTTGCTCAAAGGTTTTCTTACTGTATATTCTATAAATTTGCAATTATTTGCAAGTAGAAAAGATATCCTCCTGTGTGATATGGTCTGGCTAGTTTTAGCCTTATAGAAGTAATAATTATATGAGGTATATCATGAAGAGGCTATATTTATATAGAATATTAAAGTGATCATGATGGAATATTTAAGTGATTAGTTTTGTATTGGTGCTAGGACTCTTTCCGCCATAAAAAGACCACCCTGGCTCGGTGGTCACCCCGAGTCAGGGAGTGGGAGTTGCAGTGAAGATGTTTTTACATATTTATTTAAATGCATCTGATTTGTTTTTCTCCAGTTTTTTTACCCCATCAAAATATTCCATACTGTATCATTTGAAAAATTCATATAATAATGTGTGAAACATTGTAATGCTCAAATATATTTGTACCACTAATAGGCGCACCGTATTATATTTTTAAAACAATATAACAGTGATTATGCTGTTAGTACACTGAATATACAATTCAGCTGTAACTGCATTTTTATGCATCGTAACTAAGTCGTTGTGGTGAATGTGATAAGCTAGCAATCCAAACACTGCATAGTACTACATGCTAGTTAGTTGCTGACAACCAGACACAGCAAAATACGTACCTAAATGCCATGCACATATCTCAACCTTGTACTTACTTTTTATCAGTGTCATAAAAGATCATTAAATAAGCACAGTTATTTATTTCATCATTATTCAGTGATGTTCTGGGCACAAGCTGCATGGCAGTGCTGTCAATTGCTGCTGCATGCACTACCCATGGTCACTGTCTTGGTACTGAGGCCTGCTCACCCAAGAAGGATGCCCATTATTTTTTCTATGATGCCGTCTGCTTACTGGTGAAGAAGCAGATTTGAGCCTCATACCCATAGGACTTTTAAATCTTACGCAGTTCTCTACCGCATAACTACTCTTTCATTGACTTGTACAATGATGTCAGAAATTGCGAGAACTTCCCTAATTGACATGCACATGTAAAGGGTTTAATATTAAAAAATATAAGTTACACGATTTTGTTTTTGTTTTTTACTGTATTCAGAAATCCGAGTTATATTTACAAATCCAGAATGAGTCTGGAATTATATATATTATAGAATGAATATGCATATATAACAGAATCAAGAATGATATAATGTCTGGATTTATGGTAAGTCACTTTACATACATACTATGGTATAATTCTCTTCTGCCAAATTAATTAAAAACATCCTTTTTTCTTTAACAGTGGCTAGTGATTTTAATGAATGCTCTCTCTGGCTGGGATGAGGAATATTTTCCACGACACGATGAATTTCTACCTGAACGATGGCTGCGGCATCGACCCTTTGGAAATATACATCCTTGCGCATCTCTTCCCTTCTCACATGGCATTCGGATGTGTGTGGGGCGTCGTCTTGCAGAACAAGAACTTCATACCTTGGTAGCTAGGGTACGTTTTCAATTGTTATGAAGGGAAATATTTAGTTATGGTGATTATGTCTTACCCATTTTGTAATTACAGTATTGTATGTCCAGCCTAACAATTAACAAGTTTATTTAGTTCACACAAATTCAACCTGTGATTAAGCTATATCATTCACTTCTGCTCATATTGGCTGCTTTCCTTAGTTCTTTTAATATGTTCTTAAGCACGAGGAACAGATCAATGCACAATACAATAATTAAGACAAGTTACGTTCTGACCTACCAATTGAGACATTGAATAAGGTTTCTGGTTTTAGTCACTTTATATTTTATACAGCACAGCACTTATATAACCGCAGTTTGCACCTCACTTATTTCTCCAGTGAAATAAGTTCCCTACATACTTTGTTGGTAGGGAACCATCTATGCCAGATATTTAATAACAATTTCACACCTTTTGTTGAACTCGACATTCAGCATAAGTCTGATTTGTCAGCTCAATTCTCTTCAGCATTTATTGCTGTTTTAATATTTATGATAGTTAGATTTTCTCTCATGTACTCTATCCCAAATACATTATTTTAATCCAATAGCTATATACCAACAATGAACTCATTCTCTATGGGGGTAGAGTATTCAGATTTGTTAACAAATAGATTAACAATAGGGCTTCATGGATATAAAAACTATTCTACTTATGATTTTCTCTATATACTGTATATATAATATTACAAGAGAGAGAGATGTCATACATGCATAAATTTAAACAAATTATCTTAGAATTGATAAATGAATTATTTATTTTGGAAACATTAGACCTAAATACACTTCATAGGTACTAGACTTCACAAGAGTCCTTCAAGGGAATAATTCGTACAATGATAAGACCTGGAATGTACAAGTTCTCATGCAATTCTTAATTGTACTTTACAGTTTCACTATGTAATTAACCAAAACTTTATGAAGTAATTTCTTTCTGTTAATTTATTTATTTTTTGTAAACCAATGCATATAAGGTTTCTGATATGCCATCACCTAGTGAGCCTGTTCATTTAGTATTAAGTAGATATCCAGCAGTTAGTCACCTTGTGGGGTTGCATCCTGTAGGGAGGGTTAGTAATTCAACCTCTGAGGGGACCTCGATATAAGAATAACATGTACAGTACTGTATATATATGCCAGCTTCCTGTCCCAACACAATGAATTAAAAGGTAAATCTTTTTCTCCAACTATTTTATGCATAAACTGCTGCAGTCAGAAAATCTGGAAACTAATTACCAAACAATAAACCATTCAAACATACTTGTTGTTATCATAGACTTTTTCCGACTTGCAGACTTTTCACCAGTATAATCTCGACTGGAAACACGACGACCTTGAACGAGCCTACAAGTATGTATTTTCTCCAAAAGGACCAATGAAGTTCACATTCATCGAAAGAAAATAATGATAGAGTGAGAAAATTTAATAGCAACTTAATGCTTAAAAGTCAACTGTCCTCAGTATTTTACTATTTATAATGTTACAGTACTGTGTATGTATATATTTAAATTTATATGCTTAACCTTCATGTATAGGTACTTATTGTAGGGTACAGGAAGGTAGTGCCAGCTCAACTGTTGTTGACCATCATCTTGTCCCTAGGTCGCTGGGTGGATGTATTCACCTAGTTGTGTTTGCGGGGGTTGAGCTTTGCTCTTTCAACCCGCCTCTCAACTGTCAATCAACTGTTTACTAACTACTTTTTATTTTTATTTTTTTTTCCACACCCCACACACACCCAGGAAGCAGACCATGACAGCTGACTAACTCCCAGGTACCTATTTACTGCTAGGTAACAGGGGCATTCAAAGGTGAAAGAAACTTTGCCCATTTGTTTCTGCCTCGTGCGGGAATCGAACCCACGCCACAGAATTACGAGTCCTGCGCGCTATCCACCAGGCTACGAGGCCCCTGACCTCGTACATGTATACAGTTGCCAGTTCCTTGATCTTAACCATTAATGACTTATTGTCTGTATCAATTACCATAAGGAATTTTGTTTAATTTCTGGCTTGCATTATTAACGTACTCTATTATTTATTTCTTGATTCACATTCCAGTATTAATATAAATTCACAGTATATTCTCTTAAGTCTAAGCAGTCTTAAGTTGCTGAAAAGATTTGCTTGAATTCTTTACACTTAGGTAGCCTCAGATTCTCAAAAATGTAAAATTAAGACAAAATGCTGAATATGTTACAAATTTACTTGGCATCTCTTCTTTAGTAATTGTGCCAAAGATAGAATATATTGATAGTAGGTTGTCTTGAATTAATAGTAAAAATTTATACAATGATCCATTTACAAGTACTGTATCATAAAGCAGTGTATGTTATTTTTCTTAATCTCATCTTCTTTTCAAAATTAATAACTATATGTACTGTTAAAGTAGCTGTTATTTATAAATGTCCCATATTTGTCAATTATTTTTAAATCTTTCAACAAATCAATAGAGTTCCCATATCTCTCTTAATTTTAAGCATTTTCTAATTACACCTGTTTATTTTTCCCTAAATCCTTCTAAGTTTTGCCCTCCATAAAAGCTATACATTTATTAAATGCCTTCAACAATTTATATGTTATCGTACTTCTTGTTTAGTATTAAGTGTCAACTTCATCAAACCTTAACTATATTATCTTAAGTTATTCTTGAAATGCACTGCATATTGGTGGCTTTATGCACTGAACCTGTTATACCTATGTATTTATCTCCGTTCATCATGTGTACATTTTTTTGTGAATAATAATAATAATAATTACTATGACTGTTGGTACTTGATGACTTCAACTTTTAAATCAATAGACTGGGAGGCCTATACAGCAAGAATAGAGGACATTTGGACTAGCAGATTTGTAAACCTCATCCTGGAGACATTCATATATCAACATGTAAAGTAGGCCATGAGAACAAGGGAAGGGGATGTTCAGTCAGTTCTGGATTTTATATTTACCAGAATGAATAATAGATATTTGACATTCAATACCTTTCTCCTTTCGGTTATAGCCACCATGTCCTCTTAAAAATAAAATACGCAATACGTTATAATCTAGAAGAGAATGGGAAAAATGAAATGATTGAAAAACTTTATTTCAAGAGAGGACACTGGAAAACTTAGTACTGTAAGTTCTTTAATGAACTTGATTGGAAAGGCTTCTTAGTCAGCAAAGAAGTAAATAAGATGTACAGGGGTACGTATGCCAAATTTTATGAGGTATATGAAGGCAAAATAACATTATACCAAAACATATAGGTTCTGTATAGTAGACTGTCACCAAAGGACCACATAAAAGGACACTGTGTTAGGAGCAAATGCTATGCTTTCCAAATTCAGAATTGCTTTTAAATACTTGGATGGTGAAATATTATAGAAACTGTTTACAATTTTTATGAGACCAAAATTGGAATATGCAACAGTTGTATACTGTAGTGACCATATCTCAAGAAGCACATCAATAAACTGGTTAAAGGTGAAAAATATACAGTACAGTACTACGAAATGGCTTCCGGAACTGAGAAACGAGCTACAAAAACAGTCTAATGGCTACAGTGGAGAGGCTACAAAATGCCAACGCTACAAGATAGAAGAAAGAGGTAATACAACCATTGTATACAAAGTACAGTAGTAACAAGAATTGACAAACATTTACAAAGAGGGACCTGCATCTTCAAGAACAAGAGGTCACCGATTCAAACTAAAGAAGCAAAGGTACAGAAAAAATATTAGAAAGTTTTCCTTTTGCACACCAAGTGGTAGATGGTTGGAACAACTTAGTGAGAAGGCTGTGAATGCTAAAATCATCAATAGCTTCAAAGCATCATATGGCAGAGTTTTGGGAAGAGGACACACCACAAATGTAGCTCTCATCCTGTTATAATAACTAGGAGAATTACCATTCTCCCTCCCTTTCTTGATATCTTTCTCCCTTCCTCCCTCCCTCCCTCCCTCATTCTTAATCCCCCCTACTTGAAAATGCTTAGGGGGTCAGGCACTCACCCATCACCTCATTTGTCATGAGTCTGGTGTCTAGACACTGAAGGGTAGGCAGTCACCCAATTAGTTACGAGATTCAGTCTGATAAGCACTTGTCAAACAAATTTTAATAAAAATTCTTGGAAGGTTGAGTGGAGGATGAATGTTAGCAGACTACCCTTACAAGGTATCCCCTTTGTAGTTGAACCAACGAAAAACCACCAGCTGACATCAGTTGGTGGAGTTTTTGGTGAATATATACCCCATGTGGGGGGAATAAAAATCAGAGAGTGCCTTGTACGAGTGACAAGAGGGGGTCAGTGAGGACATTGCACGGCCAAGGGTGGAGACGGTGCTTGTGCTCTAGCATCTTGAATGGGGAATACTGTTGCAAAATGACAAGCCCCTTTCAAAGCTGGAGAAATTGCTGTTCTGGAGAGTGTGCAAGGTTACACACTAGATTCCTTTACTGCTAGAATCCACTCAATAAAACATCTAAACTATTGGGACCGACTAAAATGCCTATATCTGTATTCTCTTGAGCGCAGGTGGGAGAGAGATACATCATAATTTACACATGGAAAATAGTATAATAGAAGGGCTAGTCCCAAACCTGCACACAGAAATAACATCACATGAGACCAGAAGGCATGGTAGAATGTGCAGAATACCCCCACTGAAAAGCAGAGGTGCAATACTCGAGAGAGAACTTTATCAATATCAGAGGTCCGAGACTGTTCAACACGCTTTCACTACACATAAGAGGCATAATTGGCTGACCCCTCACAGTGTTCAAGAGAAAACTTTATAAACACCTGCAAAGGATACCTGATCAACCAGGTTGTGACTCATACATCAGCAGCCACGTCCAACAGCATGGTTGACCAGTCTAGCAACGAGGAGGCCTGGTCGAGGACCGGGCTGGGAGATGCTAAGTCACGAAATCATCTCAAGGTACAGTAACCAGGGTAATATTAATGGCTATAAATATCACTGGGAATTTTCATTACCTGCTGCTGTAGACCTGACCAAATGTAAACCGTGTCAACTAAATATTCACACACACACTATTACTATGTGATGGAGTGCGAAGAGATACATGAATTCAAGTACAACTCTATATCAAATGTTCTAGAAATGTAGAAATACTTTATTCAAAATGATCAACCACCAGAAATTTAGCCAGATATCCCCCAGTTTGGTATCTATAGGAAATAAATGTGGGTGATTGTAACCTTTCCATCGCTGCCCAATGGATGGGGGAGGGGCGGTGTGCAGGCTAAACACATTAATTATGACACTAGCCCTCCACATGTGTAAGAAACATTCTTGTAATTGGTTAATTTAAAGACCGTACTTGTGATCGGTCTCGAACTCATTGTTGATGTAATAATATATATTAAATTTTGTAACTAGCCCATCAAGACTGTAACTTGCTTAGCTAAATGAATTTTGGGGTTCAGGCCAAGTCTATATTTATGTGCCTCTGTAACCCTTTCCACTACCACCCATAGGATGGGTATGGGGTGCATAATAAATTAACTAGGCTAGTTAATGCATTGTATGTACACCAATTTATTTTGTTAAACCCATTGTACCTTCTTGCAAATAAAATAAAATTAAAAATAAGTAATATGGATTTACACTGCTTCCCAGTGAGTACAGTTGGCTGAAAGTGACCGATATGACAAAGAGATGCAACTTTACTGTTAGAATCCACTCAGTAAAGCATAAATTATTGGGACTGATTAAAATGCTTAAATCTGTATTCTCTAGAGTGCAGACAGGAGAGATACACAATAATTTAAATTAACTTAATAAATTTAATATTTACAAAAATATTAGAGAGGCTGGTTCCAAATCTGCACACAGAAATAACATCACACAAGACCAGAAGTTATGGCAGGATGTGCAGAGTACCCTGGTTGAAAAACAGAGGTGCAATAGGTACTCTGAAGGAGAACTCCATCAACATCAGAGGCCCGAGACTGTTCAACACATTTCCAGTACACATAAGGAGCATAACTGTCCAGCCCCTCACAGTGTTCAAGAGAACTCGGTAAAAAACTCCAAAGGATACCTGATCAACCACGCTGTGATTCATTCGTGGGGTCCCAGTAGTACAGTCGGGTTCGTTCCCAACTCTCACTCAGAAATTTCGGGTTCAAAATTCGATCAGGTATTCTTTGGATACCTGATCAAATTTCGAACCCGAAATTTGGCTTGTTGCGATTCATACGTGGGGTCCCAGTAGTACAGTTAGGCTCGTTCTCGACTCCCACTCGGAAATTTCAGGTTCGAATCATGCGCGGGGACAGAAATGGTTGAGTGCGTTTCCTATCACCGTGGGTTATATCAATGCAATTATTACAGCCGACAGGGTTACAAGTTACAGCAACCGAGGCAAGAAACATTGCTTGACTTGGAGAGTGCTTTCTATAACTGTCATTAATTATGGGACGGTTGTCAGCCACTATATCCAAAAGGCTAAGAGGATTCAACAATTGACCAGACGGGAAATTTAACATGAGTTTATTGAGATCAAAATTATGCTAATCACCACTTATAAATCCTACTCTAACACTGGCCAAGAGTTAAGAAATTTAGACATGGAACAAAACCTCAGAGATCACACACATTACCTTAAGACCTCTGTCTCTCCATCCGGTGGATTCACTCTGTCTCTCCTGCTGTGCAATGTTCTCCACAGCCCTCTCTCGACCCCGGTGTCCCGCACTCTGTCCCTAAGTCTCTACAGGACCAATATATACACCTCAAAGGAGGGGAGGGGGAGATTTGCTGTTGCTACCTACACCAAAAATGCAAGGGGGGGGGGGTCGGGCCACACGTGCACAAACACTTAAGAATTTTCATTAAGCTTGTTTGACATTCACCATACACTCTTCAAGAAAAAGTTATTAATTATGTGTGTGACTGACCTCTGACCTGGCTAAAGGGGGGGAGATCCATGTATGTTTACACATAAGAATCTGGGGTCTAATTCCATTGCAATGTTGACAAGAGTATCATGAAATATTACATACTTGAAACTAGCTGACTAAGACTAACTCAGGAATTTTTTAATCAACAATACAAGATAATCCGGAGGTCATCTGGGCTGACCTTTTGGAGAAGGCTTCCCTGGGTGAGAACTCTAGGGGGGGGGGTCATGGATGTTACAGCTCTCTTTTCTTACTCTTGGCCAGTGTTAGAGTAGGATTTATAAGTGGTGATTAGCATAATTTTGGTCTCGATAAACTCATGTTAAATTTCCCGTTTGTGTCAATTGTTGAATCCTCTTAGCCTTTTGTATATAGTGGCTAACAACCGTCCCATAACTAATGACAGTTATAGAAAGTACTCTCCAAGTCAAGCAATGTTTCTTGCTCGTTGCTTGATATAGTCTCAATGGTCAAGGCAGATGTGGCAGCGTTTTTAATCCTGTGTAGCATTTCCTTGTTGGCAGTGTATCTTTTCGTTCCTTTGTAACCATCATATGTCAGCTCATATATACAGTGTTCAACAACAGTGTTACCAAGTGCAACCGATAGGAAGTGTTACTCAGGATAAGTAGTGTACATACATTATATAGGACATTTTATAGTAGTGTTACAATTAGAGTGGTGTTACAGTATACAAAGTCTGAATGATTCCTTACACAAGTTTCTGAATGCGTTCTTATGTTGGCCAGCCTGGGCATATGCCGCAGATGTATCCTCCTGATATGGGTTGCAGAGGACAGGTCTGGCGTGATATCAACCCCCCCCCCCAAGTCTTTTCTCTCTCTGACTCTTGAATTTCATTCTCATATGATACCTGTATCTGGCTGCTCCCTACTGTACTGTATCTTCATTACATTACATTTGCTTGGATTAAACTCTAACAACCATTTGTTCGACCATTCCTTCAGCTTGTCTAGGTCTTCTTGAAGCCTCAAGCAGTCCTCCTCTGTCTTAATCCTTCTCACAATTTTGGCATCGTCGGCAAACATTGAGAGAAATGAGTCTATACCCTCTGGGAGATCATTTTACATATATCAGAAACAGGATAGGACCGAGTACAGAGCCCTGTGGGACTCCACTGGTGACTTCACGCCAATCTGAGGTCTCACCCCTCTCCGTAACTCTCTGCTTCCTAAGCTTAGGTACTCCCTTATCCACTGGAGCACTTACCAGCTACACCTGCTTGTCTCTCCAGCTTATGTACCAGCCTCTTATGCGGTACTGTGTCAAAGGTTTTCCGACAATCCAAGAAAAGTTCGCCCAACCTTCTCTTTCTTGCTTAATCTTTGTCACCTGGTCGTAGAATTCTATTAAGCCAGTCAAGCAAGATTTACCCTCCCTGAACCCATGTTGGAGATTTGTCATGAAGTCCCTTCTCTCCAGATGTGTTACTAGGTTTTTCTCACGATCTTCTCCATCATCTTTCATGGTATACAAGTCAAGGACACTGGCCCGTAGTTCAGTGCCTCTTGCCTGTCGCCCCTTTTTGTGTATTGGGACCACATTCGCCGTCTTCCATATTTCTGGTAGGTCTCTCGTCTCCAGTGATCTACTATATACTATGGAGAGTGGCAAGCAAAGTGCCTCTGCACACTCTTTCGGTACCCATGGCGAGATCCCGTCTGGACCCACAGTCTTTCTAACATCCAGATCCAGCAGGTGTCTCTTGACCTCCTTTCTCATAATTTCGAACCCTTCCAAGGCCGCCTGGTTTACTTCCCTCTCTCCTAGCACAGTGACCTCACCTTGTTCTATTGTGAAGACCTCCTGGAACCTCTTGTTGAGTTCTTCACATACCTCTTTGTCATTCTCTGTGTACCTTTCCTAGCCTGTTCTATGTTTCATTACCTGTTCTTTCACTGTTTCCCTCCTGATGTGACTGTGGAGTAGCTTTGGTTCGGTCTTGGCTTTGTTTGCTATATCATTTTCATAATTTTTCTCTGCTTCTCTTCTCACCCTGACATACTCATTCCTGGCTCTCTGGTATCTCTCTCTGCTTTCTGGTGTTCTGTTATTACGGAAGTTCCTCCAAGCCCTTTTGTTCAGTTCCTTTGCTTCCATACATGCCCTATTATACCATGGATTCTTCTTTTGCTTCTCGGATTTTTCCTTTTGGGTCGGGATGGTAGATGGTTGGAACACGTTAGGTGAGAAGGTGGTGGAGCCCAAAACCGACAGTAGTTTCAAAGCTTTATATGACAAAGAGTACTGGGTAGACGGGACACCACGAGCGTAGCTTTTGTCCTCTAACTACACTTAGGTAATTACACGAGGTTCACGGGGTCTCGGTAACTGAGTGGACAGCACTCTGGGGTCGTGGTCCCAATTGGCCTGGGTTCGCTTCCTGGCAGAGGAAAAAATAAATGGGCATAGTTTCTTTCACCCTGGTGCACCTGTTCAGCTTCAGTAAATAGGTACTAAGGAATTAGTACAGCTGCTATGGGCTGCTTTCTGGGGATGTGTGTGTGTACTCACTAGTTGTACTTGCGGCACAACTAGGCGAGTACACACACAATCCCCAGAAAGCAGCCCAAAGCAGCTGTCCTAATTCCTTGGTACCTATTACCTGTGTGTGTGTGTGTGTGTGTGTGTGTGTGTGTGGGGGTGTGTGTGTGTGTGTGTGTGTGTACTCACCTATTTTGTGCTTGCGGGGGTTGAGCTTTGGCTCTTTGGTCCCGCCTCAGAGAGAGAGAGAGAGGAGAAGAGAGAGAGAGAGAGAGAGGAGTGAGTGAGTGAGTGTGTGTGTGTGTGTGTGTGTGTGTGTGTGTGTGTGGTGTGTGTGTGTGTGTGTGTGTGTGTGTGTGTGTGTGGGTGTGTGTGTGTGTGTGTGTGTGTGTGTGTGTGTGTGTGTACTCACCTATTTGTCACCTATTTGTGCTTGCGGGGGTTGAGCTTTGGCTCTTTGGTCCCGCCTCTCAACTGTCAATCAACTGGTGTACAGATTCCTGAGCCTACTGGGCTCTATCATATCTACACTTGAAACTGTGTATGGAGTCAGCCTCCACCACATCACTGCCTAATGCATTCCATCCGTTAACTACTCTGACACTGAAAAAGTTCCTTCTAACGTCTCTGTGGCTCATGTGGGTACTCAGTTTCCACCTGTGTCCCCTTGTTCGCGTCCCCCCAGTGTTGAATAGTTTGTCCTTGTCTACCCGGTCGATTCCTCTGAGGATTTTGTAGGTTGTGATCATATCTCCCCTTACTCTTCTGTCTTCCAGTGTCGTAAGGTGCATTTCCCGCAGCCTTTCCTCGTAACTCATGCCTCTTAGTTCTGGGACTAGTCTAGTGGCATACCTTTGGACTTTTTCCAGCTTCGTCTTGTGCTTGACAAGGTACGGGCTCCATGCTGGGGCTGCATACTCCAGGATTGGTCTTACATATGTGGTGTACAAGATTCTGAATGATTCCTTACACAGGTTCCTGAACGCTGTTCTGATGTTAGCCAGCCTCGCATATGCCGCAGATGTTATCCTTTTTATGTGGGCTTCAGGAGACAGGTTTGGTGTGATATCAACTCCTAGATCTTTCTCTCTGTCCGTTTCATTAAGTACTTCATCTCCTATTCTGTATCCTGTGTCTGGCCTCCTGTTTCCACTGCCTAGTTTCATTACTTTGCATTTACTCGGGTTGAACTTCAACAGCCATTTGTTGGACCATTCACTCAGTCTGTCTAGGTCGTCTTGTAGCCTCCTACTATCGTCCTCAGTTTCAATCCTCCTCATAATTTTTGCATCATCGGCAAACATTGAGAGAAACGATTCTATACCCTCTGGGAGATCATTTACATATATCAGAAACAGTATAGGTCCAAGGACTGACCCCTGCGGGACTCCACTCGTAACGTCTCGCCAATCTGAGACCTCACCCCTCACACTGACTCTTTGTCTCCTGTTGGTTAGGTACTCCTGTATCCAACGGAGTACCTTCCCTTTCACTCCAGCCTGCATCTCCAGCTTTTTCACTAGCCTCTTGTGTGGCACTGTATCAAAGGCTTTCTGACAATCCAAAAATATGCAGTCTGCCCACCCTTCTCTTTCTTGCCTTATTTTTGTAGCATGGTCGTAGAATTCAAGTAACCCTGTGAGGCAAGACCTGCCATCCCTGAACCCATGTTGATGCTGTGTTACAAAGTTCCTTCGCTCCAGGTGTTCCACTAGCTTTCTTCGCACAATCTTCTCCATCAGCTTGCATGGTATGCAGGTTAGGGACACTGGCCTGTAATTCAGTGCCTCCTGTCTATCCCCTTTCTTGTATATCGGGACTACATTAGCTGCTTTCCAAATTTCTGGCAGTTCCCCTGTTGCCAGAGATTTGTTATACACTATGGAGAGTGGTAGGCACAGTTCTTCTGCTCCTTCCTTAAGTACGTGTGTGTGTGCGTGTGCGTGTGTGCGTGTGCGTGTGCGTGTGTGCGTGTGTGTGTGCGGTGTGTGTGTGTGTGTGTGTGTGTGTGTGTGCGTGTGCGTGTGTGTGCGTGCGTGTGTGTGTGTGTGTGTGTGTGTGTGTGTGTGTGTGTGCTGTGCGTGTGCGTGTGTGTGGTGTGTGTGTGTGTGTGTGCGTGTGTGTGTGTGTGTGTGTGTGTGTGTGTGCGTGTGCGTGTGCGTGTGTGTGTGTGTGTGTGTGTTGTGTGTGTGTGTGTGTGTGTGCGTGTGCGTGTGCGTGTGCGTGTGCGTGTGTGTGTGCGTGTGCGTGTGCGTGTGCGTGTGTGTGTGTGTGTGTGTGTGTGTGTAAGAGAAATGTATGTAGTAGACATAGAGGAAAAATAAATTGGTTAGAAAGGGGGGGGGGGTCCAAGAGCCAATAGCTCGATTCTGCAGATACAAATATTAAATACAAATAGTTAACACACACACACAAAACTATGACCAAATAAAACAACCCATAGGAAGCCTATGACACTATGCTAAAATATAACCACCAAACAATGGAGTTTCAAACAAGCAAAAAGCAAACAACTAGAAGCAAAAAATTACTAGAAGCAAACTGCAGATAAATATAATGACCGGAGGGAAGATATTGATTAATAGGACATTTCTCGTGGGACGTATTACACGGCTGTAAGCAATTAGGAGAACATGTTCTAGGGGGAAATAACAAACGTATAAGGCTTAACTTGAGCTGTGACACCTATAGGTGAGCTCTTACCCTGCAAACAAAAATCAGACTAATTTTGCTCGTGCCCCCTTCACTATATAAATCCCTGAATTGTGTGTTTAACCGATCTCTAACCCTGTCCATGGAGGACAGAAGAAAATGCATATATGTTGGTTAGCATTGCAAATGTGTGGCCACGTCTGTGGTAGAAAAAAAACTATAAAAGTATAAAAATACACAACTCTCATCCATCACCAGCAAGTAGAGAACAATGTCCGGTGAATTTGTAAAGGCAGCTAACTTTTTTTATACAAATTACCCTAACTATCGTTTTGGGCGTGTATGCATTACTGGAACGAAATGTGCAGGCTTAGGGCATGTGTATGCTGGCTGACATAGGGCATGTAAACGGCTGGCTTAGGGTATGTATATGGCTGGGTTTGGGGATGTGTGCATGCAGGCTTAGGCAATGTGTATGCTGGCATAGGGCATGTGTATGCTGGCTGACATAGGGCATGTATATGGCTGGCTTAGGGCATGTATATGTCTGGCTTAGGCCATGTATATGGCTGGGTTAGGGCATGCATATGCAGGTTTAGGGCATGTGTATGCTGACTTAGGGCATGTGTATGCTGACTTAGGGCATGTGTATGCTGACTTAGGGCATGTGTATGCTGACTTAGGGCATGCGTATGCTGGCTTAGGGCATTCGTATGCTGGCTTGGAGCATGCATATGCAGGCTTAAGGTATGTGTATGCTGGCTTAAGGTATGTGTATGCAGCTTAGAGCATGCATATACAGGTTAAGGGCATGTGTATGACTGGCTTAGAGCATGTGTATGACTGGCTTAGAGCATGTGTATGGCTGGCATAGGGGACGTGTGTACATATCATACAAATCTACCCATTCAACATTAGTGGGTGTACATATACACGAGTCAATGTTCTGGTATGATATCAGCGTCTGTTTGGTATACACTTCATTTCGTCCTTTCACACTGTACTTTACCCACCTCTTTCTATTTCTCTCGGCATTCGTCCCTCTCGAACGCATTCACCCCCCTTCCATTCGTCCCCTTCTCCACCTCCATCATCATCAAATCACCACCATTCCCCACCACGACAAGAACTGCAACAGCTGCGTAGCCACGTAACACCTGTCTCCCCTTCCCTCATACACCTGTCCACCCCCTCCCCAACACACACACCTGTCACCCCCCAACACACACGCCACCATCGAGGGCGACACATCAGAACACTGTTCCCAACACCTCAGATGGACAGCAGTAAAGACACTCAGTAAACAGTGAAAGACAAAAAGCTAATGACGATACCTGCAAGAGAGAGATGACTATCGCAGCCGCTAGACAGAAAACCGATACGGAAAGATAAAGCGACGAGAAAGAAGGAAATAGTCGTGGAAACGGTAGAAGAAGACACAGAAGCCACGGGGGACTAAAGAGAGTAATTGAGAGAGAACATGGGTGAAGGCGCGGCAGAAACCTACCACGTCGACAGGTCGTCCGCCCACGTTGGGAGGTGAGTACTGGGGGCACCGTTGGGAGGTGAGTACTGGGGCACCGTTGGGAGGTGAGTACTGGGGGCACCGTTGGGAGGTGAGTACTGGGGGCACCGTTGGGAGGTGAGTACTGGGGACACCGTTGGGAGGTGAGTACTGGGGGCACCGTTGGGAGGTGAGTACTGGGGGCACCGTTGGGAGGCGAGTACTGGGGCACCGTTGGGAGGTGAGTACTGGGGGGCACCGTTGGGAGGTGAGTACTCAGGGCACCGTTGGGAGGTGAGTACTCAGGGCACCGTTGGGAGGTGAGTACTCAGGGCACCGTTGGGAGGTGAGTACTGGGGGCACCGTTGGGAGGTGAGTACTGGGGGCACCGTTGGGAGGTGAGTACTGAGGGCACCGTGGGAGGTGAGTACTGAGGGGCACCGTTGGGGGTGAGTACTCAGGGCACCGTTGGGAGGTGAGTACTCAGGGCACCGTTGGGAGGTGAGTACTCAGGGCACCGTTGGGAGGTGAGTACTCGGGGCACCGTTGGGAGGTGAGTACTCGGGGCACCGTTGGGAGGTGAGTACTGAGGGGCACCGTTGGGGGGTGAGTACTGAGGGCACCGTTGGGAGGTGAGTACTCAGGGCACCGTTGGGAGGTGAGTACTCGGGGCACCGTTGGGAGGTGAGTACTGAAGGCACCTTTCAGAGTGAGTACTGACCTGGCGCTGCCAGCAATTACTCCCGGGCAAGATATACTATTCTTACACTCACACACACCGTTATAATCATATAAAGCACTATCGTTGAATACACAAACCGGACAAATCCAGAGGCATGCCACCAGACTAGTCCTAGAGCTGAGAGGTACGAGCTNGGAGACAGGTCAGAAACTGGTTCACTCTACTAGGAGAGGAAGTAGGGAATCAAAGATCAACTATTAAACTGGGAAAAAATCCCAGAAGCACAGGTGCAATATAAGCAATGGCAATAGAGGAAATTAGGCACCCATAAAGAAATAATGATAATGATAATTCCTTAGGGGAAAAACTTAACTGATGTGTCTGACAACCCCCAGAAGGCAGCCCAGGTCACATGAGACCTCGGCTAGTCTGTTCCCTCACTCTGAAGACCTCCATAACACAAGGAAAAGTAGTGGCCCAAAGTACTGTATGTGAATAACTAAAGTTCTGGAGACCTAGTTTACATTTAGCTAGGTCTACATCAGCGGTGGTGTAAAGTCACTCTTAAAGGCACTTGTTGTCGAGTCTATAGGCAGTAATGTCTAGCATTTCCAAAGGGTAACATTTTTGAAGACTTGGTTCTTGCATCCCCGACCAATTGCCTAAGTGTAGTTACAGGACAAAAGCTATGCTTGTGGTGTCCCCATCTTCCCAGTACTGTCATATGATGCTTCTAAACTTTAAGGAAAAGGAAAAGAAGTAGTGATTCAATAGTGGTACCTCGGAATACGAGTGTCCCTGTATACGAGTTTTTCGGAATACGAGCAGGATTTCCTCGGAAAATGTGTCTCGGAAGGCGAGGGTTACCTCGGGACACGAGTTTGTTGATACGCGTACAGGCTGACCTAGCGCGTGGTGGCTGGGCGATCGTCGCCCCTCCGCCCGTCCGCCCCTCAGTTTACCATTGTCTCGCGCTCAGTGACTACCTCTCATCAATTCTTCGCGTGGATTTTCAGTGTATTGTTGGATTTTTGGTGATTTGACTATACAATTTGTTATTATATATCTCACCATGAGTCCCAAGAAAGCCAGTGGTAAGGATAAAGGCCAGAAAGCCCATGTGAGGATGACAATAGAGGAGAAACAAGAGATAATTCGGAAGCATGAGAACGGTACACGTGTTATTGAACTTTGTAGGCAGTACAACAAAGCCACATCAACAATATGCACTATACTTAAGAAGAAAAATGAGATTATGAGTGCTAAAGTGGCAAAAGGAGTAAGAACAATAACGAAACAAAGACCACAAATACTTGAAGAAGTGGAAAAGTTGTTATTAATTTGGATACACGACAAGGAGTTAAGGGGAGATAGTGTTTCGGAGGCCATTATTTGTGAGAAAGCCAGGGTATTGCACGAAGACCTTCTAAAGAAAACCCCTGGAACGAGTGATGCAGAGACGAAAGAGTTTAAGGCAAGCAGGGGCTGGTTTGAAAAATTTAGGAGGAGGAGTGGTATCCATAGTGTTACAAGGCATGGGGAGGCAGCCAGCGCAGACAAACCAGCCGCTGGACGATTTATTGAGGAATTTAAAGAGTTTGCAGAGGCTGAGGGATACCTACCGCAACAAGTGTTTAATTGTGACGAAACAGGACTGTTTTGGAAAAGAATGCCTAAGAGGACATACATTACCAAGGAGGAAAAATCCTTGCCCGGACACAAGCCTATGAAAGATAGGTTTACGCTTATGTTGTGTTCAAATGCGAGTGGCGATTTGAAAATTAAACCCTTACTAGTGTATCATTCTGAAAATCCAAGGGTTTTCAAACAGTATAAAGTGCAGAAAACCCATTTGTGTGTGATGTGGAGGTCTAATAAAAAAGCATGGGTGACTAGGCTTATTTTTTCGGAGTGGGTGAATGAAGTGCTGTGCCCTACCATAGAAAAATATCTGCAGGAGAAACATTTGCCACTCAAAGCCGTGCTTCTCCTCGACAATGCTCCTGCTCATCCTCGAGGCTTGCAAGATGATGTGTTGCCCCGATACAATAAATTCCTCACAGTTAAATTCCTTCCTCCTAACACCACTTCTTTAATTCAGCCTATGGACCAGAAAATCATAGCGAATTTTAAGAAACTTTATGAAAGGGCACTTTTCCGAAAATGTTTTGAAGTGACTGAAGCCACAAACCTCACCCTCAAAGAGTTCTGGAAAGACCATTTTAACATTTGTAGTGCTTTAAAACTCGTTGACAAAGCCTGGCAAGAACTGACTCAAAGAACCCTGATCTCTGGCTGGAGAAAATTGTGGCCTGAATGTGTGAGAGAATTAGACTTTGAGGGGTTTGAGCCTATAAATGATGCGCCTATTGTTGAGGAAATTGTTACTCTAGGCCAGCAAATGGGCTTGGAATTGGATAGTGATGATGTGGAGGAGTTGGTGGAAGAACACAACGAAGAACTGACCACCGAAGAACTCCAAGCCCTTCAACAGGAACAGCAAGACAACGCAGATGAAGATTCTTCAGTGGAGGAGGAGGAGGCAGCAGCGGATGTCCCTTCTGCAGTATTGAAGAAGGTGTGTCAGATGTGGGAAGAGATTCAAACAATTGTTGAAAAGACTCACCCAGAGAAAGCTGTAGTAGGCCGTTGCCTTAATCTTTTCAATGACAATGTGTTGCCTTACTACAGAGAGAGCTTGCGAAGAAGGGAAAAGCAAGCTTCCATGGACAGATATCTGGTGAGAAAATCGAGCAGTGAGCCTCAGCCAGGACCTAGTGGCACTCAGATAAAACGTCCCAGGGAGTGCACACCTGAAAGGTCCTCATTGCCTGATGTGATAATGGAAGGGGACTCCCCTTCCAAACAGTAACTCCTCTCCTCCTCCCCTCTCCTCACCATCTTCCATACGCCTACAGCATTCATCAGCAAGGTAAGTAATAACTTGAACATAGTTTTGTAGGTTTATTTAGATGAATTAGGTATAAAATTTAGTTTGATATGGGGTTTCTGGGGTAGTCAGGAACGGATTAATTCATTTCCCATTATTTCTTATGGGGAAATTCGCTTCAGAATACGAGTTTTCGGAATACGAGGCGTCTCCAGGAACCAATTAAACTCTTAAACCGAGGTACCACTGTACTGTATATCAATTTCTGGTGTACCCCATTTGGATTACTGTATTCAAGCATGGAGACCACATCTTCAAGTCTACTCTTTTTTCTCACTGTCTCTTTTTTTTCTTTTAGACTAATGCCACCAATGTTTGGGCCTGTACGAATCCTTCAAGAAGACACACATTTCAGAGGTCATATTCTACAGAAAGGAGTGAGTAATTTACCAATTAATTTAGCCATGTTAATCAGCATATGTTTACAAATGATTTGCTCCTATATAAATGCTGGGATTGATTCTTACGATAGGGTAAAAGTGCCGAGGAAATTTTTTGTTTCACCTGATGCATCTGTTCACCTAGGTTCCCAGTAGCTAGACAACAATTGTGGATTGCATTATGGAGATGATCAGTAGCTGCCCTAGAGGGAGGGGCAGAGGAATCTTGATAAAACTTCTTGCCCTTAAAGGAAAATATGAAAACTGTGATATCTAGATCTACAGTACATTGATCATCCTAAGTAAATTGTAGTTAATCAAATTGTTACTTTTTTCTTCTTCTTTCTTAGAAAGGTTTTACTGAACTTGTAGTATAAATGGTACTATACAGTCAGTCCATGTGAATTATTTTCTATGGGCAGCCCAGTGTTACTGACACCAAACATTCCATACCGTGTTTCATATTGCTTGTGCTGGCACCATTTGCTCAAAGGTTTTCTTACTGTATATTCTATAAATTTGCAATTATTTGCAAGTAGAAAAGATATCCTCCTGTGTGATATGGTCTGGCTAGTTTTAGCCTTATAGAAGTAATAATTATATGAGGTATATCATGAAGAGGCTATATTTATATAGAATATTAAAGTGATCATGATGGAATATTTAAGTGATTAGTTTTGTGTTGGTGCTAGGACTCTTTCCGCCATAAAAAGACCACCCTGGCTCGGTGGTCACCCCGAGTTAGGGAGTGGGAGTTGCAGTGAAGATGTTTTTACATATTTATTTAAATGCATCTGATTTGTTTTTCTCCAGTTTTTTTTACCCCATCAAAATATTCCATACTGTATCATTTGAAAAATTCATATAATAATGTGTGAAACATTGGAATGCTCAAATATATTTGTACCACTAATAGGCGCACCGTATTATATTTTTAAAACAATATAACAGTGATTATGTTGTTAGTACACTGAATATACAATTCAGCTGTAACTGCATTTTTATGCATCATAACTAAGTCGTTGTGGTGAATGTGATAAGCTAGCAATCCAAACACTGCATAGTACTACATGCTAGTTAGTTGCTGACAACCAGACACAGCAAAATACGTACCTAAATGCCATGCACATATCTCAACCTTGTACTTACTTTTTATCAGTGTCATAAAAGATCATTAAATAAGCACAGTTATTTATTTCATCATTATTCAGTGATGTTCTGGGCACAAGCTGCATGGCAGTGCTGTCAATTGCTGCTGCATGCACTACCCATGGTCACTGTCTTGGTACTGAGGCCTGCTCACCCAAGAAGGATGCCCATTATTTTTTCTATGATGCCTTCTGCTTACTGGTGAAGAAGCAGATTTGAGCCGCATACCCATAGGACTTTTAAATATTACGCAGTTCTCTACCGCATAACTACTCTTTCATTGACTTGTACAATGATGTCAGAAATTGCGAGAACTTCCCTAATTGACATGCACATGTTAAGGGTTTAATATTAAAAAATATAAGTTACACGATTTTGTTTTTGTTTTTTGCTGTATTCAGAAATCCGAGTTATATTTACAAATTCAGAATGAGTCTGGAATTATATATATTATAGAATGAATATGCATATATAACAGAATCAAGAATGATATAATGTCTGGATTTATGGTAAATCACTTTACATGCATACTATGGTATAATTCTCTTCTGCCAAATTAATTAAAAACATCCTTTTCTCTTTAACAGTGGCTAGTGATTTTAATGAATGCTCTCTCTGGCTGGGATGAGGAATATTTTCCACGACACGATGAATTTCTACCTGAACGATGGCTGCGGCATCGACCCTTTGGAAATATACATCCTTGCGCATCTCTTCCCTTCTCACATGGCATTCGGATGTGTGTGGGGCGTCGTCTTGCAGAACAAGAACTTCATACCTTGGTAGCTAGGGTACGTTTTCAATTGTTATGAAGGGAAATATTTAGTTATGGTGATTATGTCTTACCCATTTTGTAATTACAGTATTGTATGTCCAGCCTAACAATTAACACGTTTATTTAGTTCACACAAATTCAACCTGTGATTAAGCTATATCATTCACTTCTGCTCATATTGGCTGCTTTCCTTAGTTCTTTTAATATGTTCTTAAGCACGAGGAACAGATCAATGCACAATACAATAATTAAGACAAGTTACGTTCTGACCTACCAATTGAGACATTGAATAAGGTTTCTGGTTTTAGTCACTTCATATTTTATACAGCACAGCACTTATATATCCGCAGTTTGCACCTCACTTATTTTTCCAGTGAAATAAGTTCCCTACATACTTTGTTGGTAGGGAACCATCTATGCCAGATATTTAATAACAATTTCACACCTTTTGTTGAACTCGACATTCAGCATAAGTCTGATTTGTCAGCTCAATTCTCTTCAGCATTTATTGCTGTTTTAATATTTATGATAGTTAGATTTTCTCTCATGTACTCTATCCCAAATACATTATTTTAATCCAATAGCTATATACCAACAATGAACTCATTCTCTATGGGGGTAGAGTATTCAGATTTGTTAACAAATAGATTAACAATAGGGCTTCATGGATATAAAAACTATTCTACTTATGATTTTCTCTATATACTGTATATATAATATTACAAGAGAGAGAGATGTCATACATGCATAAATTTAAACAAATTATCTTAGAATTGATAAATGAATTATTTATTTTGGAAACATTAGACCTAAATACACTTCATAGGTACTAGACTTCACAAGAGTCCTTCAAGGGAATAATTCGTACAATGATAAGACCTGGAATGTACAAGTTCTCATGCAATTCTTAATTGTACTTTACAGTTTCACTATGTAATTAACCAAAACTTTATGAAGTAATTTCTTTCTGTTAATTTATTTATTTTTTGTAAACCAATGCATATAAGGTTTCTGATATGCCATCACCTAGTGAGCCTGTTCATTTAGTATTAAGTAGATATCCAGCAGTTAGTCACCTTGTAGGGAGGGTTAGTAATTCAACCTCTGAGGGGACCTCGATATAAGATAACATGTACAGTACTGTATATATATGCCAGCTTCCTGTCCCAACACAATGAATTAAAAGGTAAATCTTTTTCTCCAACTATTTTATGCATAAACTGCTGCAGTCAGAAAATCTGGAAACTAATTACCAAACAATAAACCATTCAAACATACTTGTTGTTATCATAGACTTTTTCCGACTTGCAGACTTTTCACCAGTATAATCTCGACTGGAAACACGACGACCTTGAACGAGCCTACAAGTATGTATTTTCTCCAAAAGGACCAATGAAGTTCACATTCATCGAAAGAAAATAATGATAGAGTGAGAAATTTAATAGCAACTTAATGCTTAAAAGTCAACTGTCCTCAGTATTTTACTATTTATAATGTTACAGTACTGTGTATGTATATTTAAATTTATATGCTTAACCTTCATGTATAGGTACTTATTGTAGGGTACAGGAAGGTAGTGCCAGCTCAACTGTTGTTGACCATCATCTGTCCCTAGGTCGCTGGGTGGATGTATTCACCTAGTTGTGTTTGCGGGGTTGAGCTTTGCTCTTTCAACCCGCCTCTCAACTGTCAATCAACTGTTTACTAACTACTTTTTATTTTTATTTTTTTTTCCACACCCCACACACACCCCAGGAAGCAGACCATGACAGCTGACTAACTCCCAGGTACCTATTTACTGCTAGGTAACAGGGCATTCAAAGGTGAAAGAAACTTTGCCCATTTGTTTCTGCCTCGTGCGGGAATCGAACCCACGCCACAGAATTACGAGTCCTGCGCGCTATCCACCAGGCTACGAGGCCCCTGACCTCGTACATGTATACAGTTGCCAGTTCCTTGATCTTAACCATTAATGACTTATTGTCTGTATCAATTACCATAAGGAATTTTGTTTAATTTCTGGCTTGCATTATTAACGTACTCTATTATTTATTTCTTGATTCACATTCCAGTATTAATATAAATTCACAGTATATTCTCTTAAGTCTAAGCAGTCTTAGTTGCTGAAAAGATTTGCTTGAATTCTTTTTTACACTTAGGTAGCCTCAGATTCTCAAAAATGTAAA
>WNGS01167372.1:8470914-8480974 GCA_020271785.1 Procambarus virginalis | reverse complement strand
CCTCTTGATAACTCCCTCCCTCGATAGCAGTGCAAAGACCTAACATAAGGACCTTAACACATAATACTGATACTAGGACATTAAACATAATACAGGGAACAAGACAATCAAATCTGCCCATAGTAGGAAAGCAGCACGTAAAGGATTGGGAATAATGATGTCTGACGATCTAACGTTTAGGGAGCATAACCAAGCAAATATTGCATCAGCCAGAAAATTTTTACAATGGATTGCGAGAACTTTCAGATCCAGCAATCTCATCACAATGGTTATACTATTCAAGTCACTTGTGTTGTCCCGTCTTGAGTACTGCTCAGTACTCACTTTCCCCTTTAGAGCATGAGAGATTGCTGAAATAGAGGGAATACAGAGAACATATACGGCACGCATAGACACGATAAAGCACCTAAATTATTGGGATCGTCTCAAAGCTCTCCAGATGTACTCACTAGAAAGGAGACGAGAGAGATATCAAATAATATACACGTGGAAAATACTGGAGGGCCAGGTCCCTAATCTACACAGTAAAATAACAACATACTGGAGTGAACGATATGAAAGGAAATGCAAAATAGAACAAGTGAAGAGCAGAGGTGCCATAGGCACAGAGAACACTGTATAAACATCAGATATCTACGCTTGTTCAACATCATCCCAGCGAGCATAAGAAATATTAACGGAACAAACGTGAACATCTTCAAGAGAAAACTAGATAGTGTTCTTCTAGAAGTGCCGGACCAACCAGGCTGTGGTGGTATGTGGGCCTTCGAGCCGCTCCAAGCAACTGCCTGGTGGACCAAACTCTCACCAGTCAAGTCTGGCCTCGAGCCGGGCTTGGGGAGTAGAACAACTCCCAGAACCCCATCAAGCAGTGCAGATACTAGAAACGGCAGTGCTATCATCTATTATTTTCAGACCAAAATAAAAAATAGGTATAGACCTATTGTCCCAAGCAAAGCAGGTCCGTTTACACTAACTATATAAAAATGCATCTAACAAATTATAAACATAAATTATTTTCGTTTTCAACACTAGGCTTAACCTTACCCTTCATATTGTCCCCCTTGCCCACAGCTCTTGTACTAAACCAAGACTTTCCAATATACTATTTAAAGTCAAATTTGGCACCATTCCGTCCCCCCGTCCCATCCCAAATCCTTATCCTGACCCCTTCCCAGTGCTATATAATCGTAATGGCTTGGTGCCTTCTTCCTAATAGTTCCCTTGGATTGAATATTTTCGTTATTGCTTTGCTGTCGTGATTATCACCACTTGCGTTGTTCCTGGTGATTGATTGAGTGATGAAGATTAAGCAACCCAAAAGGTGGCACGGGCATGAATAGCCCGTAAGTGGTGGCCGTTTTGAGCCATTACCAGTATCAATAGCTGATACTGGAGATCTGTGGAGGTGCAACTGCACCCTCCGTTCCTGGAGTTTGCCGGGATTCATTTATATTAGAAGATTCTATCCCCAAGTTCTGCATGGTGTGAGGCTTGTCTTCCTGATAGCCTGATCTACAAGGCTGTTGCTAGGAGCGGCCCGCAGGCCTCATTTCCCTAGTTAAGGTAGTGTAGTTTGAGAATTGTATATGCATCAAACTTCCCTGCAAATACACACAACGTAACGGTCCCTCTTGTCACTTTGTTATAAAGTTTATGACGTGTTAGAAAGTTGTTACAACTTCTTAGATCTTACAACTTTTTCCAATGTTTTAGGAACGTTGTGTGTTTGTCGGGTTAATAGTATTTGGGATTAATTAATGTTATCATCCTTCTTTATAATGTAAAAGTAAATTAAATGTTAACCTGTATAAACTATCCTGGGGTGGTTATCTTGAGGTTATCTTGAGATGATTTCGGGGCTTTAGTGTCCCCGCGGCCCGGTCCTCGATCAGGCCTCCGCCCCCAGGAAGCAGCCCGTGACAGCTGACTAACTCCCAGGTACCTATTAATACTGCTAGGTAACAGGGACATAGGGTGAAAGAAACTCTGCCCATTGTTTCTCTCCGGCGCCCGGGATCGAACCCGGGACCACAGGATCACGCGTCCAGCGTTCTGTCCGCTCAGCCACCGGGATAGGCTATGGTGGTTTATAATGACTAAATGTATAGCTAATACGGTTTTGTTGATCTTCAAGGTTGTCCAGGTAAGCTCTGGATGAGGCGCTGGGATGGTTGAGGGCGTGGCACACATGTGACTTGGGAGAAGTGGTGGGTGTGGCACACATGTGACGTGGGAGAGGTGGTGGGTGTGGCACACATGTGACGTGGGAGAGGTGGTGGGTGTGGCACACATGTGACGTGGGAGAGGTGGTGGGTGTGGCACACATGTGACGTGGGAGAGGTGGTGGGTGTGGCACACATGTGACGTGGGAGAGGTGGTGGGTGTGGCACACATGTGACGTGGGAGAGGTGGTGGGTGTGGCACACATGTGACGTGGGAGAGGTGGTGGGTGTTGTACACGTGTGACGTGGGAGAGGTGGTGGGTGTGGCACAGATGTGACGTGGGAGAGGTGGTGGGTGTGGCACACATGTGACGTGGGAGAGGTCGTGGGTGTGGCACACATGTGACGTGGGAGAGGTGGTGGGTGTGGCACACATGTGACGTGGGAGAGGTGGTGGGTGTTGTACACATGTGACGTGGGAGAGGTGGTGGGTGTGGCACACATGTGACGTGGGAGAGGTCGTGGGTGTGGCACACATGTGACGTGGGAGAGGTGGTGGGTGTGGCACACATGTGACGTGGGAGAGGTGGTGGGTGTTGTACACATGTGACGTGGGAGAGGTGGTGGGTGTTGTACACATGTGACGTGGGAGAGGTGATGGGTGTGGCACACATGTGACGTGGGAGAGGTGGTGGGCGTGGCACACATGTGACGTGGGAGAGGTGGTGGGCGTGGCACAGATGTAACGTGGGAGAGGTGGTGGGTGTGGCACACATGTGACGTGGGAGAGGTCGTGGGCGTGGCAAGCAACTAAGGCGGGAGAGGTCGTGGGCGTGGCAAGCAACTAAGGCGGGAGAGGTCGTGGGCGTGGCAAGCAACTAAGGCGGGAGAGGTCGTGGGCGTGGCAAGCAACTAACGCGGGAGAGGTCGTGGGCGTGGCAAGCAACTAACGTGGGAGAGGTCGTGGGCGTGGCAAGCAACTAACGTGGGAGAGGTCGTGGGCGTGGCAAGCAACTAACGTGGGAGAGGTCGTGGGCGTGGCACGTCTATAAACAGTGGTGAGAGGTTATGCGCCCAAGGTAAACAAGCCAATAGTGCGAAAATATATATTAAGAAACTTGAAGGAGGTGTTACTGCGGAGGACCTGAGAAATGACTGCCAGTAACCCATAAAGGGAGCTAAGGCGTCCTGATGGGTTTAAGAGGAACTCTTTGACATTCTAATTCATTTTGAGTCTTCTAAATGTATTTGAGAGCATCAAACGCACAGCCCGACCTTCCTGTTGGAACTCTCGATGATGTAGAGATAATTAAGGCAATTGTTTGCAATATTTCTCCTGATATAAAGACCAGTATTAATAAAATTGTGCAGGTAGTCGTATTTTAGGCTACACATTGAAACATAAAAATATACAGTATGATAAGCATTTGCAGTCAGTTCACATATGTGCCTCTGACTTTAAGGCTATTCAATAACACCATTTTTGAAAGCTATATATGGCCCGTCTTCTTGGTTACCAACATACAGCCTCGCACCACTCATCAACAGACTCTTGCGAGCTGTGAAGACTCCACGTCACGGAAAAAAACCGCCTTACACGCACAGGAAAATGCACCGCATGCGCTCTTAACGCAAATGTCCTGATAACTGAAAGTTACGCACCTTTCAGAGTTTCCGTCACAATAGAACGAGATGCAGCAAATGCTGTCGATGCGTTCGCTTTCAAACCAACTGCGTACTCCCGCTCAGCCCAAGCGGGGAACCCAAGGAGAACCCACACGCATGTTATCGTACTGCTCCACGACTCCTCTTGTACACTGTAACTATACTGTGCTATCATTTTAGCCCGTCTGGTTGACTTGGTTGTTTCACAGGGATGTGTGGCCCGAGTATATTGCTGCTTGAGTTTTTAGTTATGTAAACATTTGTTTAACGTACGGTAACGTTCACTTTAGGCAACGTTGTTCCGGTAGCAACGCTTTGTGCAACCCATTCCCTGTCACAACACTAAGAGCAGAGTTTCATAGCACATATATATAGACTATAAAATATTGTTTTCGCGACGGGAGACATCTGTCCACGAGGCTAACCATAGCCCGTGCTTCTTTCCCAGCTCCTGTGCCAGGTAAGTTACGGGCTCGCCATAGCCCGTGCTACTTGGAACTTGTTCCGAGTAGCTGAATCTATAACAACAACAACAATTGTTTTCGCCAGTTTAGAATAGGTCGTGCTGCTGGTAGGCTTTCTTAAGCTCCAAACATAAGACATTCAGAGAAATGTAGCTGCTTCCCTACAAGGCGCGCACAGTTTACGAAATAGTGTGCGCCTTGTAGGGAAGCTGTCAAATTGTATTTGTATTTTATACTTTACAGGTTACAGGAGAAGAAATTGTTAATTAAATCCCTTGATGCCTTCTTAGACAACAATCAACAAGTAACGGGGTGAGAATAGCTTAAGCTACCTCATCCCTTTGTGTGTATTATACCTCAATGAACTTATTTCAGTTTCAATCCACAAGTGTCCTGTAGCTCAGGCAGTTCACAGTCGTAAGGTCCCGGGTTTGATTCCTGCGCAGGACGAGATGTTGGACAAGGTTCCTTACACATGATGTCTGTGTTCCCCTACCTTGCGATGATTCCGGGGCTTAGCATCCCCGCGGCCCGGTCCTCGGCCAGGCCTCCTTGTTGCTGAACTGGTCAACCAGGCTGTTGGACGCGGCTGCTCGCAGCCTGACGTATTGATCACATCCTGGTTGATCAGATATACTTTAGATGTATTTATCTAGTTCTCCTAGTTCTCCAGTTCTCCTAGTTCTCCAGTTCTCCTAGTTCTCCAGTTCTCCTAGTTCTCCAGATCTTTTCATTCTTCTAGCAGTAAATAGGTATCTAGGAACTAGGTTGGTGGTGTAGGTTGCATTCCTGTCCCCGTCAATAGTAAATCAAAACTATACACTTTTGTTAATCTAGAACATTGTATATTAGACCAATTTAATCAATACAAAAGAATTACATACAAGACAGTGGAACTTCCGTGTAAGTGTGAATAGGCTGTGAGGTGAATTGAAAAGAAGCAAATGATAGCTTTCAATTTTTTGTCCTGGCCATTGGGGCTGGGCGGTATAGCTACAAGCCTTCATCCTCGGTATATGGTCGGTATAGCTACAAGCCTTCATCCTCGGTATATGGTCGGTATAGCTACAAGGCTTCATCCTCGGTATATGGTCGGTATAGCTACAAGCCTTCATCCTCGGTATATGGTCGGTATAGCTACAAGCCTTCATCCTCGGTATATGGTCGGTATAGCTACAAGCCTTCATCCTCGGTATATGGTCGGTATAGCTACAAGCCTTCATCCTCGGTATATGGTCGGTATAGCTACAAGGCTTCATCCTCGGTATATGGTCGGTATAGCTACAAGGCTTCATCCTCGGTATATGGTCGGTATAGCTACAAGCCTTCATCCTCGGTATATGGTCGGTATAGCTACAAGCCTTCATCCTCGGTATATGGTCGGTATAGCTACAAGGCTTCATCCTCGGTATATGGTCGGTATAGCTACAAGGCTTCATCCTCGGTATATGGTCGGTATAGCTACAAGGCTTCATCCTCGGTATATGGTCGGTATAGCTACAAGCCTTCATCCTCGGTATATGGTCGGTATAGCTACAAGCCTTCATCCTCGGTATATGGTCGGTATAGCTACAAGCCTTCATCCTCGGTATATGGTCGGTATAGCTACAAGCCTTCATCATCGGTATATGGTCGGTATAGCTACAAGCCTTCATCCTCGGTATATGGTCGGTATAAGACGGCGTAACATAAGACGGAGGAATGTTAGTAAATGGATGCAAGTCGTTCTTAGGGAGGAAAGAGAAGGACGCGATGCGCACTGCATTAATTGTTCTAATTTTACTCGTTCTTCCACGTTCTTTTTGCAATCGTTCTTGCGTGTCTTTGTAATCGTTCTTGCGTGTCTTTGTAATCGTTCTTGCGTGTCTTTGTAATCGTTCTTGCGTGTCTTTGTAATCGGTCGTGCATGTCCCTCCAATCATTCGTGCATGTAAAGAGGAATGCGCATTCCTCCTGAGGAAACGATGACATCAGCATCATTCTTATCCCTCGGGAGCCTTAGTATGCTTGTCGAGATTTGTTGACCTTCATTGAATGTAAAAACTAAGAGGTAGTCATATCATCGGTGTTGGTCCGAACACCCACGCGCCTACACCTACACCCACACTACACCTACAAAAACGTATACACACACTTAAGGAGGCACAGGTGGAAACTGAGTGCCCAAATGACCCATATAGATATTAGGAAGAACTTTTTTAGTGTCAGAGTGGTTGACAGATGGAATTCATTAGGAAGTAATGTGGTGGAGGCTGACTCCATACACAGTTTCAAGTGTAGATATGATAGAGCCCAATAGGCTCAGGAACCTGTACACCAGTTGATTGACAGTTGAGAGGCGGGACCAAAGAGCCAAAGCTCAACCCCCGCAAGCACAAATAGGTGAGTACAAATAGGTGAGTACACACACACACACACACACACACACACACACACACACCACACACACACACACACCACACACACACACGCACACACGCACACGCACGCACATGCACACGCGCGCGCGCACGCGGATCGAAATCAGCTTTAGAATACAGATTATTCCATTAACTGGAGTCTATTTTAAATCCTCTGTCTTCTAAATGGAGTTTCTATTAATGACGTACTTGTGTACATGCCCGAAACGCTGTGCGTATTAGTGGCTTTAGGTATTGTATGTACTAGCTCTATCTGTAAATCCAACTGTGTGTGTTACTCATCTATGTATATATTTTTAACTGAATAAAAATTTGAAGTTGAATTTATATCGTGTCCCAGTGGATGATGTTGCCATATCAGCCGGTTAAGATACGTTCGCCTGGTCAGTAACTGATTGGGTGAGCGCGCAGAAATTCTCGGTTATAGCCTGGGATTTCTCGACGAGTCTAACATGTATACTGGTATACAGTATACCTGATTGTATACAACTTACGTGTGTATTATGATTTGCTATACAAATGCCGAAGATAGGAAATCTGTTAGGCTTATCTAGGTCTCCTTGCGGCCTAGAACAACAATTGACATACTTAAATGCAAGCCCACAACAGTTCCCTAACTCCAGGGTACCTATTTTCCGCTAGGTGAACGGAGGCACCTGGTGTAAGAAAATGTACCTCTGGTGATGTTCACTCTTTGTTCTCCAATTGTTCCTATGACACCCTGATTGTTAGATTAATTGTAGACTTCTACCATATCTCTCACTGCTGTAGATTATTGTTGTATTGTGGAGGATCTGAACCTGACCTTGTGTTGCTGTTACATGTGTATTGTGGAGGATCTGAACCTGACCTTGTGTTGCTGTCCCATGTGTATGTGGTTAGAGTTGGTCTCAGGCAAGCAGGGATCTCGCTACATTGCTTTTTGTTGCAGCTTTGCAATCTCTCGTGCTGTGACAGGGGACGCGAGCACCAACTAACATTCTGGTGAGCCATCGTCACCCTTAGCGTGTCGTCCCTTGCTCTGAATGATCTCATTCTCCACCCTGTCATGCCCTTGGCTGTTGCTAAATGTTATTGGTTGGGGGTTTCTAAACGTTAGATCTTCTAACATTATTACTCCAATGTCTTTGTCATGGTCGCTACTTGCTCTGAGGTGATGTGTTTTGTGTCCTGTATTCCTCTTAACGGGTTCGTTGAGCTGAAGCAATTGGAGTTTTATCAGTGTATCAGTGGCTGCAGCTTATAGTCTGGGATGTGACCTGTCTCTAAGCTTGGCTTCTACATTGAAATTGAAATTGAAATAAGTTTATTGATGTAAAATACACACAAAGGGATGAGGTAGCTCAAGCTATTCTCACCCCGTTCAGTACATATACACACATCACAAACCATAAACATATTACCAAACATTCTGAGAGATAACATGCTTCTACATGGTTCAGTGCCCGCGCTATGGTATTTTGCATTAATTTATAAGCTTTGAATTCTAGTTTCACTGTGTCAATATTGTTTTCCCACTCTGCAGAAATTTAGTTTTAGTTCATTTATTATGCACCCCATACCCATCTTGTGGGCGGTAGTGGAAAGGGTTACAGAGGCACATAATGGGCTCAGGGACTGAACGAAATAATTGGGGATTTTTCAACAAAAATCAAAATCAGTTTACCGCTATAGGACGTGGTATCTAGAGGCATGGCATCTACCAGATATGAAAATGTGTTCCAAACAGTTTTTTCCCTGCATATTCAGTGAAAATGGACACCATTATTTTTTGAGTATTGTTCACAAGACGAGTGAAATATGTTTCAACGTGTAATGCCCTACACGAAGATTACAGGCTTCTCTACAGTGTGTTCTAGCTGTCATCCCCTTGTTTACTGACATGTGGGTAGTTTTCTTAAACGTTGGGGGTGGGGGGTAGAGGTTAGGCATACAACTCCCCCTTGTGCTGTTCTGTTTAGTGCCTATCCTGCAGACTTGCATTTTGTTGCTGTATACTTTTATATTAAGGCAGTATACCTATATACACCATTCATCTGGTATATCCAATTTGATGTAGACAATATATGAACTATAAGAGCACCCACTACACCTGCTGAGAGCAGCAAGCGAGAGGCAAGTGGTGTATCGTGTTCTTGTTGTTTAGGATTCAGCTACTAGAAACAAAAAGTTCCAAGTAGCACGGGCTATGGTGAGCCCGTAGTGGACTTACCTGGCACAGGAGCGGGGCAAGTATCACGGGCTATGGTGAGCCCGTAGTGGACTTACCTGGCACAGGAGCGGGGCTGTAACTGTGTGTGGTGTGTGTATGAGGCCAGGTTCTCATTTACCCCGAGTCCCACTTTCATAGTTATATGTATTATCATGTAGTGTACATCATGCATGCGCCTTTACATCTCCAGGTGTAAACTCTATGAGCATTTACTGAGTCATGATCCTGCACACCAAGTTATTGAATGCCCTGTTGTTAAACCCTCCAGACCCCTTGGCATGAAGTATCTGCAGCTTTGCAATCACTTTATTACCTCTCGTGTTCTTGAGGATATCCTCATAATATACCCAAAATTTTGCCAGTGCAGACTACTGATCACATGACCCTGTATGACTAACCATCCTGTGTGATGAGGATTTTTTAGCATCACGTAGCTAGTTCTTGACACACTTTCTCCTCCCCTTCATACAGTCCAGGGTCATCACAAACCCTTGTCGTTGTCCCGTCCAAGTGCTATATAGTCGTGAATAATTCAACAAGGACCGTGACGAGGATTCGAACCTACATCCGAGAGGATCAAAGTCGCTGCTAAATTTTAAATTTTGCCCCGAGGGGCGAGGTCTCACCAGTCGCTGCTTTAATCCACTGAGCTATATAGTCGTACTGGCCTAGCGCTTTCTCCAGACAGTTACGTTACTCAGAGGATGGGTATGGGGTACATAATGTAAGTAAGGAGCCGGCGAGAGTACTTCAATGAGATATAATCATGGGTCTGTTGCCCCTCGTGCAGCCTAGCAATGTCGGCTCTCAGGCTGGGTTATGGGCAAGCAACCGGGAGGTTTGGTAGTGAAGGAACGGTCTTCAAATATCACCCCGAGACGCAAGCTGCTTCAAGGTTACAATGATCATTGAATAAGCTAAGCTTTTTAACTGCTTATCCTTCATATAATTGTAAAGATTTAAATTCTTGTAAGTGTATATGGCATTTTGTGGGGGATAACATTACGAAAAGCGGCATTATCGTACATCAGCCGGCAAAACTTCTACCCGCCAAAAGAGAGAGTTGCCAGCCACACGCAAGAGTTTTTATGCCTTATAACTACTTTACAATTACAACCATAATGTCACTTTACT
>WNGS01167372.1:8457467-8469846 GCA_020271785.1 Procambarus virginalis | reverse complement strand
CATAAACATTCACAGCTGCAACGAACATTCAGTAACGGTGTGCTTTGGTAATGTAATCATTCATGTTTGTCATCAAGTCGTCTGGAATTATCGCGTCAACTATCTTACTCCAAGGAGGTCGATGCTCTGGCAAGGAGGTATCGTATATCCAGTGACATAGAAGCTTCAAGTACGTAGATGCCGGCGTTCTGTGAGCCACAGAGGGAGCGGTGACTGAGAGTGGCCATTGGGGGCAGGCGTGGGTGTGGGTAATTGGGTTTACTAGCAAGCGTGGGCAATAACATTTTTAGGCTGGCGTAAGAGTTCGTGTTGGCCCATTCACCTGGCTGGGGGCGGGCGAACGTAGGTGTGGGCGGGCGTAGGTGTGTGGCGGGGCGGGCGGGCGTGGGTGGGTATTATAACTGGTTGTGAGGACGAGCAAAACAAACGTACCCCAACTGCCAGAAAAAGCACGATACTTCGCGACAACACACACTAATTTTACCTCTGTATATCTAAGTATTTCCCAGCTCGATGCGGTGTGACAGGTTGTTTTGGACTGAACTGACCGCAGGATCTGATTTGACGGTAAACATGAGAATATTTGTTTTGGGTTACGCCACGTTGTAGCGCAGGTGTTGATGCTGTCAGCGCAGGTATTACACGTCTTAACTGCAGGTGTTGACGCTTATTTCTCAACACGCCCAGTGAATCACACAATCTGCTCACCCAGTTGAGAGGCGGGACCAAAAGAGCCAAAGCTCAACCCCCTGCAAGCACAACTAGGTGAGTACCTAGCCACGTGGTTACATAAGAATAAAGGGAGTTTTTTGCTGGGGTGTTGAGGGTCTCGTGGTACAGTTGGGCTTCGTTCTCCACTTGCAATCGGGGATCCCGTTTTCGATTTCCCAGCAGAGACAGAAACGATTGGGCACATTTCTATTCCTCTAATGCCTCTGTTCACCTAGCAGTAAATAGGTACCTGTGAGTTGGGGTTACATCCTAAGGAAGCTCAGTACCTTAACTTGATGGTGATTCCAGGGGTCATTGTCCCGCGCGGCCCGGTCATCTGATCAGACTAGTAGTTCCACTTTGAAGGAGAGGGCGTCGATATAATCCTAAAGATACACACGCAGCCTTCCTGTCCCCAACAAACGATCTATATCGATATAGACGGATGGTGCTGGACTTCATGGTGGACTTTTCGATACAAGAGTGTCGAACAGGGCCTAAAAGTGTCGAAAAGCCTTACATTAGAGAGCAGGAGTACCCATGACAGTTCCAAATTAAGCACAGGATTTACAAGTATAAGAATCCTTTTAAGAATCCTTTCCTAATCTATAATTACGGAATATATATATATATTAGATACATCCCCGTGAGGCACTCGTACTGTGTGGATACAGCCCCATCAGTCGCTCCACAGTCAACTACCATGAAAGTCGAGGATCTGCGTCTTCTCTTTAATCTTAAAAAGCAAGTTTGTTTATTTTTCTCATTGGTCGACCATTGCGAGCACAAGACACTCCAGTTACGCTTCCTGCTGGCAATGTCTGGGTTTTTAGGTCTTTTTTTTAGGGTTTGGGTTCTCTGTTTTTTTTGGGGGGGGGGGGGTTATTTCGGTTCATTTATAATGATTTTTTCACATTTATTGGTTGGGTGGTTTTGAGTTCGTTTCGTATCCTTTATTGGTTGCTTTCGGTTTTTTGGGCCCTTTTCTAGGTTTTGTGCCCTTATTTTGGGATTGTTTATGAATTATTTAGGTTTTCGGTCCTTTTCTGGTAATTAGTTTGAGTAGTTTCAAGTGGTGAGTAAACTTGATGATCGCTTTAAGAGGAAGAAAGTATCGTGTAGCGATGAGTATCCACCAGACCAATGGTGGCTCTGAGGCCGGTGGAATATGATAGGTGGAACATCAACAAGGCGCCCTCACTCGATATGATAAAAGGGTTTATGATCTACTCCATTATTGGTCTCTTTCTTATGCAGTGTGACATGGTATGGGGAGGGTTGTGGGTGGGTGTGTGTGTGTGTGTATGTATGGGGGTTGGTGTGTGTGTGTGTCTGGGGGTTGTGTGTGTGTGTGGGGGGGGGGGGTTGTGTGGGTGTGTGTGTGACAAACGAAGTTATAGATGATTGTGAAGAATTGTACTCTCCTCTTGTCCCTTGCTTTGCAACCTACCTTTCTTATCTGTGTTTGTATCTCTGTTTCTGTCTCTGGGGTTGGGGGGAGGGACCTGGATATAAGGCCTACAATTCTCAGAGGAATTGACAGGGTAGATAATGGATAAACTGTTTAACACGGGGCGGTACACGACAAGGGGACACAGGTGGAAACTGAGTACCCAAATGAGCCCACTGAGATGTTAGAAAGACCTTTTTCAGTGCTCAAGAGTAGTTAACAGGTGGAATGCATTAGGCAGGTGATGTGGTGGAGACTAACTCCATAAACAGTTTCAATGTAGATATGATAAAGCCCAATAGCTTCAGGAACCTGTACACATCAGTTACTTAACAGTTGAGAGGCGGGAACCAAAGAGCCAAAGCTCAACCCCTGCAAGCACACCTAGGCGAGTATTATACACCGGCTTGCCTGTCCCCCCCGACAAAATGAATTATAACTGACTAATATTCCTTCTACATAATATAGTAGCAAGTCTTTCTTCTAGTCCTGTGCCTACATGTAGACACCTGCCTTCTGCTAAAACATTATAAATCCCAACCTTCTAGCTTCTACAATTATACACCTGCCTCCCACTGTAACTACACACGCCTGCCTCCCACTGTAACTACACACACCTGTGCCTCCCACTTCACACACCTGTCTCCCACAGCAACGATATCAATCTCAAGTTTCGATATACGATGGTTTTCGTAGCTAACAGGTGTATCCTTGAGTACAAAACACACACACACGGGAAGCAACCAAGCCTGCAGGAGGCACCCAAACCTACAGTTTGAGTTAGAAACATCTAGGTTTATCCTTACTCCCACTGCTGTCTGGCTGGCTGGCTGCCCAAACACTGTAGCAGTGTGAGAGGTCTAAACAAGCTGAACTGAAACACACTTTTTTTTAGTAGCTTTTTTTTATTATGTAGTTCTCGACTGTTAGCAGAGCAATCTATGGTCAATCACCAATTCCTAACGCTATATTTTCAATGTTACCCATAGTGTCTTAATATATTTATAAAAGTTTAATATATTTATATTTTACTTTGCCAATGATGATTTTACTAGTGATTAATAAAACTAAGATAAAAAATGCATGACATGGAAAAATAATTCAAATTTAGGCATTTGGTGATTGATCAAGATAAAGCCACCTAAGAGGTGGCACGGGCATGAATAACCCGTAAAGGCCTTTGGTTGCTTTTTTTTTTTTTTTTTTTTTTTTTTTTTTTTTTTTTGAGTAAAGAGGAAGGAGAGGCATAGGTGAAGGGAAGTGTAGAAGTGGGAAGTACAGTGAGAGGTATGAAAGCAGGCGGGCTGTCCGCCTTGCTGACACGATGTGTGGGTGTTGGCAGCTAAGCTAAGCTGGCTCCCTCTTGTCAGGGAGCTGTGAGTGTGTGAGAGGTTCTTCACATGTGTTTCACCATTTATGGATGTCTATAGATGAATACTGTGTAGCATTCATATATACACGCTCCCTGATGCTTCCACACATGTTGTTCTGTTTAAGGCTCTTTATTTTATTATTATTATTATTTATCGAGTTGTTCACACATACACATATTTGAACTGTTCATATATACACATGTATATCTCATCTGGGGATTATATGGGTTGCTTTGGTTGCTCCTCCGCCACTTGATATATTCAAATCCTTCCCCCCCCCCCCCACCCATGGAAGGATACCCTAAAGTATCCTATCTCTAAATACACTATTTAACCCTTCATACAGTCTAGTGTAGCTTTATAAATGCACAAGGACCTAGCCACGTTAATAACTAAAACCGGTTGGTAATTCTGAGGTAGAGGAAAACTTTTGAAAACAAAGCTATAGCTTGTTGAAGTCGTACGTCTGGCAGCGGCGTCGACCAATCCCCCCCCCCACCCAACCACAACCTACCATCACCCTGCTTCATCTTGCCTCGTTCCTATTGTCAAAACATCTGCTTCACAATTGCCGATGTTTCATATATTTTAGCACATTTGCCAAAGTTTGTGTTGTTGTTCATGCTCGTTAGGGTCAAACAAGCTGGCAATAATAGCAGGAAGAAATGAGTACACGGAATCTGTCTTCAGGAAACTCGAGACGCCGTTAATTATAGGTTTCCCGTAATTAGAGGGTTCAGGTTTGGGAAACTAGCTATTGTTGTTCCATGTTGACCAACGTATATTTGTGTTGTCTGAGGAAAATGAAGTCCCCCCCCCCCCGTCCCATCCCAAATCCTTATCCTGACCCCCCTTCCCAATGCTATATAGTCGTAATGGCTTGGCGCTTTCCTCTTGATAACTCCCTCCCTCGATAGCAGTGCAAAGACCTTAACATAAGGACCTTAAACATAATACTTCATACTAGGACATTAAACATAATACAGGGAACAAGACACAATCAAATCTGCCCATAGTAGGAAAGCAGCACGTAAAGGATTGGGAATAATGATGTCTGACGACCTAACGTTTAGGGAGCATAACCAAGCAAATATTGCATCAGCCAGAAAATTTTTAGAATGGATTGCGAGAACTTTCAGATCCAGCAATCTCATCACAATGGTTATACTATTCAAGTCACTTGTGTTGTCCCGTCTTGAGTACTGCTCAGTACTCACTTCCACCTTCAGAGCATGAGAGATTGCTGAAATAGAGGGAATACAGAGAACATATACGGCACGCATAGACACGATAAAGCACCTATATTATTGGGATCGTCTCAAAGCTCTCCAATGTACTCACTAGAAAGGAGACGAGAGAGATATCAAATAATATACACGCGGAAAATACTGAAGGGCCAGGTCCCTAATCTACACAGTAAAATAACAACATACTGGAGTGAACGATATGAAAGGAAATGCAAAATAGAACAAGTGAAGAGCAGAGGTGCCATAGGCACAGAGAACACTGTATAAACATCAGATATCTACGCTTGTTCAACAGCATCCCAGCGAGAATAAGAAATATTGCCGGAACAACCGTGAACATCTTCAAGAGAAAACTAGATAGTGTTCTTCTAGAAGTGCCGGACCAACCGGGCTGTGGTGGTATGTGGGCCTTCGAGCCGCTCCAAGCAACAGCCTGGTGGACCAAGCTCTCACCAGTCAAGTCTGGCCTCGAGCCGGGCTTGGGGAGTAGAACAACTCCCAGAACCCCATCAAGCAGTGCAGATACTAGAAACGGCAGTGCTATCATCTATTATTTTCAGACCAAAATAAAAAATAGGTATAGACCTATTGTCCCAAGCAAAGCAGGTCCGTTTACACTAACTATATAAAAATGCATCTAACAAATTATAAACAAATTATTTTCGTTTTCAACACTAGGCTTAACCTTACCCTTCATATTGTCCCCCTTGCCCACAGCTCTTGTACTAAACCAAGACTTTCCAATATACTATTTAAAGTCAAATTTGGCACCATTCCGTCCCCCCGTCCCATCCCAAATCCTTATCCTGACCCCTTCCCAGTGCTATATAATCGTAATGGCTTGGTGCCTTCTTCCTAATAGTTCCCTTGGATTGAATATTTTCGTTATTGCTTTGCTGTCGTGATTATCACCACTTGCGTTGTTCCTGGTGATTGAGTGATGAAGATTAAGCAACCCAAAAGGTGGCACGGGCATGAATAGCCCGTAAGTGGTGGCCGTTTTGAGCCATTACCAGTATCAATAGCTGATACTGGAGATCTGTGGAGGTGCAACTGCACCCTCCGTTCCTGGAGTTTGCCGGGATTCATTTATATTAGAAGATTCTATCCCCAAGTTCTGCATGGTGTGAGGCTTGTCTTCCTGATAGCCTGATCTACAAGGCTGTTGCTAGGAGCGGCCCGCAGGCCTCATTTCCCTAGTTAAGGTAGTGTAGTTTGAGAATTGTATATGCATCAAACTTCCCTGCAAATACACACAACGTAACGGTCCCTCTTGTCACTTTGTTATAAAGTTTATGACGTGTTAGAAAGTTGTTACAACTTCTTAGATCTTACAACTTTTTCCAATGTTTTAGGAACGTTGTGTGTTTGTCGGGTTAATAGTATTTGGGATTAATTAATGTTATCATCCTTCTTTATAATGTAAAAGTAAATTAAATGTTAACCTGTATAAACTATCCTGGGGTGGTTATCTTGAGGTTATCTTGAGATGATTTCGGGGCTTTAGTGTCCCCGCGGCCCGGTCCTCGATCAGGCCTCCGCCCCCAGGAAGCAGCCCGTGACAGCTGACTAACTCCCAGGTACCTATTAATACTGCTAGGTAACAGGGACATAGGGTGAAAGAAACTCTGCCCATTGTTTCTCTCCGGCGCCCGGGATCGAACCCGGGACCACAGGATCACGCGTCCAGCGTTCTGTCCGCTCAGCCACCGGGATAGGCTATGGTGGTTTATAATGACTAAATGTATAGCTAATACGGTTTTGTTGATCTTCAAGGTTGTCCAGGTAAGCTCTGGATGAGGCGCTGGGATGGTTGAGGGCGTGGCACACATGTGACTTGGGAGAAGTGGTGGGTGTGGCACACATGTGACGTGGGAGAGGTGGTGGGTGTGGCACACATGTGACGTGGGAGAGGTGGTGGGTGTGGCACACATGTGACGTGGGAGAGGTGGTGGGTGTGGCACACATGTGACGTGGGAGAGGTGGTGGGTGTGGCACACATGTGACGTGGGAGAGGTGGTGGGTGTGGCACACATGTGACGTGGGAGAGGTGGTGGGTGTGGCACACATGTGACGTGGGAGAGGTGGTGGGTGTGGTACACGTGTGACGTGGGAGAGGTGGTGGGTGTGGCACACATGTGACGTGGGAGAGGTGGTGGGTGTGGCACACATGTGACGTGGGAGAGGTCGTGGGTGTGGCACACATGTGACGTGGGAGAGGTGGTGGGTGTGGCACACATGTGACGTGGGAGAGGTGGTGGGTGTGGTACACATGTGACGTGGGAGAGGTGGTGGGTGTGGCACACATGTGACGTGGGAGAGGTGGTGGGTGTGGCACACATGTGACGTGGGAGAGGTGGTGGGTGTGGCACACATGTGACGTGGGAGAGGTGGTGGGTGTTGTACACATGTGACGTGGGAGAGGTGGTGGGTGTTGTACACATGTGACGTGGGAGAGGTGGTGGGTGTGGCACACATGTGACGTGGGAGAGGTGGTGGGCGTGGCACACATGTGACGTGGGAGAGGTGGTGGGCGTGGCACACATGTGACGTGGGAGAGGTGGTGGGTGTGGCACACATGTGACGTGGGAGAGGTGGTGGGTGTGGCACAATGTGACGTGGGAGAGGTGTGGGCGTGGCAACAACTAGGCGGGAGAGGTCGTGGGCGTGGCAAGCAACTAAGGCGGGAGAGGTCGTGGGCGTGGCAGCAACTAACGCGGGAGAGGTCGTGGGCGTGGCAAGCAACTAACGGGAGAGGTCGTGGGCGTGGCAAGCAACTAACGCGGGAGAGGTCGTGGGCGTGGCAAGCAACTAACGTGGGAGAGGTCGTGGGCGTGGCAAGCAACTAACGTGGGAGAGGTCGTGGGCGTGGCAAGCAACTAACGTGGGAGAGGTCGTGGGCGTGGCACGTCTATAAACAGTGGTGAGAGGTTATGCGCCCAAGGTAAACAAGCCAATAGTGCGAAAATATATATTAAGAAACTTGAAGGAGGTGTTACTGCGGAGGACCTGAGAAATGACTGCCAGTAACCCATAAAGGGAGCTAAGGCGTCCTGATGGGTTTAAGAGGAACTCTTTGACATTCTAATTCATTTTGAGTCTTCTAAATGTATTTGAGAGCATCAAACGCACAGCCCGACCTTCCTGTTGGAACTCTCGATGATGTAGAGATAATTAAGGCAATTGTTTGCAATATTTCTCCTGATATAAAGACCAGTATTAATAAAATTGTGCAGGTAGTCGTATTTTAGGCTACACATTGAAACATAAAAATATACAGTATGATAAGCATTTGCAGTCAGTTCACATATGTGCCTCTGACTTTAAGGCTATTCAATAACACCATTTTTGAAAGCTATATATGGCCCGTCTTCTTGGTTACCAACATACAGCCTCGCACCACTCATCAACAGACTCTTGCGAGCTGTGAAGACTCCACGTCACGGAAAAAAACCGCCTTACACGCACAGGAAAATGCACCGCATGCGCTCTTAACGCAAATGTCCTGATAACTGAAAGTTACGCACCTTTCAGAGTTTCCGTCACAATAGAACGAGATGCAGCAAATGCTGTCGATGCGTTCGCTTTCAAACCAACTGCGTACTCCCGCTCAGCCCAAGCGGGGAACCCAAGGAGAACCCACACGCATGTTATCGTACTGCTCCACGACTCCTCTTGTACACTGTAACTATACTGTGCTATCATTTTAGCCCGTCTGGTTGACTTGGTTGTTTCACAGGGATGTGTGGCCCGAGTATATTGCTGCTTGAGTTTTAGTTATGTAAACATTTGTTTAACGTACGGTAACGTTCACTTTAGGCAACGTTGTTCCGGTAGCAACGCTTTGTGCAACCCATTCCCTGTCACAACACTAAGAGCAGAGTTTCATAGCACATATATATAGACTATAAAATATTGTTTTCGCGACGGGAGACATCTGTCCACGAGGCTAACCATAGCCCGTGCTTCTTTCCCAGCTCCTGTGCCAGGTAAGTTACGGGCTCGCCATAGCCCGTGCTACTTGGAACTTGTTCCGAGTAGCTGAATCTATAACAACAACAACAACAATTGTTTTCGCCAGTTTAGAATAGGTCGTGCTGCTGGTAGGCTTTCTTAAGCTCCAAACATAAGACATTCAGAGAAATGTAGCTGCTTCCCTACAAGGCGCGCACAGTTTACGAAATAGTGTGCGCCTTGTAGGGAAGCTGTCAAATTGTTCTTGTATTTTATACTTTACAGGTTACAGGAGAAGAAATTGTTAATTAAATCCCTTGATGCCTTCTTAGACAACAATCAACAAGTAACGGGGTGAGAATAGCTTAAGCTACCTCATCCCTTTGTGTGTATTTACCTCAATGAACTTATTTCAGTTTCAATCCACAAGTGTCCTGTAGCTCAGGCAGTTCACAGTCGTAAGGTCCCGGGTTTGATTCCTGCGCAGGACGAGATGTTGGACAAGGTTCCTTACACATGATGTCTGTGTTCCCCTACCTTGCGATGATTCCGGGGCTTAGCATCCCCGCGGCCCGGTCCTCGGCCAGGCCTCCTTGTTGCTGAACTGGTCAACCAGGCTGTTGGACGCGGCTGCTCGCAGCCTGACGTATTGATCACATCCTGGTTGATCAGATATACTTTAGATGTATTTATCTAGTTCTCCTAGTTCTCCAGTTCTCCTAGTTCTCCAGTTCTCCTAGTTCTCCAGTTCTCCAGTTCTCCTAGTTCTCCAGTTCTCCTAGTTCTCCAGTTCTCCTAGTTCTCCAGATCTTTTCATTCTTCTAGCAGTAAATAGGTATCTAGGAACTAGGTTGGTGGTGTAGGTTGCATTCCTGTCCCCGTCAATAGTAAATCAAAACTATACACTTTTGTTAATCTAGAACATTGTATATTAGACCAATTTAATCAATACAAAAGAATTACATACAAGACAGTGGAACTTCCGTGTAAGTGTGAATAGGCTGTGAGGTGAATTGAAAAGAAGCAAATGATAGCTTTCAATTTTTTGTCCTTGCCATTTGGGCTGGGCGGTATAGCTACAAGGCTTCATCCTCGGTATATGGTCGGTATAGCTACAAGGCTTCATCCTCGGTATATGGTCGGTATAGCTTCAAGGCTTCATCCTCGGTATATGGTCGGTATAGCTACAAGGCTTCATCCTCGGTATATGGTCGGTATAGCTACAAGGCTTCATCCTCGGTATATGGTCGGTATAGCTACAAGGCTTCATCCTCGGTATATGGTCGGTATAGCTACAAGGCTTCATCCTCGGTATATGGTCGGTATAGCTACAAACCTTCATCCTCGCTATATGGTCGGTATAGCTATAAGCTTTCATTCTCGGTATATGGTCGGTATAGCTACAAGCCTTCATCCTCGGTATATGGTCGGTATAGCTACAAGGCTTCATCCTCGGTATATGGTCGGTATAGCTACAAGGCTTCATCCTCGGTATATGGTCGGTATAGCTACAAGCCTTCATCCTCGGTATATGGTCGGTATAGCTACAAGCCTTCATCCTCGGTATATGGTCGGTATAGCTACAAGGCTTCATCCTCGGTATATGGTCGGTATAGCTACAAGGCTTCATCCTCGGTATATGGTCGGTATAGCTACAAGGCTTCATCCTCGGTATATGGTCGGTATAGCTACAAGCCTTCATCCTCGGTATATGGTCGGTATAGCTACAAGGCTTCATCCTCGGTATATGGTCGGTATAGCTACAAGGCTTCATCCTCGGTATATGGGCGGTATAGCTACAAGCCTTCATCCTCGGTATATGGTCGGTATAAGACGGCGTAACATAAGACGGAGGAATGTTAGTAAATGGATGCAAGTCGTTCTTAGGGAGGAAAGAGAAGGACGCGATGCGCACTGCATTAATTGCGGTGTGATGGTTGTTCTAATTTTACTCGTTCTTCCACGTTCTTTTTGCAATCGTTCTTGCGTGTCTTTGTAATCGTTCTTGCGTGTCTTTGTAATCGTTCTTTTATGTCCTTCTAATCGGTCGTGCATGTAAAGAGGAATGCGCATTCCTCCTGAGGAAACGATGACATCAGCACCATTCTTATCCCTCGGGAGCCTTAGTATGCTTGTCGAGATTTGTTGACCTTCATTGAATGTAAAAACTAAGAGGTAGTCATATCATCGGTGTTGGTCCGAACACCCACGCGCCTACACCTACACCCACACCTACAAAAACGTATACACACACACTTAAGGGGACACAGGTGGAAACTGAGTGCCCAAATGACCCATATAGATATTAGGAAGAACTTTTTTAGTGTCAGAGTGGTTGACAGATGGAATTCATTAGGAAGTAATGTGGTGGAGGCTGACTCCATACACAGTTTCAAGTGTAGATATGATAGAGCCCAGTAGGCTCAGGAATCTGTACACCTGTTGATTGACAGTTGAGAGGCGGGACCAAAGAGCCAAAGCTCAACCCCCGCAAGCACAAATAGGTGAGTACAAATAGGTGAGTACACACACACACACGCGCACACACACACACACACAATGTATATATGCTAGTTAGCATTGTTAATGTGTGGCCACGTCTGTGGTAGAAAACAATAAAAAAAAAAAAAAAAAAAAAACACACACACACACACACACACACACACACACACACACACACACACACGCACGCACGCACGCACGCACGCACGCACATATGATAGAGCCCAGTAGGCTCAGGAATCTGTACACCTGTTGATTGACAGTTGAGAGGCGGGACCAAAGAGCCAAAGCTCAACCCCCGCAAGCACAATTAGGTGAGTACAATTAGGTGAGTACATGCACACGCGCGCGCGCACGCGGATCGAAATCAGCTTTAGAATACAGATTATTCCATTAACTGGAGTCTATTTTAAATCCTCTGTCTTCTAAATGGAGTTTCTATTAATGACGTACTTGTGTACATGCCCGAAACGCTGTGCGTATTAGTGGCTTTAGGTATTGTATGTACTAGCTCTATCTGTAAATCCAACTTTGTGTGTTACTCATCTATGTATATATTTTTAACTGAATAAAAATTTGAATTTTGAATTTATATCGTGTCCCAGTGGATGACGTTGCCATATCAGCCGGTTAAGATCCGTTCGCCTGGTCAGTAACTGATTGGGTGAGCGCGCAGAAATTCTCGGTTATAGCCGGGGATTTCTCGATGAGTCTAACATGTATACTGGTATACAGTATACCTGATTGTATACAACTTACGTGTGTATTATGATTTGCTATACAAATGCCGAAGATAGGAAATCTGTTAGGCTTATCTAGGTCTCCTTACAGCCTAGAACAACAATTGACATACCTAAATGCAAGCCCACAACAGTTCCCTAACTCCAGGGTAACTATTTTCCGCTAGGTGAACAGAGGCACCTGGTGTAAGAAAATGTACCTCTGGTGATGTTCACTCTTGTTCTCCCATTGGTTCCTATGACACCCTGATTGTTAGATTAATTGTAGACTTCTACCTATCTCTCACGGCTGCTGTAGATTATTGTTGTATTGTGGAGGATCGTACCTGACTTGTGTTTGCTGTTCCATGTGTTTGGGAGGAGCTGAACCTGACCTTGGTGCTGTCCCATGTGTTTGTGGAG
>WNGS01167372.1:8430310-8440925 GCA_020271785.1 Procambarus virginalis | reverse complement strand
ATTGACAGTTGAGAGGCGGAACCAAAAAGCCAAAGCTCAACCCCTGCAAGCACAACTAGGTGAGTACACACACACAGTCGCTCACTCAGACTTAGCCAATTTCCTGATTAAATGGAGGCCGCATCCGTTCTTGTAGGAGTCTTTGGTGCAAATTATCCAGTATGGGTTCCAGCGAAGCCGTCTTTGACCGACGCTCACTGGATGTTACTGGAGGAAGACAAGAGGGATAGAATGATACAGTAGCCAGGGAAAGTCTAGAGCAGGGGTGGGCAACCTTTTTGAGAGTGCGTGCCAAAATCAGCAAAGTCTCTAACACAAACTTTTTCCGTGCCAACCATTTTTTTCCACGTGCCAACCAAGTCAAAATAGTATATGATGAGTAACTCCAGTGAATAGCAATGATAACGGATTGTGTTGTCGTTGTGAAGTGCAGTGGACGAGAAATGAATTAGCCAACTTCTACTGAAATGCGAGTATTTAAAGAATTATTTATTTCCTGTTAATGTTATAGCACACACAAACTTTGTAGTAAAGTATACGTACGTTTATTTTAATACCAATCAATAAGTTTAATAAGGCAATGTTTGAGGTAAGCGTGACGAGACAATGAACATAATAAAAATCTTCCGAGGATTTTTTTTCTTTTATGAAAATTAGAGGGTTTTCTTTATTTTGCATAATTCCAGAATGCTCTTGCGTGCCAGAGAAAGTCATCGGCGTGCCAAGTTTGGCACGCGTGCCTGAGGTTGCCCACCCCTGGTCTAGAGGGACAGTAAGAGAATGCTCGTAACAACGAAACAGTAGGAGGTTGTCAGTCTGGAGGTTAACAGTGTGGTAGGTTGTTTACAGAGCGTCTACAAGGAGAGCTAGAACTTGAAAGGCTGGTCGGAAAGGATCTTCAGAGTGATCAAGCGTTCCATTGGTTGCAACACTGGGAGAGTAAGTGCTCTACGGGCTCACCATAGCCCGTGCTACTTGCAACTTTTGTTCCCAGTAGCTGAATCTGAAACAACAACTGAGAGGCTCACTGCCAGTCGAGGATCAGGAACTGACAACTGAAGCACTGGTAATGCCGAAATGTAAACATTATCATTAGCAAGTTTATAATATCGAGGTAATCGTATACACAACACTAATTCCTTCCATTCAACCTGGGTTCTAGGAGACTCGAACCGTTGACCCCACGCGTGTGATGCCGAAGCGGTATCGACTGGGCTATGAGTAGTCTTAAGAAGGAAAACTAATTCCTTGTTAATTAAGGACAGTGCGGCAGCGACCGAGAAGCCAATTAGAAACTTGGACTTTGCTTTTAACGTTGTTATTAATACTAGGAAATATTTTCTGATAGCCACATTTGCTATCCTGTCTTAGTTACCTCGTACTGTCTATGCTTATCTTTGGTTTACTACCTAGGGGGTATTGATTGGCTGGTAGAGTGACCGACTTGACGTTTGCAGGGTTGATGTTCAATCCTCGATGGTCTAAGTTATTGGCCAATGTTCATCTTTCCCTGTCATCTTATACCAGCTGGGACCAGATTCACGAAGCAGTTACGCTAGCAGTTACAAACCTGTACATCTTTCTTAAATCTTTGGCGGCTTTGTTTACAATTATTAAACAGTTAATGAGCTCCGGAGCACCAGGAGACTGTTTATAACAATAACAACAGTTGATTGAGAAGTTTTCATGCTTGTAAACTGTTTAATAAATGTAACCAAAGCCGTCAAAGATGAGGAAAGATGTACAGGTTCGTAAGTGCTTGCGTAACTGCTTCGTGAATCTGGCCCTAGGGGGTCCCTTACATCTCCTACGAGTGCAATAGTCACACCGACTTTGGGCTCTTACTGATAATTATCTTACCTACCTTCAGTGATCTCCCACACGTACCTCTGGTATTTATATTACCTTTTGTTTCCCTTTTTAATGGCTCCTATTGGACCAAGCTAAAACTATCTTCGGAACAAGCTGCCTTGATGAACGAGCCATCTTTGGCTCTACCTAATACTTGACCTAATACTTTATTCTATGACACCCTCCATCACCATTCATTCAATGAATTTATACTGAATTTATCAATGAGTCCGTGAACTTGAACCTGCAAATTTCCTCTTGGACAAGTCGAGTATACTTGTACGTGACCAATTTTGCCTTAACAGTAACAACCAAACCTATCCTCGTTATATACCAAAACTACCAATATGTTAAGCCTTTTCTCACATCAGTTCCCAGTGTAGTTAAGTTACCCTTCTCAACATTGTATTTGTTTTGTTTATGGCTTCATGGAAATGTCTCCACATTTCTCGCAAGGAAAACTCCTTTTTCTGTTGTTTTTTCAGTTAATTTTTAGCTGGCGGCTTAACCCGACACCCGCGTGGCAGTAGGAACCAACTTTACTCTCTGCTGCTGCGTCTGGGGCTCGAGCCTCATCCCTGGGGTGGATTATTGATCTTCTAGTTTTCAGTGCGTCCGATAGAGGTAGATGAAACCCGCACTGAAACACAGATGCCTGCAAGGGAAGAAAATCCGTAGTGAAACGCATACGTTTCTATGGGGACGAAACCTTTGGTGAAACACACACATGACCGTGGTGGAAATAAGATCTAAATCACGTACAGTCGAGGCTTCGGGAAATATTGCAGGAAAATGCTTGCTTTCTCCTCCCCAACTTCACTCATTTAATGACTTTAAAAACAGGTTCTAAACAAGTTTCTAAATTTGGTTTGATTTGATATATCCTTTCCGGTTGTCTGCCGCACTTTCCGGGCTCGGGTTCTAGGTTTGCCAACGACGTTACTTGTTGTTACTTGTTAACATTATTCCAAGGGCTTTAACTTGGTCAGAATGTGATAGAACAACAAGATTGCTTGTCCCGGTTGTTCATACGAATATGATCAGCAACCGCTTGTGTGCCATTGTCTGGATAACCTATTGTGTACCTTTCTCTGGACTTGCTCGTGTGTAGCGCGTCCTATACGATCTATTGTGTACCAGCCACTGCAGTGCTACAGGTCATCGACACGCTAGATATATAACGGGAATACACACCCAGAAACGTCAACAGAGAACACAGGTGTTCAGTGTTTCTTGTTACATACACAACGTGGCGCCCACACGACGTTTACGACACAGATCAATCGAAACATTTTTATATATGAATTGTGTCTGCAAATGTTCGTGATGCTTTAAATGCGTAAATCCATTGAGTAAATCTCAAGTTCTCTGCCGTAATGAACGTGTCCAATTATAAGCAAAATAATTCTAAAGAATTCAGAGTCGAAAAATAAACATACGTGGGTTATTGGTTTCTCTTCGAGTGGAAAACGAAATGGAATAATGATCCCATAATGAAAATTTTGTGTGTGAAGGACCAGCTCGCGACCGGAGCGATATAATAAGCGATATATTTATAACAAAACAAAAAAACATAACATAAGGAAGGGGGTGGTAGGAGAAAAGCACACAAACTGTATTGGAGGGGACCTAAACATTCCCTCTAATGCGCTGTGTGTGGTTTTCTCCGAGGCTAAGGGTCCCTTCTTCCAGTCAGAGGTGGTACTCCCTTCCATTTGTATATATATATATTCAAAACGGAAACAGGCCGAAACGTTCATCTCTCTTCCCCATTTCTTTGTGGTTTTTCCGCATACAAATAATCAGTGTTAGTGATCGTCAATTGCTTATTATATATATATATGAGGCTTTACAGGGTTAAAACTCAACACATCAAGCAAATGAATCCTGCGGTTGGTGATGCGCACAAGATCTCTTATGGAACTAACAAGGTTCGTTAACATGTGCTGGCTGGTGATATACCTGAGGTATCAGGCCCTCTTTTTCGGTGCCTCCCTCTGTGCTCTCAAAAAGAAGGACGATGGAATCAGGCCAATAGCTGTTGGCAACACTCTCCGACGCTGATTGCCAAGGCTGCTACGAGGGTGTCAGCCAGCAAGCGGCTGAATTACTGAAAACCAATCCAGCTAGGATTTGGAATCCCCCAAGGTGTGAAGCGGCTGCCCATGCAGCACGAGCATACATCACCAACATTTCTGATGAAAAGGCCCTGCTCAAACTGGATTTTAAGAATGCCTTCAACATGGTCAGAAGAGATGCAGTACTTTGTGCCGTACATCGCCATTTCCGGCCCCTCTACCCGTTCATACTATCGTGCTACAGTGGTGAGTCAAAATGCTCTTGGTGAACATGAAATCAGATCATGTGAAGGCGTTCAGCAAGGTGATCCTCTTGCTCCCCTTCTTTTCTGCTTAGTCTTAAAAGAAATCACCGAAAGCTTGTCCAGCGAGTTCAAATCTGGTTTTTGGATGATGGCACTATAGCTGGCACCGTAGACGACCTCTTGGCAGACATCAGGAAAAAAAGGGAGCAAGAAGTAAGCCTGGGTCTTGTCCTGAACCCTTCCAAGTGTGAAGTAGTCTCCTCCAACCCAGACATCGTAGCTAGAATAAGGTCTGCCTTGCCTGGAGCCCATGTCATTAGGGCCGAGAACAGCACCCTCCTTGGAGCCCCCCTCGGGTCTAATGCCATTGAGGAGATCCTTGACAAGAAAATCGCAGACCTTAGGAGGATGGAAGACAGAATAGGTGACATCGATGCCCACGATGCTTTTTATCTCCTCACCAAATGCCTATCCCTTCCGAGGCTAACCTACTTTCTGAGGTGCGCCCCATCTTACGACAACCGAAAGCTTGAAGAGTATGACCTCTTACTGAAGACCATGCTGGAAAAAGTTGTTAATCTCTCCTCAACGAGTGCCAGTGGAAACAAGCCACTCTTCCTGTTAGGCTCGGTGGCTTGGGGTCCGCACTGCCACCCAAATTGCTGTCCCAGCCTTCCTGTCTTCCTCCTCAGCATAGATGACCTGGNATTATTCCCACTGTTGCATAGCATTAACTCGCCTTCCTAAACTATTAAGCAATTTAACATATTGTGACATTGTCGAGTATTTTCGTATATTATACACTCGGAGATCCACATGTGATAGATTCCAATAAAATGGACTTTAACCATCATTAACAATTTGTTGTATTATATGTCTGACTTTGTCTAACTTAGACACGAGCATGTCACACTTGTCTTAAAGAGTTGGGGGTGTAATTAAGGATGATAAAGAATTACTTACAATTAACGTGCCAAGTTTGGAGACTTGTACACCTGTGAGTGCAAGAAGTATGGAACGTATGTGAGCGCAAGAACTTTTTTAGTGTCAGAGTGGTTGACAAATGGAATGCATTAGGAAGTAATGTGGTGGAGGCTGACTCCACACACAGTTTCAAGTGTAGATATGATAGAGCCAATAGGCTCAGGAACCTGTACACCAGTTGATTGACGGTTGAGTGGCGGGACCAAAGAGCCAGAGCTCAACCCCCTCAAGCACAACTAGGTGAGTACACACACACTCACACTCTCTCTACAGTGTTGTTATTGATATTAGTGTCATGATATGTCTAGATGTTAAGGCGGACTCCACACTTGAAATAGAAGCAAGAAGTTTCCCACAGAGGCATGATGGAGGGTCTTCCCTGCCACCATATTTAAAGAACTAACTAGACCTCAAGGAACGCTGTCCTCTCAGCAGGACCCTGAGACACGGTTATACCTCACTGTATAAATCCTTCACAATAGTGTATCAGGTTGTAGCCACATACACTACAACCACCACATTTCCATCATAGGGGCTACACACATGATCAGCCGTTGTTATTCATTTACTAAAACATGCTGAACTAGTGTGTTAAGCGTACTACATCATAATTACTCGAGTTGCACGGGAACACGATCGATGCTGTCGTCTATACTGACGGGGAGTACCTTAACCTTCCAGTATTAAATTAGTTCTTTGTTCTTCTATAATTTAGACTGTAATGTGTGTGTTATTGTGTTATGTTTATGGAGTATTCCTCCAGTGAGTCGGGTATGACAGGTTGAGGAGAAATAATTTAGTACCAAGGTCGTCTTTCTAATCCCACCGGGGCCAGCACCAAGGACGTCTCCTAATTCCACCGGGGCCAGCACAAGGACGTCTCCCTAATCCCACCGGGGCCAGCACTAAGGTCGTCTCCCTAATCCCACTTTGGCCAGCACCAAGGTCGTCTCCCTAATCCCACCGGGGCCAGCACCAAGGTCGTCTCCCTAATCCCACCGGGGCCAGCACCAAGGTCGTCTCTCTAATCCACCGGGGCCAGCACCAAGGACGTCTCCCTAATCCCACCGGGGCCAGCACCAAGGACGTCTCCCTAATCCCACCGGGGCCAGCACCAAGGACGTCTCCCTAATCCCACCGGGGCCAGCACCAAGGACGTCTCCCTAATCCACCGGGGCCAGCACCAAGGACGTCTCCCTAATCCCACCGGGGCCAGCACCAAGGACGTCTCCCTAATCCCACGGGGCCAGCACCAGGACGTCTCCCTAATCCCACCGGGGCCAGCACCAAGGACGTCTCAACATACTGGCACTATAAACTTTTCTCAATGTCGCTTTATTCTTTACAAGTTTACGTAAACTCTTAATCCCCAGTGTACTAGAGCAGCTCGAGAAGTCTTCGTATCGTAACCCCTTCACTATAGCCTCGTTACGATGCGGGTATCGTAATGTTAAGAGCCGCAGGCGACGACAACCACTCGCTCTCAAGATTGAATTGAAATTGAAATTGAAATTAACTCGTCTTAAACGGCTCTTGATGTGTTTACTTATGGGGCTGGAAGGGGGGGGGGAGGCTCGTTAACTGCGGCAGTTGACGCTGTCATTACCTAATGTAATGATGGAATATTACACATACACGCGCGCGCGCACACGCGAGACAGACTCCATACACAGCTTCAAATGTAGATATGATAGAGCCCAGTTGGCTCAGGAATCTGTACACCAGTTGATTGACAGTTGAGAGGCGGGACCAAAGAGCCAGAGCTCAACCCCCTCGCAAGCACAACTAGGTGAGTACACACACTGAGCAAGACAGTTAATACTTATATTTTTATTATTATTTTATTACAGTAGCGTTATTGTAAACGGAAAATTGCAATCTTGAACGCTGGAAGCGAGGAAGAGGAGGAGGAGGAGAGAGGGAAGGAAGGAAGGGGAAGGAGGAGAAGAGAATGGGTAGGAGGGATATACGAAAGAGTAAAGGAAATAGTAAAGGAAAAAAATAAAAATGGAGAAATATCCCTCTTATGTGCGTGACAAGTTTCACCCATCCCCCCCCCTAATACCCACCCAATCCCACCCCAATCCCACGCCAATCCCCCCCCCTCCATCCTGCCCCATAAACTGGAGCCTCCACCCCCCCCCCCTGACAGTAATCACAAGCGACCGTCCGTTTTCTCAACCAAATTACCGGACACGTCCGATACTTTTCTTTGATACAATATTACAGGCCTCGCGCCTTGGATTTATTTTGTGGGGGATTGCAGGTCACCACCGGTTATCTTTGTCGAGATTACAGCCAATGGAGGGAGATTACAGCCAATGGGGGGAGATTACAGCCAATGGGGGAGATTACAGCCAAGGGGGGGATTACAGCCAATGGGGGGAGATTACAGCCAATGGGGGAGATTACAGCCAATGGGGGGAGATTACAGCCAAGGAGGGGATTACTGCCAAGGGGAAGAGATTACAGCCAAGGGGAGGGAGATTGCAGCCAATGGGGGAGATTACAGCAAAATTAGGATTACGTGAAGGGGGGACCAACTTTTAATATGTAGCGTCAGTTGGGGAACCTCGTTAGAAAAAGCAGAAGGCAAAGATGAAACGGTTCCGTAGATATGAGTAGAGGCTTGTTGGTGAGGAGCGGGGAATGAGGAGATACATATGACAGACATATACAACATTCTAGAGGAGTTAATTTTTTTAGGGGTCTAAGGGCTCACCATAGCCCGCGCTACTTGGAACTTTTTGCTCCAGGTAGCGAATCTTTAACAACAACAACAACATAGTGGAATTTAACAATCAGACATTATTCAAAGCTAGGAATAACACAGGTGTAGATGGTAGCCTGGCCAGTAGAACCTGGGTGTAGATGGTAGCTAGGCCAGTAGAACCCGGGTGTAGATGGTAGCCTGGCCAGTAGAACCTGGGTGTAGATGGTAGCCTGGCCAGTAGAACCTGGGTGTAGATGGTAGCCTGGCCAGTAGAACCTGGGTGTAGATGGTAGCCTGGCCAGTAGAACCCGGGTGTAGATGGTAGCCTGGCCAGTAGAACCCGGGTGTAGATGGTAGCCTGGCCAGTAGAACCTGGGTGTAGATGGTAGCCTGGCCAGTAGAACCTGGGTGTAGATGGTAGCTAGGCCAGTAGAACCTCGGTGTAGATGGGAGCTAGGCCAGTAGAACCCGGGTGTAGATGGTAGCTAGGCCAGTAGAACCCGGGTGTAGATGGTAGCTTGGCCAGTAGAACCCGGGTGTAGATGGGAGCTAGGCCAGTAGAACCCGGGTGTAGATGGGAGCTAGGCCAGTAGAACCTGGGTGTAGATGGTAGCTAGGCCAGTAGAATCCGGGTGTAGATGGTAGCCTGGCCAGTAGAACCTGGGTGTAGATGGTAGCTAGGCCAGTAGAACCCGGGTGTAGATGGGAGCTAGGCCAGTAGAACCCGGGTGTAGATGGGAGCTAGGCCAGTAGAACCTGGGTGTAGATGGTAGCTAGGCCAGTAGAACCCGGGTGTAGATGGTAGCTAGACCAGTAGAACCCGGGTGTAGATGGGAGCTAGGCCAGTAGAACCCGGGTGTAGATGGTAGCCTGGCCAGTAGAACCTGGGTGTAGATGGTAGCCTGGCCAGTAGAACCTGGGTGTAGATGGTAGCCTGGCCAGTAGAACCTGGGTGTAGATGGTAGCTAGGCCAGTAGAACCTGGGTGTAGATGGTAGCTAGACCAGTAGAACCGGGTGTAGATGGTAGCTAGGCCAGTAGAACCCGGGTGTAGATGGGAGCTAGAGATACTCACGTCATCAAGGGGGAGGGTAAAGCGAGGAGCCAGAGCCATAGAGGCTTAGAGAAGCATGTCTAATAGGACGAATACTGAGCAAAGGGAAATTCACTGGTGAAGCTCGCTGCGAGGCTTCACGGGGCGCCAGTGAGCATCAAAGAGGATCGGGAACCCTGGCAACAGGTGATCAGCAACCTTAGAGGCGGGACCCAGGCACTGGCGCTCATTAGGTCAGCACATGCGGGTCAGTACAAGTCGCAACACTGATATTCACACGAAGTTGGAGATTCGGAGGCACGATATTGTCCTCAGAGTCTGACTGGGGATTAATTAGTTCCTGTTTCTTGAGGCTATAATCAATACTGATGAGGGGTGTAGGGAGGGGTAGATGGAAGGGGGTGAGGGAGGTGGAAGGGGAAGGACGATGGCAGGTGATGAAGGGACGTGAAGGGTAAGGGGTAAAAAGGGGAAGCTGCATACGAGCATCAGGGATAAGGCCAAAGGGCTAAATGAGATGACATCTCCCGTGATGCTGCATCACCTTTCAAGATCTCACGGAAATCATTAGACCTCATTATCTTGTTTCATTGTTTTCTTGAGAATGTTTTTTGATCAATCCTACCTACACCACTCGCGCCTCTCTCTCAATGTGGCATCTCGTTAAAAATGCAACTATTTTGCCTAATGGGACAAAATAGACATGGAAATAGTTTCCAGTTTCCCATTTTCTGCAGTAGCCTCTTCAGCCTAGCAGAATAACCGCCCACAGTTGTAAATAAACTCACATTCAGAAACTGTTCGTTACCGGTTATACGTTTAAATTTAAGTTAAAATGACGGTGCATTATTAGTATTAGTTAACTACGTTTTATGTTATGATATTATCATTGTGTACTGCATGATGTTGATCTAGGTTACATTAAAAGATATATAAACATGTGGATCCTGCTGTACAGGATATATGTACCTTGTGAAGTTTACATCCTCGTATTCTTCTTAATAGAGACGTCGCCGTCATGATGGAAGAAAGATGTACAGGTTTCGAAAGTTTTCACATAAATGTTTGATGTATCCTGACCCGCTGGGTATCGGAAAAAAGTCAAATACTAAAGTAATATAAAAAAAATCTTGTGAGCCCAACCAGTTCTGTGCCTCACGTGGGACTACTGTTTGTGTTGACATGGATCACGAGACGTTCCTTCGTCTCTCTCACCTCTGCCAGGTGCATGAGGCGACGATGATTAACTGTGTGTTCAATTGGTCGTTCAAACGATCACTCTATGAACAAATCCACAAGGGCCGTCACGGGGATTCGAACCTACGTCCGGGAGCATCCCAGACGCTGCCTTAATCGACTGAGCTACGACATCGTCAAAAGAGTTGAAACCGAAGTTCTACTGAACTTGATCCTGCAGCCTCTCCGAGACACAAACCAGGGTTTTACTCAACTCCCCCCTGCACTCGAGCTATGTCACTTTATCTTCGGCAACTGTTTGATTTCGGGAATTTGCATCTTGCCTCACTCCTCAAAATCTTGTTTAGGCTTCTCAAAAAACTATTTATCGTGTCCCTTTTCCCTCTTTACCCCGTCATATATTGCATTCATCTTCTGACTCTTCATTCTGTTTGTGACTCCTGTCAGAAGTTCCGCTTTCCACTACTCCTCCACAAACATTTCAGGTCCCAGTG
>WNGS01167372.1:8412344-8427942 GCA_020271785.1 Procambarus virginalis | reverse complement strand
TGTGTTTGTTTCTCACCTCACCCCAAACCATTGTAACATGTCCCACCATCCAACCCCATGCCGGTATAAAAAAAGAAACTGTTTTACAAACACTCCTGTGGCAGGTATGAGTTGTTCTGTGTGTGTTAACTCAAGATCTTTGAAATGTAATAAGTTTTACGAACTCGCTCAAGTGTCGCGTCGAAACTAAAAAATAAAGAATGAATTTTTGGAGAATTGATTTTCATTTACCGTCATGCAGTAAAAACAAAACATAAGGAAAATTGAGAAATTCGTTTGTTAGAATTATTAAGCTTACCTTTTTCTCGGTCATGATTTAATAAACAGATGTCTACAAGCAAGACTGCTACCCAAAATATACATCACTTAAATCTATTATCAATATATATACATCATTCAAGCAAAAAAATACATAAATTCTATATTTATCTCTATCTCCTATTACTCTCTACTCTCCTATCTTCTGCATTTTTTAACCCTATTCCTTTACGCAGCCTTTCAAAGCGCGTATACTATCCGGATCGGTAATATACCCCGTGCCCTCAGTCTTCTCGGAGTCTTCACAATCACTTGCCTGCGCTTATTCTGTGACAAGAGGCTGAATGACAGAGAGAGACCGCCCCCCCCCCCTCTCCCCGGGAGAGGGTGGGGCGGCCAGCCACCCATACCTGATCATATTCTCACCTTCCCAGACTCTCAAAGGCTGTTAGCTCGCCTCACATTCCCCTTTTTTCTGAAATATGTTTCCGTTCTCACTTTGATGTGCGTGGAGGTTCTCTGGGATGGTATTGCAGCTGTCTGTCTTGTTCGGTTATTGCAGAGGAGGAGCTCTGTAGGAAGAAGCTCTTCTTGGCTTTTGCTCCTTGCGTCCGTAGATGTCTCTGTTGTTGAGCATCTTGAGACCTTCCTTGCTGTCACCTGTCAACCTCTTTTTTGATGTTGCAATCTTTTCTTGATCTGTTAAGGTCTTTTGCAACATCTTTACAGCTCCGTCTCTCTCTAAGAATACCCTCGCTCTCTATCCCTGTGCGGGCGTGCATGTGCCGCCCCCACCTAAGTCAGCCCTCGCTTCTCGCTATACCGCCATCGGTGTCTTGAAAATAGATATATATGGAAGGAGCGCCAAGTTCTGTGACAATTGGGGGATCCAGGAGCGAGTTGGACGTTAGTAGTTTCACACCTAGAGGGCAGGCCAGGTTGTGGGGTCAGGACTTAATGACCCCAGGGGTCACAACCTTAACTTTAACATGCCAGTGCCACCTCTTAGGGGGGGGGTGGCTTGATCTTCATCAATCAACCACCGTTGACCGGCCGAAGCCGATAACCTGTAGCAACATGGGAGGAGATCAATTGCATCCTGGTCTGCTACTGTACACTTACAGAGGCCAGAGGCGGTCACCTCATGTATCTTGCTCACCACCACAAAGGGGTACAAGAGGAAGACCTTTGGTCCGTTGAATTTATATTAAATACTGGTTCATTTGAGTTAAAAGGATTGTGTTGACCAAACCACACACTAGAAAGTGAAGGGACGACGACGTTTCGGTCCGTCCATTTTCAACAATCGACTTGAGAATGGTCCAGGACGAACCGAAACGTCGTCGTCTCTTCACTTTCTAATGTGTGGTCTTGTCAACATATTTCAGCCACGTTACTGTGACTCCTCGTCTGTAAAACGATTGTGTATAACCAGGGGTCACAACCTTGGTTATACACAGATTGACGGGTCAGGGCGGTGACGGGTCAGGGCGGTGACGGGTCAGGGCGGTGACGGGTCAAGGGGACAGTTTTACTTGTGCTTCAAATTGAGATCTCCGTCACGCCAGCTCCTGTTGGCGTCTTGAGGTTAAGTGACGAGAAGATGGCAAGTTTTGCATTGTGGAAAGTAGTTCTGAGAACCAAGCCAACTCTTAACTGAACTATTGCGTGAAACTGTAGAGTAATCTGAGGAAATAAATTTGATAGATGCGGCATACACTTGCACTTCTAAATGTCTTTTAAAATGTGGGGAGTAACATTCATTGCAGACTGAGGTGAGTCAGTGGACTCAGCGACTCATGAGAAATGAGTTTACTCTTTGGGGTTTGACCTAATTGTGTTTGATGCAGCATTTAAGTAATGGTTAACGGAGTAGAGGTAACAGCTAAGGCTTTCTATACAGAAGCCCCCTAGTCGATTAATTGACTGGTGGCAGCCCTTTCTCCCCTATTTTAATAACCTGCTATACCTATAAGGGAGCCGGCGGCTGAGCAGACAGAACACTGGACGCGTGATCCTGTGGTTCCGGGTTTGATCCCGGGCGCCGGCGAGAAACAATGGGCAGAGTTCACCCTGATGTCCCTGTTACCTAGCAGTAAATAGGTACCTGGGAGTTAGTCAGCTGTCACGGGCTGCTTCCTGGGGGTGGAGCCCTGGTCGAGGACCGGGCCGCGGGGACACTAAGCTCCGAAATCATCTCAAGATAACCAAGATATTACCCTATTTCCCACTACCCATGTTATACCCCCCCCCCCCCCCCTCTCTCCTATTTGCACTCTGAATTCCTATTTGGACTCAATTCAATTTTTGTATTTCTTCCTCTTCAACATTTTGGATTCGACGCTTACCTACCCAATTCCCTTTCATCCACCCCGTGTGGCCTTTAAGCCTTTTTGATACTATTTCAATCCCATTTCAGTCCTCTTTCAGCCGTTTGATACCGGGAAAGTAAATCTCTGCATTGACAAAGAAGCAATTTGGAAGTAAAGCCAAAATCTTCTATGAAAAAATTACACAAACTTGGACATTGTCAATGATTAAAAGTCGCTTATGTATAGATATAAAATATAAGGCTATGAATGAGTAATTATGCTGTAATAGCCAAGGTGTTAGACGAGAATATATGCGCCTAGGATACACAATTTACACTGAATAGCACTGTGGCCAGATGTAAACTCTCGCAAGCTGACCCGGGTTAGTATTCATCAAATATTCGCAACCAAAATATATATAATAATATTGAAAATTCCAAATGCTCTTGCTGGGACTAAAACATTGGCTCGCGTGATGTAAAGCCGAGTGCTGTACCGCTGTACCACCGCGCCTTCAAAACCATGGGAGAGTCTTTATGGACTAATTCAACCCCCATGCCCGAAGTGCATTCAGGTTATGCGGTCAACTATTTCATCTAGTCCAGGGTTAGTCCACGAACATGAAATACCAAATGGTAAACTATTGTACTATTGATAAGTAAACACCGCATGCCAATGCTGATAGACTGTTGAATAAAGGAGATGAACTAAAAGAAAGGAATGAGGAAACAAACGCTGATGTAATAGCTTTAGTAGAAACCAAACTAACTGGAATGATTAGCAATACAATATTCCCATGAGAATACCAGATAGTGAGATGTGAAATACTTTATAGAGAAGGTAGTGTGGCGCTGCTGGTAAAAAAAAGAAACGATCTTTGAAGAAATTTCATTGGAGGTGGCAAACAACTTCAGGGAATGCATTGTGGGAATCATTTCATTTGAGGGTGAGAAAGTGGTTATGGCTGTAATCTACAACCTTCCAGACACCCACTAGAGACCGGGGTGGTAAATATTTAAAAATATTAATAGAGCATACTTGACTATCGCCCAAGGAGTGGCATACACAGCCGATAGACTGAAGCAAGACTTCTAGTAATGGGAGATTTGAATCATGGGCCTAAATGACTGGGAAAGAATGGACCCAAGAGGAGATGAGATATGGAGAGCAAAGCTTGTAGTAGTAGTAGAGAGGAACTTCCTGGTGCAACACGTGAGGGGGAAACAACTGGGCCTTATATCTTGCTGACTCCAGAGGGGAAATTACCTCTCGCTCTCATTTCAGGTGATAAATATTTCCACCTCTGTTAGTTACCCACGTCGGGCCCCTGTGTTGCTGGTACCTCTATGGTCCCTCCAGTCCTTCTTTGTCCACCCCGGGGGTCCTGCACCCCGGGGGTCCTGCACCCCGGGGGTCCTCCTCCCCCTAGTGGCATGGAGGGTCATACACAGGATGGTTGGTTTAACTTTGCTTCCAGAGGTGTGATGCCTGATAAATAATTACAAGATTTACATGTGAAGTGAAGGAGGGAAGTGGTGATCAAAACACCATCAGCCTGACGACAGAGTTTCACAGCGCCAGAGATGATGATTCCATGAGGGGGAACTAGCACACATGGCCCTAAAATATGGACACTACTCATTTTAGTCTGGGAACCGGATACGCCACAAGGAAGGGGGAGGTCGGGCGGACATTATATAGATCCAGAGTAACCGGAGCCATTAATGTAGGGATGGAGTGGCTCCGTGGAGACCTGGTTGACTCAGAGGCCACGGATTGAATAGCAAACAGGATGGAAATTCGTCCCCAGAGAATTTCATACAGTGAGAGAATTTGAACTTAATAGATGGTAATGCACAGGAAATCACAATTGCGTGATGCATCAAATGATCAAATCTACAAGGGCCGTGTCGAGGATTCGAACCTGCGTCCGAGAGCATCCCAGAGCATGTAAAACCCTGGTTTGTGCCTCGGAGAGGCTGCAGGATCTAGTAAGTTCAGTAGAACTTCAGTTTCAACTTCTTTTCACCATGTCGTAGCTCAGTCGATTAAGGCAGCGTCTGGGATGCTCTGGGACGCAGGTTCGAATCCTCGTCACGGCCCTTGGGGATTTGTTCTTTAGATGGTAATGTATTGAGGTTGGGGTCGTCTTCTTGATATAGGGTCTCATTGATCATCTTAATTACATAGGCATACTTGATCTTAATTTCAATTTCTTCGATGAAGGACACAGAAGCAAATGTAGGAAAAGTGTTCAACTCGATCATTTCTGATGAACATTGAGGCAACAGTTTTAAACCTGGAAGACACTCTCCCGCTCTTATGTGGTGATGATAATGTCATGAGCAACAGACTTGGAGGTGTACGAGGCACTCTCCTCTTGACATACACTTACCAGGCCTTGGAAGGGTAAACAGGCGCCGAGTGAGTCCGAGGGGCGCTGTGCCTCTGAGAAATGAGGTTACAGCTTTTGGTGACGTGGTGTCTGCCTATCTGGATGGTTGTTGGGTGCAGCCTGGATGGCTGCCTGGATGGTTGGCTGGCTGGCTGCCTGCCTCCATGGATGGATGGATCGTTGGTTGGCTGGCTGGCTCCCTGGATGGTTGGCTGGCTGCCTCCATGGATGGATGGATCGTTGGTTGGTTGGCTGGATGGCTGGCTGACTGCCTCCATGGATGGATGGATCGCTGGCTGGCTGGCTCCCTGGATGGTTGGCTGGCTGGCTACCTGCCTGGATGGTTAGTGGGTTGTTTGGATTGTTGGCTGGGTTTCCAGGTGGATATTTTGACAGTGGTGTTCATGTTGGATGATAAGGAGAGAGGTTCAATGCGGTGTTGTGCACTTACTGAGCCGGTACTCACCGTATGCCTCGCGCTCAACACTCACCACACAGTATTGGCAGGGATCAATATTCTAAGCAAAGTAACACTTTCCCAACTTACGTGAGTTGGTGGTTCTTGAGGTCTTGTAACTCCATCAGAAGAGACTTCTGACCTTTCCGGAAGAGTGACCTCAGACTGGTCAGCCAACACATACCATCGCTCTTGCTGACCCCTCGCTTAAATAAATATAAATATATATAATATAAAAAATAATATATAAAAATAATATATATATAAATATATTATATATATATATATATATATATATATATATATATATATATATATATATATATATATATATATATAATCGTAATGGCTTGGCGTTTTCTCCTCATAATTCCCTCATTATTCCCACTGTTGCATAGCATTAACTCGCCTTCCTAAACTATTAAGCAATTTAACATATCGTGACATATTGTCGAGTATTTTCGTATATTATACACTCGGAGATCCACATGTGATAGATTCCAAATAAAATGGACTTTAACCATCATAAACAATTTGTTGTATTATATGTCTGACTTTGTCTAACTTCAGACACGAGCATGTCACACTTGTCTTAAAGAGTTGGGTGTAATTAAGGATGATAAAGAATTACTTACAATTAACGTGCCAAGTTTGGAGACTTGTACACCTGTGAGTGCAAGAAGTATGGAACGTATGTGAGCGCAAAAACTTTTTTAGTGTCAGAGTGGTTGACAAATGGAATGCATTAGGCAGTAATGTGGTGGAGGCTGACTCCATACACAGTTTCAAGTGTAGATATGATAGAGCCCAATAGGCTCAGGAAACTGTACACCAGTTGATTGACGGTTGAGTGGCGGGACCAAAGAGCCAGAGCTCAACCTCCTCAAGCACAACTAGGTGAGTACACACACACTCACACTCACACTCTCTACAGTGTTGTTATTGATATTAGTGTCATGATATGTCTAGCTGTTAAGGCGGACTCCACACTTGAAATAGAAGCAAGAAGTTTCCCACAGAGGCATGATGGAGGGTCTTCCCTGGCACCATAATTAAAGAGCTAACTAGACCACAAGGAACACTGTCCTCTCAGCAGGACCCTGAGACACGGTTATAACCTCACTGTATAAATCCTTCACAACAGTGTATCAGGTTGTAGCCACATACACTACAACCACCACATTTCCATCATAGGGGCTACACACATGATCAACCGTTGTTATTCATTTACTAAAACATGCTGAACTAGTGTGTTAAGCGTACTACATCATAATTACTCGAGTTGCAGTGGGAACACGATCGATGCTGTCGTCTATACTGACGGGGAGTACCTTAACCTTCCAGTATTAAATTAGTTCTTTGTTCTTCTATAATTTAGACTGTAATGTGTGTGTTATTGTGTTATGTTTATGGAGTATTCCTCCAGTGAGTCGGGTATGACAGGTTGAGGAGAAATAATTTAGTACCAAGGACGTCTTTCTAATCCCACCGGGGCCAGCACCAAGGTCGTCTCTCTAATCCCACCGGGGCCAGCACCAAGGTCGTCTCCCTAATCCCACCGGGGCCAGCACCAAGGTCGCCTCCCTAATCCCACCGGGGCCAGCACCAAGGTCGTCTCCCTAATCCCACTGGGGCCAGCACCAAGGTCGTCTCCCTAATCCCACCGGGGCCAGCACCAAGGTCGTCTCCCTAATCCCACCGAGGCCAGCACCAAGGACGTCTCCCTAATCCCACCGGGGCCAGCACCAAGGACGTCTCCCTAATCCCACTGGGGCCAGCACTAAGGTCGTCTCCCTAATCCCACTGGGGCCAGCACCAAGGTCGTCTCCCTAATCCCACCGGGGCCAGCACCAAGGTCGTCTCCCTAATCCCACTGGGGCCAGCACCAAGGACGTCTCCCTAATCCCACCGGGGCCAGCACCAAGGACGTCTCCCTAATCCCACCGGGGCCAGCACCAAGGTCGTCTCCCTAATCCCACTGGGGCCAGCACCAAGGTCGTCTCTCTAATCCCACCGGGTCCAGCACCAAGAACGTCTCTTTAATCCCACCGGGGCCAGCACTAAGAACGTCTCCCTAATCCCACCGGGGCCAGCACCAAGGACGTCTCCCTAATCCCACCGGGGCCAGCACCAAGGTCGTCTCTCTAATCCCACCGGGGCCAGCACCAAGGACGTCTCTCTAATCCCACCGGGGCCAGCACCAAGGACGTCTCCCTAATCCCACCGGGGCCAGCACCAAGGACGTCTCTCTAATCCCACCGGGTCCAGCACCAAGGTCGTCTCTCTAATCCCACCGGGTCCAGCACCAAGAACGTCTCTTTAATCCCACCGGGGCCAGCACCAAGGTAGTCTCTCTAATCCCACCGGGTCCAGCACCAAGAACGTCTCTTTAATCCCACCGGGGCCAGCACTAAGAACGTCTCCCTAATCCCACCGGGGCCAGCACCAAGGTCGTCTCTCTAATCCCACCGGGTCCAGCACCAAGGTCGTCTCTCTAATCCCACCGGGTCCAGCACCAAGGTCGTCTCTCTAATCCCACTGGGGCCAGCACCAAGGTCGTCTCTCTAATCCCACCGGGTCCAGCACCAAGGACGTCTCTCTAATCCCACCGGGTCCAGCACCAAGGTCGTCTCTCTAATCCCACCGGGTCCAGCACCAAGGACGTCTCTCTAATCCCACCGGGTCCAGCACCAAGAACGTCTCTCTAATCCCACCGGGTCCAGCACCAAGAACGTCTCTCTAATCCCACCGGGGCCAGCACCAAGAACGTCTCTCTAATCCCACCGGGGCCAGCACCAAGAACGTCTCCCTAATCCCACCGGGGCCAGCACCAAGGACGTCTCCCTAATCCCACCGGGGCCAGCACCAAGGACGTCTCCCTAATCCCACCGAGGCCAGCACCAAGGACGTCTCCCTAATCCCACCGGGGCCAGCACCAAGGACGTCTCTCTAATCCCACCGGGGCCAGCACCAAGGACGTCTCCCTAATCCCACCGGGGCCAGCACCAAGGACGTCTCTCTAATCCCACCGAGGCCAGCACCAAGGTCGTCTCCCTAATCCCACCGGGGCCAGCACCAAGGACGTCTCTCTAATCCCACCGAGGCCAGCACCAAGGTCGTCTCTCTAATCCCACCGGGTCCAGCACCAAGGTCGTCTCTCTAATCCCACCGGGTCCAGCACCAAGGTCGTCTCTCTAATCCCACTGGGGCCAGCACCAAGGTCGTCTCTCTAATCCCACCGGGTCCAGCACCAAGGACGTCTCTCTAATCCCACCGGGTCCAGCCACAAGGTCGTCTCTCTAATCCCACCGGGTCCAGCACCAAGGACGTCTCTCTAATCCCACCGGGTCCAGCACCAAGAACGTCTCTCTAATCCCACCGGGTCCAGCACCAAGAACGTCTCTCTAATCCCACCGGGGCCAGCACCAAGACGTCTCTCTAATCCCACCGGGGCCAGCACCAAGAACGTCTCCCTAATCCCACCGGGGCCAGCACCAAGGACGTCTCCCTAATCCCACCGGGGCCAGCACCAAGGACGTCTCCCTAATCCCACCGAGGCCAGCACCAAGGACGTCTCCCTAATCCCACCGGGGCCAGCACCAAGGACGTCTCTCTAATCCCACCGGGGCCAGCACCAAGGACGTCTCCCTAATCCCACCGGGCCAGCACCAAGGACGTCTCTCTAATCCCACCGAGGCCAGCACCAAGGTCGTCTCCCTAATCCCACCGGGGCCAGCACCAAGGACGTCTCTCTAATCCCACCGGGGCCAGCACCAAGGACGTGTCTCTAATCCCACCGAGGCCAGCACCAAGGTCGTCTCCCTAATCCCATCGGGGCCAGCACCAAGGACGTCTCTCTAATCCCACCGGGGCCAGCACCAAGGACGTGTCTCTAATCCCATCGGGGCCAGCACCAAGGACGTCTCTCTAATCCCACCGGGGCCAGCACCAAGGACGTCTCTCTAATCCCACCGGGGCCAGCACCAAGGACGTCTCTCTAATCCCACCGGGGCCAGCACCAAGGACGTCTCTCTAATCCCACCGATGCCAGCACCAAGGACGTCTCAACATACTGGCACTATAAACTTTTCTCAAAATGTCGCTTTATTCTTTACAAGTTTACGTAAACTCTTAATCCCCAGTGTACTAGAGCAGCTCGAGAAGTCTTCGTATCGTAACCCCTTCACTATAGCCTCGTTACGATGCGGGTATCGTAATGTTAACAGCCGCAGGCGACGACAACCACTCGCTCTCAAGATTAACTCGTCTTAAACGGCTCTTGATGTGTTTACTTATGGGGCTGGAAGGGGGGGGGGAGGCTCGTTAACTGCGGCAGTTGAAGCTGTCATTACCTAATGTAATGATGGAATATTACACATACACGCGCGCGCGCACACGCGAGACAGACTCCATACACGGCTTCAAATGTAGATATGATAGAGCCCAGTTGGCTCAGGAACCTGTGCACCAGTTGATTGACAGTTGAGAGGCGGGACCAAAGAGCCAGAGCTCAACCCCCTCGCAAGCACAACTAGGTGAGTACACACACTGAGCAAGACAGTTAATACTTATATTTTAATTATTATTTTATTACAGTAGCGTTATTGTAAACGGAAAATTGTAATCTTGAACGCTGGAAGCGAGGAGGAGGAGGAGGAGAGAGGGAAGGGAAGGAAGGGGAAGGAGGAGAAGAGAATGGGTAGGAGGGATATACGAAAGAGAGTAAAGGAAATAGTAAAGGAAAAAAATAAAAATGGAGAAATATCCCTCTTATGTGCGTGACAATTTTTACCCATCCCCCCCCCTAATACCCACCCCAATCCCCACCCAATCCCCACCCCAATCCCACGCCAATCCCCCCCCCTCCATCCTGCCCCATAAAACTGGAGCCTCCACCCCCCCCCCCCTGACAGTAATCACAAGCGACCGTCCGTTTTCTCAACCAAATTACCGGACACGTCCGATTACCTTTTCTTTGATACAATATTACAGGCCTCGCGCCTTGGATTTATTTGTGGGGGATTGCAGGTCACCACCGGTTATCTTTGTCGAGATTACAGCCAATGGAGGGAGATTACAGCCAATGGGGGGAGATTACAGCCAATGGGGTAGATTACAGTCAAGATTAGGATTACGTGAAGGGGGGACCAACTTTTTAATATGTAGCGTCAGTTGGGGAACCTCGTTAGAAAAAGCAGAAGGCAAAGATGAAACAGTTCCGTAGATATGAGTAGAGGCTTGTTGGTGAGGAGCGGGGAATGAGGAGATACATATGACAGACATATACAACATTCTAGAGGAATTAATTTTTTTAGGGGTCTAAGGGCTCACCATAGCCCGTGCTACTTGGAACTTTTTGCTCCAGGTAGCGAATCTTTAACAACAACAACAACAACATGGTGGAATTTAACAATCAGACATTATTCAAAGCTAGGAATAACACAGGTGTAGATGGTAGCTAGGCCAGTAGAACCTGGGTGTAGATGGGAGCCTGGCCAGTAGAACCTGGGTGTAGATGGTAGCCTGGCCAGTAGAACCTGGGTGTAGATGGTAGCCTGGCCAGTAGAACCTGGGTGTAGATGGTAGCCTGGCCAGTAGAACCCGGTGTAGATGGTAGCCTGGCCAGTAGAACCTGGGTGTAGATGGTAGCCTGGCCAGTAGAACCTGGGTGTAAATGGTAGCCTGGCCAGTAGAACCTGGGTGTAGATGGTAGCCTGGCCAGTAGAAACCCGGGTGTAGATGGTAGCCTGGCCAGTAGAACCTGGGTGTAGATGGTAGCCTGGCCAGTAGAACCTGGGTGTAGATGGTAGCCTGGCCAGTAGAACCTGGGTGTAGATGGTAGCCTGGCCAGTAGAACTGGGTGTAGATGGTAGCCTGGCCAGTAGAACCTGGGTGTAGATGGTAGCCTGGCCAGTAGAACCCGGGTGTAGATGGGAGCTAGGCCAGTAGAACCCGCGTGTAGATGGTAGCTAGGCCAGTAGAACCCGCGTGTAGATGGTAGCTAGGCCAGTAGAACCCGCGTGTAGATGGTAGCTAGGCCAGTAGAACCCGCGTGTAGATGGTAGCTAGGCCAGTAGAACCCGCGTGTAGATGGGAGCTAGGCCAGTAGAACCCGGGTGTAGATGGGAGCTAGGCCAGTTAGAACCCGCGTGTAGATGGTAGCTAGAGATACTCACGTCATCAAGGGGGGAGGTAAAGCGAGAGCCAGAGCCATAGAGGCTTAGAGAAGCATGTCTAATAGGACGAATACTGAGCAAAGGGAAATTCACTGGTGAAGCTCGCTGCGAGGCTTCACGGGGCGCCAGTGAGCATCAAAGAGGATCGGGAACCCTGGCAACAGGTGATCAGCAACCTTAGAGGCGGGACCCAGGCACTGGCGCTCATTAGGTCAGCACATGCAGGTCAGTACAAGTCGCAACACTGATATTCACACGAAGTTGGAGATTCGGAGGCACGATATTGTCCTCAGAGTCTGACTGGGGATTAATTAGTTCCTGTTTCTTGAGGCTATAATCAATACTGATGAGGGGTTGTAGGGAGGTAGATGGAAGGGGTGAGGGAGGTGGAACGGGAAGGACGATGGCAGGTGATGAAGGGACGTGAAGGGTAAGGGGTAAAAATGGGAGGCTGCATACGAGCATCAGGGATAAGGCCAAAGGGCTAAAGGAGATGACATCTCCCGTGATGCTGCATCACTTTCAAGATCTCAAGGAAATCATTAGACCTCATTATCTTGTTCATTGTTTTCTTGAGAATGTTTTTTTGATCAATCCTACCTACACCACTCGCGCCTCTCTCTCAATGTGGCATCTCGTTAAAAATGCAACTATTTTGCCTAATTGGACAAAATAGACATGGAAATAGTTTCCAGTTTCCCATTTTCTGCAGTAGCCTCTTCAGCTAGCAGAATAACCGCCCACAGTTGTAAAAAATTCACATTCAGAACTTTCGTTACACGTTATACGTTTAAATTAAGTTTAGTTAAAATGACGTGCATTCTGTATTAGTTAACTACGTTTTATGTTATGATATTATCATTGTGTACTGCATGATGTTGATCTAGGTTACATTAAAGATATATAAACATGTGGATCCTGCTGTACAGGATATATGTACCTTGTGAAGTTTACATCCTCGTATTCTTCTTAATAGAGACGTCGCCGTCATGATGGAAGAAAGATGTACAGGTTTCGAAAGTTTTCACATAAATGTTTGATGTATCCTGACCCGCTGGGCATCGGAAAAAGTCAAATACTAAAGTAATATAAAAAAAATCTTGTGAGCCCAACCAGTTCTGTGCCTCACGTGGGACTACTGTTTGTGTTGACATGGATCACGAGACGTTTCCTTCGTCTCTCCACCTCTGCCAGGTGCATGAGGCGACGATGATTAACTGTGTGTTCAATTGGTCGTTCAAACGATCACTCTATGAACAAATCCACAAGGGCCGTCACGAGGATTCGAACCTACGTCCGGGAGCATCCCAGACGCTGCCTTAATCGACTGAGCTACGACATCGTCAAAAGAGTTGAACCGAAGTTCTACTGAACTTGATCCTGCAGCCCTCCGAGACACAAACCAGGGTTTTACTCAACTCCCCCCTGCACTCGAGCTATGTCACTTTATCTTCGGCAACTGTTTGATTTCGGGAATTTGCATCTTGCCTCACTCCTCAAAATCTTGTTTAGGCTTCTCAAAAAAAACTATTTATCGTGTCCCTTTTCCCTCTTTACCCCGTCATATATGCATTCATCTTCTGACTCTTCATTCTGTTNGTGCCCAAGGTACCCACACGGTGCCCAAGGTACCACACGGTGCCCAAGGTACCCACACGGTGCCCAAGGTACCCACACGGTGCCCAAGGTACCCACACGGTGCCCAAGGTACCCACACGGTGCCCAAGGTACCCACACGGTGCCCAAGGTACCCACACGGTGCCCAAGGTACCCACACGGTGCCCAAGGTACCCACACGGTGCCCAAGGTACCCACACGGTGCCCAAGGTACCCACACGGTGCCCAAGGTACCCGCACGGTGCCCAAGGTACCCGCACGGTGCCCAAGGTACCCGCACGGTGCCCAAGGTACCCGCACGGTGCCCAGGTACCCGCACGGTGCCCAAGGTACCCACACGGTGCCCAAGATACCCACACGGTGCCCAAGGTACTCACACGGTGCCCGACCACGTCATGTGGGCACCGGGGATGGTGGCACTGTAAAAAAAGGCCAATGATTTAATTTTCAACGTGACGATCAGGGTGAGGTTGAGCCATACGAAGGTTCAGGTGTAGCGGGGAAGATTCATAAGCGCAATATATACTTATCTGTTAAGTGCTTGCCGGCCGGACTTAAGCTCCTAAGCCCAGCATTTCAACGTAAGTCACCTATTGCCTTCCAACACGCCTGTCTTAAAGTTAGTCTCATCAATATTTCATATTTCAAGTTGTTCACTTAATCGAGATTCAACTGAAGAACTCGTGCTACTCGAGTCCTCCCTAACATTTCACTTTTGTCTACTGTTACTGGTTCTCAGAATCATGCATGTCGTAATCATGTCTCTTGGCTTTCTCTACTTAAGCGTGGTTAGGTTTTGTTCTAAGTCTTTCTCCTGGCTCAGCCTTCTCGGTTTTCTTGCTTTGCTTTGTGCTTCTTCAGATAGGGAAGTCCTCAGTGAAGTAATATGTTTCAGTACTGACCTTAGGCATGTAGTGTACCACATTCACGTCTATTGTTGATACTGATACCTGCAGCTCTGTCTACCAATTAATTCGTTGGTCAATTTTGCTACTTACAACCGCTGTTGTATTCAAGGGTGTTCTCACCCTCGTTGTTAAAGGTCTCATAGGAGTAGATGGAGTGAATACGATGAATGATGAATCATGTAAGCGTTGGAGGGAGACGATAGCTGCCGGGTGAATATGATATGATCCCTGACGCTATAATCATTCACAATCATTATAATCAACCACCACCTAACTATACCTCCTGCCAGACGACGCAAGCTGTAAGGTTTCCGTCCCTGGCGGTAAAGTTATAGCTCGGTGCTCGAGGGGCAACTTGGAGCAACAGCAGGGAGCACTGGAGAAGCCCACACGGGAGACCCTGCAGGTCTTCTCGCCTCAGGCGCCTACTTTAATCCACACTATGATATAACCTTTCACAAAAACTTATTTTATTAGCTGGTGACGGTGGCAGACTACAGCTGGCTGCTGCTGGTGGCAGACTACAGCTGGCCGGTGACGGTGGCAGACTACAGTTGGCTGCTGCTGGTGGCAGGCTACAGCTGGCTGCTGCTGGTGGCAGACTACAGTTGGCTGGTGACGGTGGCAGACTACAGCTGGCTGGTGACGGTGGCAGACTACAGCTGGCTACTGGTGGTGGCAGGCCACAGCTGGCTACTGTGGTGGCAGGCCACAGCTGGCTACTGGTGGTGGCAGGCTACAGCTGGCTACTGGTGGTGGCAGGCTACAGCTGGCTACTGGTGGTGGCAGGCCACAGCTGGCTACTGGTGGTGGCAGACTACAGCTGGCTGCTGCTGGTGGCAGGCTACAGCTGGCTGCTGCTGGTGGCAGACTACAGCTGGCTGGTGACGGTGGCAGACTACAGCTGGCTACTGGTGGTGGCAGGCTACAGCTGGCTACTGGTGGTGGCAGGCCACAGCTGGCTACTGGTGGTGGCAGGCTACAGCTGGCTACTGGTGGTGGCAGGTCACAGCTGGCTACTGGTGGTGGCAGGCCACAGCTGGCTACTGCTGGTGGCAGACTACAGCTGGCTGCTGCTGGTGGCAGACTACAGCTGGCTGCTGCTGGTGGCAGACTACAGCTGGCTGCTGCTGGTGGCAGACTACAGCTGTCACCAGCTTTAGGGTCCTCGCAGCAGCTGGGGAACGCTTTCCGCCAAATGAAGAGAGAGAGAGACTGAAGAGGAACTGTCAGGCAAGTTTTGGGAAGCTGCCTTCTCCCTAAGAGGTTTAGACTACTGCCTCCACATCTTATTTGCTGATGAATGAAGAAGGGGTTCGAGGCTCTCGATATTCAGGAGTGGAGGAGACGGCCGGAATGCCTGCCTCTCCATCTGGTATGCAAATAAGGCGCTCTTAGGGAAACGAGCGTGTATAATGTTGGTAGAGACGTTTGGGCATGTTGCTGTTTAGAATTGTGGTTATTATAGGTATATT
>WNGS01167372.1:8399874-8412244 GCA_020271785.1 Procambarus virginalis | reverse complement strand
TATAACCATTTCCAGAAGACTAGGATACTAGAGTAGGACAGTTTTAGGATATGTTTATTGATGGTNTATTATTATTATTATTATTATTATTATTATTATAAAATCAATTATAACATAAACAACATAGACATAAACAATTATAGACCAATATCAAACCTATCCCGAAATATAAAAACGGAAACCACGTACAAAATTCAGGCAAATCTTAACATAGAACGAAAAGGCAATGTAAAGGATCTGGGTGTACTCATGTCGGAAGACCTTACCTTTAAAGAACACAATAAAGTAGCCGTCACAACTGCAAGAAAAATGACAGGTTGGATAACAAGAACTTTTCACACTAGAGATGCTATACCGATGATGACACTATTCAAAACGCTTGTGCTCTCTAGAGTGGAGTATTGCTGCACAATGACAGCCCCTTTCACTGCTGGTGAAATTGTTGACCTGGAGAGCGTGCAGAGGTCCTTTACTGCTAGAATCCACTCGGTAAAACATCTAAACTATTGGGACCGACTTAAGAGCCTAAATCTGTATTCCCTTGAGCGCAGGCGGGAGAGATACATAATAATTTACACGTGGAAAATATTAGAGGGGCTGGTCCCAAACCTGCACACAGAAATAACATCACATGAGACCAGAAGACATGGCAGGATGTGCAGAATACCCCCGTTGAAAAGCAGAGGTGCAACTGGTACTCTGAGAGAGAACTCTATCAACATCAGAGGCCCGAGACTGTTCAACACGCTTCCACTACACATAAGGGACATAACTGGCAAACCCCTCACAGTGTTCAAGAGAGAACTGGATAAGCACCTCCAAAGGATACCTGATCAACCAGGCTGTGACTCATACGTCAGGCTGCGAGCAGCCGCGTCCAACAGCCTGGTTGATCAGTCCAGCAACCAGGAGGCCTGGTCGATGACCGGGCCGCGGGGACGATAAGCCCCGGAAGCACCTCAAGGTATCCTCAAGGTAAGGTAAGGTATCCCATATTATCAAAAACATCTGAAAAAAAATTATTTACAAACAGCTCTATTCCTACCTCGTAAAATTTAACATACTCAGCCCCTGTCAGTTTGGCTTCCGCTCCCAAAAAGAGTACCAACGATGCAATTATTAGTCTCCTTGATGTAATCTACTCAGCTCTTGACAAAAATGAGTTTCCGATTGAACTCTTCATTGACCTGAGAAAGGCCTTTGATACTGTTAATCACAATTACCTCTTACTTAAACTCCACCATTATGGAATCCGAGGCCTTGCCCTGAACTATATCAGATCTTATGTTAGTGATAGACACCAATGTGTAGCCATCAATGATATAACCTCTCCCATTCTACCATTAACCGTAGGTGTGCCACAGGGTAGCATCCTATGACCTCTATTTCTTATATGAGCTATTACCTATGAGCTGCCTAATGTCTCTAACATTCTTAAACCTATATTGTTTGTTGATGATACTACCCTCATCTATACTCAGACCCCAACCCACACACATTAATAATGTTGTGAATAATGAATTTTAAAAAGTCCACTTATGGATGTCAGTCAACAAACTCACACTAAACATAGAAAATACCCACTACATCTTATTTGGAAGCAAATCAACAAATGCAATTCAGCTTCAGATAAATTGTGACACTAGCTCTCCACATATGTCAGTTGCTTAATTTAGAACCTGTACTGGTTGATACCTGGTTGATGGGGTTCTGGGAGTTCTTCTACTCCCAAGCCCGGCCCGAGGCCAGGCTTGACTTGTGAGAGTTTGGTCCACTAGGCTGTTGCTTGGAGCGGCCCGCAGGCCCACATACCCACCACAGCCAGGCTGGTCCGGCACTCCTTGGAGGAATAAATCTAGTTTCCTCTTGAAGATGTCCACGGTTGTTCCGGCAATATTTCTTATGCTTGCTGGGAGGACGTTGAACAACCTGAGGTCGATCTCGAACCCATTGTTGATGTGACGACTTATATTGAATTTTGTAACTAGCTCATCAAGATTGTAACTTGCTTAGCTAAATGAATTGTGGGGTTCAGTCCCTGAGCCCATTATGTGCCTCTGTAACCCTTTCCATTACCGCCCACGGGATGGGTATGGGGTGCATAATAAATGAGCTAAACTAAGCTTCAGATAGACAATGTTAACACCAGTAATAAAAATGATGGAAAGTTTCTTGGCCTATATGTAAATAAGAGACAACTTCAGCACCCACATACAACACATAACCAAGAAAGTCTCTAAAACAGTTGGTATACTCTCTAAAATCAGATATTATGTACCTAACTCTGCTCTCCTCTCACCATATTATGCACTAATCTATCCCTATTTTAATTATGGTATCTGTACATGGGGTTCAACCATTGAAAACCACCTCAAGTCCATCTTCACCCGGCAAAAATCTGCTATCAGAACAATAACAAACTCTGCTTTCAGACAACACTCAACCCCCCTTGTTTAAATATCTAAACGTGCTAAACAAATTAAACTCATTCCACACATTCACTTGTGCCAATTACATTTATAAAACCCTGTTCTGAAACTCTCCATGGACAGATGTAATAGGACCCATAATCCCCACACCAAAAATAAATATATCTTTGATATCCCCAGAGTCAAACTTAAATCTGTGTAAACACTCTATGCAAATAAAGAGACCTAATCTATGGAACTCACTCCTTAATGAATTGAAAAGCTGTCCAAATTTTGCCTTGTTCAAAAACAAAATAAAAAATTGCCTAATTTCATCTTTATAGTTTCCTATCTTGTGGTTGAAACTTGCACTGTATCTAGTACTACTCACTCCCCCTATATGTATGTACCTAAGCCATACAAGTTTACCATTGTGATCATTGCTGTCATCTTAAATGTGCTATCAATATGATCTATTGTGCCTATTAATCTTTGTCAAATTATCAATCAATGCTATCAATAAAAGCTATCAGTGTGGTTTAATATACATACTAATCTCTTTCAATTTTTTCCTACACTGTACTTGTTAACATTTTATATATTTCGCTACAATTTACCTACTTAATATTATATGTTAGATTAAGGACCTGCCCAAAACTCTGTGTATACTAGTGGCTTTACAAGAATGTAAACACAATGCTATGTATTCTCACATACCCAATGTACCTTCTTGCATAAAATAAATAAATATCAGGAGCCATAATTATACACATTTGTTTATCTAAGTCTCCCCTCTAAACATGGTACGTTTTCTTTCTTAAATAGAGAACATATTTGAGAAAACGTTTTCAACTAGTTAACTGCCAAACTCGATAAATTGTAAATTAATAATTTATAAGATTAAATTATAATATAATGTAAATTATTAACATATAATTGTGGCACTTGCCGTTGTAATTCTATATTAATGGTGACGTTACATCTAACAGATCAGCGTTTGAACTATTTTAGTGCTGGTTCACCGTAAAAAGTTAATAAGCACCCAGGTTTATATTAAACGATATATTTATCGTTTAAACACCAGGAAAATCGTCTCTTCTGGTGTTCATTCGCTCCCAAGTCTTGTGTCGTTACGGCAAGCCAACAAAGCGTGGCAAAATTGATTTTCTCTATAAATATATAATCTACGGCCACTTGTTCAATTGTCAAGTTTTTTTTATATGTACAAGAGTTATAAATAATAATAAATAATAAATGTTTATTCAGGTAAGGTACATACATAAAACAGATTTTACAAAAATGGATAGATTTACAGATAGAGCTAGTACATACAATGCCTAAAGCCACTATTACGCAAAGCGTTTCGGGCAGACATATACATGCCCAGAATGTAAGTTCTTACATTCTTGAACAGCCACTAACACGCATAGTGTTTCGGGCAAGTCCTTAATCCAAATTTTCCCCAGAATACAACCCGCCAAATCCTTTAACAACCATGTAACCATTCACTGCTGGGTGAACATAGGCTACATTTAACGATTGGCGCCCAGTCAATCATCCCCTTTAGGTGAACACACACATTAGGTGAAAGGAAAAGTGCCCAACCATTTCTGTCCAGCCGGGAATCGAATCCGGAATTCTCGATTGTGCGTCCAGAACGAATCCGACTGTACTGCCGAGACCCTCTACCAGGATATATACAAGACTAATAGTATAAGACAAAACCCGTTACCGCTATACCAGTCTCCGTGGTGTAGTGCTGTAGCCTCTGTTTAACTCAACAGTAAAATGGGTACTTTTATTTTTTATTTTTTTTATTTTACATGCAAGCATGCAAGTAAAAGACAATAAATACAATAAAACATGCGAAATATAACATTACAAAACAAGAAACCGCCGGCAGAAGGACCGACAGCCCAGTACAACAAGTATCAAACAGGAGAAGACAACAATATATACAGGAGAAACACACATCAAGATACAAAACAAAAACAATGACAAACAGGCAAACAACGCAAACAAAACAATAACACAGGAATAGTAGAAAACACTATAACATTTACAGAACAAAACCAACAAAACCACCGGCCTGAAGGACCGGCAGCACAGTACAACAAAACACAAAATACAAGAAATGCATGAGACACACAGCAAAATACAATTAAGCAAGCATAGTAACATCATAAAATAATACAAACATACTCGCCGGCCGGAAGGACCGACAACAAAACACAACAGGTGGTACAACATAAAAAATAACAAGAAACCACAAACGCACAACATAGATATACAGAAAAACACGTAAAACAATTAAAACATTAATAACACCAGGGCAAAAGCATAACAAATACAAAAACAAAACCACCCACACCAAACCAACCGCCTCGCAACAAACACGGGAGGCACGAGCACAAACGATAAGAAGGTAAACAAAACAGCCAGAAGGGCACACACCACGACAAAAATACTGGAAATCAACGGGCATACTTGCCCGGGAACAAGTCCCGTGGGAACCGTACATGGAACGCTTCCAAGATCAACCACAGCAAAGAGTTTTTGAGATGTACTGGGGACACCATGGCATCCGGAACCCCGGCAACAAACACCCGCAAATAGGGAACCCACACAGTATCACACCTGAGGCCAGTAGCAGCCACTCTCCCCCAAAACAAGGGAACCTCCCCACCCAGAAAGTCCGCCGTGCCTTCATACAGCTTCATCCCAGCAATCTCTCTCCAGTGACTCGTCGGCATCACAGACGCCGGCAACACGTCCCCCAGGTCACCAACGTGCCACCTCACAGGAATGGACCGGCCATAGGGCACCACCACAGGGGCCCCAGCAGCTACGGGCACACCACCAGACAACTGCAGAGAACCCTGGCGGCGCGTATCCTACTGCAAGGTCACTACCAGGCCACGCCCAGCACCATCATCCACACCATCCCAGGCAGCGGAAGCCACCACTCCCCACCTCGGAGAGGCCACCGGCGAAGAAGGAACAGAAGGCACACCCGCGACACGGTCACCAACACCAGCAGCACATGTACTTCCACCTCCACAAGCCTCGGAACCAACGACACATCCTGGTCCACACCGTCGCCACCCGAAGACTCAGTCACTGAAGTCCCCAACCTCGGCCCAGGCAGACGACGAACGCCTGGAGCGTTTGGGCACCAGCCGGAGATCGACAGAGCCGGTAGCAGACCCAGAAACACGGGCACCACCAGCCGGACGAACAGACGCCCGACGCAGAACGGCAGCAGCCTCCACCACAGGGGGAACCGGACCACACACAGCAGGAGGCTCCACAGCCTCCCCAGCACCCAGCACAGTAGGGACCCGCGGCGAGGATGCAAGGCCAGACTCGGCAGCCGAAGACGATGGAGCAAACGACGATGCCGCACAGGGGGCACCAGAAAGGCCCACCGGAGCAGCAGGGCCAAAGACAGGAGCAGGAGCATTATCCGACGGCACCACACCATCCGGAGGAGGGTCTGCGACGACCGGTGGAACGTCGGGCGACGCTGGGGGAGCCACATCAGCTAGCGAAACGTCCACCCCCCTCACCCTCGGAGTCCTCCTCCATAGGGAGCGGCGGGAAAGCCTCTTCTCGGGACAAGTTGATGGGAGCAACCGGATCCGCAACACACCCAGCAGCCTGATGCCCCATCAGGCCACACCGGAAAGAGGTACGGGGTTGCCGGGCATAGTACACCCGGACGTAGTACCCCATAAGCCGGACCGAAGATGGAATATCCGACCGCAGGCGCATCCCCAAGGTGCGAACGTTCGTCCGCCTACCTGCATACCGCCCTGAGGAGAGTGCGTTTACCCGCACACTGACGACCGCCCCATACCGCTGAAAGTAACGTCGGAGGAGGTCCTCGGGAAACTCCAGGGGCGCCCCATGCACACTGACATAAGTCAGGGCACCACTACGGTCCGAGATGGACACAGAGCCGGCACCACCTGGCAAAGGCAACGAACGCCCCTCGTAACGACGAAGGAAGTCACGGTACTCTTCCTCCATCACAAACTTGATAACGACCCGGTGGGCAGTCACCAGCTCAACACCGTAGACGGCCATTTCAGGAACACGGAGCATGTCGCACATAACCATTTCAATGTCCGCATACCCAGCACGACCGGTGAACTCCAGACCCACGGAGTTTACCCGGACAATAGGAGGAAGATGACCTCCCATGGCAAGCGCGCCACGTCAACACCGTAAAATGGGTACTTGGTTGTAACAACGATTCTTCGCGGCGGGGATCGTATTCCAGGGACTTGCCCGAAACGCTACGCATAATAGTGGCTGTACATGAATGTAACAACTCAAAAAAAAAAAAAAAAAAAAACACAACTCAGAGTGTGTGGGTTAACTCCACACATATAGAACTAACTAGAGCAGTCATCAGGAGAAAACCTTCACGCAAACTGCACATACCACAAAGAGGAAGAATTAGCTGCACTACAGTTAGCAACTAATGCACTGAAAAATACAGGAGAAATTATCTATGCTTTCAAGTCAGTTAGCTCTTCAAAGTACTTGATAACCCAACATGCAAAATAAATATTAGGAATGTTGTAACATTGAATATAAACCATCTTGGGGACGCACCCAACCTCCGAAGAGCTGGACGAGGTCTTCGAACATTGATTGTTTTATATATATATATATATATATATATATATATATATATATATATATATATATATATATATATATATGTTGTACCTAGTAGCCAGAACGTCGTACTCGGCCTACTATGCAAGGCCCGATTTGCCTAATAAGCCAAGTTTTCCTGAATTTATATATTTTTTAATATTTTTTTCTTATGAAATGATAAAGCCATCCATGTCACTATGTATGAGTTAAGTTTTTTTAAATTTGAGTTAAAACTAACGTTGATATATGACGGAACCTAACCAACCCTACCTAACCTAACCTATCTTAACCTAACCTAAACTAACACAATTAGGTCAATAATTTATGTTCCTAATATCATATAATAATTATAATTCAAATAAACTAATTAGAAACAATTTATTGATAAAAATCACTCGGCCTATTAGGCAAATCGGGCCTTGCATAGTAGGCCGAGAAGTGCGTTCTGGCTGCTAGGTACGACATTATATATATATATATATATATATATATATATATATATATATATATATATATATATATATATATATATATATATATATGCGTATATCACGAAATTAAACACGTGATTTTAAAATGTGACAATGTCAGACCACGGAGGAAAAATGAAACAGGAATTTCCTTAAGTACTTTCGTATATTAATACATCTTCAGAAGGAGTGATGTATTAATCAGAAGGAGTGTAAAATCACTCCTTCTGAAGATGTATTAATATACGAAAGTACTTAAGGAAATTCCTGTTTCATTTTTCCTCCGTGGTCTGACATTGTCATATATATATATATATATATGTCGTACCTAGTAGCCAGAACGCGCTTCTCAGCCTACTATGCAAGGCCCGATTTGCCTAATGAGCCAAGTTTTCATGAATTAATTGTTTTTCGACTACCTAACCTACCTAACCTAACCTAACCTAACTTTTTCGGCTACCTAACGTAACCTAACCTATAAAGATAGGTTAGGTTAGGTTAGGTAGGGTTGGTTAGGTTCGGTCATATAACTACGTTAATTTTAACTCCAATAAAAAAAATTGACTTCATACATAATGAAATGGATAGCTTTATCATTTCATAAGAAAAAAATTAGGGAAAATCAATTAATTCATGAAAACTTGGCTTATTAGGCAAATAGGGCCTTGCATAGTAGGCTGAGAAGTGCGTTCTGGCTACTAGGTACGACATATATACATATATATATATATATATATATATATATATATATATATATATATATATATATATATATATATATATATATATATGTTGTACCTAGTAGCCAGAACTCGGCCTACTATGCAAGGCCCGATTTACCTAATAAGCCGAGTTTTCCTGAATTTATATATTTTTCTCATTTTTTCTTATGAAATGATAAAGCTATCCACTTCCTTATGTATGATTTAATAATTTTTAATCTGAGTTAAAACTAACGTAAATATATGACCGAACCTAACCAACCCTACCTAACCTAACCTAACCTATCTTAACCTAACCTAAACTAACATAACTAAATCAATAATTTTTTCTTAATAAATATAATAATAATATTTAAAAAATAGGAAACAATTTATTGAAAATAAAGAAAATCACTCTGCCTATTAGGCAAATCTGGCCTTGCTAGTAGGCCAAGAAGTGCGTTCTGGCTACTAGGTACCACATATGAGTCACCACCACATGAGTTGGTAGTGTGACGTCAGTGTGACGTTACCGCTGCACCCTGGAGAGTTCTTGGCGCCGTGGCCAGCCCTGGCTGCTGGTGGCGCTGGTGGTGGTGCAAACGACCCTCGCCGCCCGGTATATAGCTCACCGTCTTGACGTTATCCCACAAGTTCGTCCTCCGCACCAGCCTTCTTCACCTCCTGCAGATCCACTGCCTCAACACTCGTCGCCATCATGCCCTGTGGATGTGGAAGTGAGTATATGCTCATCTTAAACTGTTCTCTTTCCCTTTTAACTTTGATTCTTGTTTCTGTATTGTGTGTTATAGTTTCTCACTCATTCACACTGCCTGATGTCATACATAGAGTGAAGAGCTGTGCAGGTTAACTAACGTGTTGTGTTGACAGCGTCTTGCAAGTGTGGGTCGGGAACCTGTTGCTGTGGAGCCAGCTGCTCCTGCGCCGCCTGCCCTAGCAAGAAGTCCTGCGCCTGTTCCGGTGGTGACTGTGAGTACTCTTACTTTGTGTTCTGGTACAGTTAGTCGGGACTGTGGGTACTCTTACTTTGTGTTCTGGTACAGTTAGTCGGGAACTGTGAGTACTGTTACTTTATGTTCTGGTACAGTTAATCGGGAACTGTGAGTACTGTTACTTTGTTCTGGTACAGTTAGTCGGGAACTGTGAGTAGTTACTTTATGTTCTGGTACAGTTAGTCGGGAACTGTGAGTACTGTTACTTTATGTTCTGGTACAGTTAGTCGGGAACTGTGAGTACTCTTACTTTGTGTTCTGGTACAGTTAGTCGGGAACTGTGAGTACTGTTACTTTGTGTTCTAGTACAGTTAGTCGGGAACTGTGAGTACTGTTACTTTGTGCTCTGGTACAGTTAGTCGGGAACTGTGGGTACTCTTACTTTGTGTTCTGGTACAGTTAGTCGGGGATTGTGAGTACTGTTACTTTATGTTCTGGTACAGTTAATCGGGAACTGTGAGTACTGTTACTTTGTGTTCTGGTACAGTTAGTCGGGAACTGTGAGTACTGTTACTTTATGTTCTGGTACAGTTAGTCGGGACTGTGAGTACTGTTACTTTATGTTCTGGTACAGTTACTTTGTGTTCTGGTACAGTTAGTCGGGAACTGTGAGTACTGTTACTTTATGTTCTGGTACTGTTAGTCGGGAACTGTGAGTACTGTTACTTTGTGTTCTGGTACAGTTAGTCGGGAACTGTGAGTACTGTTACTTTATGTTCTGGTACTGTTAGTCGGGAACTGTGAGTACTGTTACTTTGTGTTCTGGTACAGTTAGTCGGGAACTGTAAGTACTGTTACTTTACTTACCGTGAGTACTCGTACTACGTTCTGGTACAGTGATACCGGTGATATTGAACTAGTTTCAGTAGTGTTGAATTTGTTGGTGTTGATGTGTTGAGCTATTTACGATAGTATTAAACTAGTTACAGTAGTGTTGAACTAATTATCGTCGCATCAAGCTACTTACAGTAGTGGTGAACTAATTACAGTAATTATGAACTAGCTGTAAACATTGGTGTTGAACAAGTGAGATACAACATTGGCACTACCTACTGTAAGCAAACATCGGTATACTAACTTGGGGAGGTCATGGACCTTCCCAAGTTACATTACTCCTACAATAGTTACTTTAAATCCGGTATTTAAAGTAACAGTTTAGTATACTCCCCAAGTTACACTGTGGTGTGTATAGCTTGGTAGGAGACATGTTGTAGACGTGACCTCTTACCTGTAAACGTGACCCCTGACCTGTAGACGTGACCCCTGACCTGTAGACGCGACCCCTGACTTGTAGACGTGACCCCTGACCTGTAGACGCGACCCCTGACTTGTAGACGTGACCCCTGACCTGTAGACGTGGCCCCTGACCTGTAAACGTCGCCCCTGACCTGTAGACGTGGCCCTGACCTGTAGACGTGACCCCTGACCTGTAGACGTGATCCCTGACTTGTCTGCTGCTCTGGAGACACTTATCGCGGTCGATAAGCACTAAGATTGTCACTCTTGTAGTTAGGTAATAATAATATAGTAGTCAATGCGGCGCATCTGATACTGTTGTAATGTATACCTGTAATGGTATTGTTCTGTGAAGGCTATACGACAGATATTATCCCAACCATGAACGCGAGAACTCTTTTATGAGTTCTCCAACACAACAATGTTGTGTTGATGACAAAGATCTATCCAGCTGCCGTCTTGTGTCTCACCTGGAGACTGTCAGGTGTGTAATGTGGTATTCTCTCTCCCCGACAGGTGGCACAGAATGTCAGTGTAAGACTGCTGCATGCTGCTGTGGCGTAGAGTGTAAGTGCAGCCCCTGTCCCATGAAGTGAACCACCTCTTCCACCCACTCGTCCCTGTCTGTCCCATGAAGTTGACCCCCTCTTCCGCCCAGACGCCCCCTGCCTGTCCCACGGTCTCAAACCTCACACTCCTTCGGGATCTCGGGACAATGCTACGGGGATATATACATAGAAAGGTGTACCCCAGCTTCTCGGTGTATGTATACTGAGTTTACTTTAGTGTGGTCTATGTCCAAGACTAAGAATTGCTGCTGGTTGGTGAGCTTGCTAGAGTGGTGGCCTGAATAACCCTCCCGCGGTTGACCGGCCTCAAGTCAAACACCAAACCAAACAGTGAACATCTTATCCTCTGGACACCTTGCAGGACGCGACACACTTTCCGGACACATGGCTGAGGTGGACACATGTCGTGGGTGAAGCGGTGGTCTAATCATTACTCCTATATATTGACTTTAATCTGTTGAAATTATGCTAAAGATCTGCCAAACTGTGCTATATTCATACCATGTACTTGTTTTTATTTACTAAAAAAATAATAAAAATACTACAACCAAAATCAACCTTTAATTTCCAGTGTGTTTGCCTTTATATTATATTTATACACGCTGAATGAGTGCTTCTCTGTTTAATATTCATTTTTGTCTTTAGTTCCACTTGTATCCTCTTATCTCTTATCTTTCATGTTAATCAAACTATTCTTATTCACTTCATCATGTATGATGTATACAGACAACATTATGTATACAGACGAACATTATGTATACAGAGAAGCTCGATTCCAAGAATATTACTCTGTATACAGAACATTATGTATGCAGAGAATTTCGTATGATCTGTAATTCTGATATACAGAGAATATTGTGTACACAGAGAATATTCTGTACACAGAGAATATTCTGTACACAGAGATAATGTATATAAAGAACATTATGTTTACAGAGAATATTCTGTAAAACATTCTTTATACAATTTTATATACAGAGAACTTCTTATAAACTAAATAAATAAATATATAAATAAATAAATACAGAAACTTTCGTATACAGAGAACAATCTCTTGACAGAATATTCTGCATACAGAAAAAAATTTGTTGATAGATATTGTGTATACAGAAAATGTTATGTATCACAGAGAACATTATGTATACATGTTAGGTTAGACATGTATGTTACCGGTAGTTAAGTTTGATTAAATGTTTATGTTAATTTTTACTAAAAATAAAAAAAATCGTATCATGTATAATGTAGCGCAAAGCTTGTATCATTCCGTAAGAAGTTTTTGTAAATATCACTATTTCAGGAAAG
>WNGS01167372.1:8380362-8391997 GCA_020271785.1 Procambarus virginalis | reverse complement strand
CCAAACTGGAAGGGGCTGAGTATGTCGATTTTTACGAGGTAGGAATAGAGCTGTTTGTAATATTTTTTTTCAGATATTTTTTGCTAATATGGATACGGGTTTGATAGTGGTCTTATTGTGTTAATGCTATGTTGTTTATGTTATAATTGATTTATCATATAAAATAATAAATAAACTAATAATATATAATAATAATAATAATATAATAATAATATTTCTTTTCATACATAACATGCATACGCAGAGCATAAGAGTCAGTTGTAAGTACCAGGTAAGTATTGTTAGTAGAACAGTTGTATTGCAACATAACTGGAAGCCACTTCTATTAAACCATGTTGTTGCTGTACCAGTTTGACTGACAGTTGAGCGGCGGTACCAAAGAGACCAAAGCCAACCCCCACGCACAAAGCTACAATGTAGGTGAGAACCAACAGTTTCGGGCAAAACTTAGACAATGCAGGCAAACATTACAGCGGTTGCTTAAAAGGTAGAAATTTGTTTATATTTTTATAAGCCATGCATTACGTTGTTCTTCATCGACCTCACATCGGGGAATGCCGGTTCGATTCCCGGCGGGATGCGAATTTTTCATTTTTTTTTATTATTTCTAACCACAGACGTGGCACACACAGTACAATGCTAACCACATATTACCTACTTTCTTCTGTCATCCATGGCCAGGGTGTAGAGGATTATTAAACATATAGTTCAAGGTGTTATTGAACAATCAACCAAGAAGTGATTCGGTGCTTGTTTAAAATGCTGGTAGCATTTTTTCTCTCACCTAATTCGCCTCTTGTCCACCTTAGTATAAACACTACCCTGGAGTTAAGGCAACTGTTGTGGTGGTTAAGTTGCATCCTAGGGACGGGGGTCAGTAGTTTTGATAATGATAGTTGAAATAGTTTTTCTTTGGGTTTCAAGCAGCGAAATCTCTGAGTTGGGTCAGGGGCTTTCGCTGCTTCAGATCTTGAAGGTTTCAGTATTATTTTATTTTGAGTTCAGCATTTATGATAATAACGTTCTTCAATTAGGAAATGATGAGATTTTTGTTTTTCAAGAAGTTTGTCATCATTGGTGTTCTTAGAGCCTAGTGTATCTTGAGACTTTGAACTATTTCGCAGGAAATGTTTCAGTTCTCGCTACATTACTATTCGTCCCATGCACTGCTAAGCTATTTGTGCCTAAGAAACCCAATGAACATATTTTTAGCTCTCTGCTGATGATAATGATTTATAATACAATTATAATTATAGGTCAAGTTGCCTAACAGCCGAATTTTCCTGAATATGATTTTACAAAAACTTCTAGCGGAATGATAAAGCTTTGCGTTACATTATACATGATACGATTTTTTTTTATTTTAGTAAAAATTAAATAAACATTTATCAAACTTCTACTACCGGTAACATATCATATCAACCTAAACATGTATACATATGTTCTCTGTACATAATAGTTTCTGTATACACAATATTCTATCAACAAATTTTTTTTCTGTTGCAGAATATTCTGTCAAGAGATTGTTCTCTGTATACAGAAAGTTCTCTGTATTTATTATTTATATATTTATTTATTTAGTTTATACAGAATGTTCTCTGTATACATAATGTTCTTTGTAGACAGAATGTTCTCTGTATAAAATTTTATAAAGAATGTTTTACAGAATATTCTCTGTAAACATAATGTTCTCTATATACATTATCTCTGTATACAGAATATTCTCTGTGTACACAATATTCTCTGTATACAGAATGTTCTCTATACGGAATATTATCTGATACATAATATTATCTGTATACAGAATATTCTCTGCATGCATAATGTTCTGTATACAGAGAATATTGTATGTATAAAGAATATTCTTGGAATACAGAGCATTCTCTGTATAAATAATATTCTCTGTATACATAATGTTCTTAGTATACAGAATGTTCTCTGCATACATAATGTTCTCTGCATACATAATGTTCTTAGTATACAGAATGTTCTCTGCATACATAATGTTCTGTATAGAGAATATTGTATGAATAAAGAATATTCTTGGAATACGGAGCATTCTCTGTATACATAATGTTCTCTGAATATATAATGTTGTCTGTATACATAATGTTCTTAGTATACAGAATGTTCTCTGCATACATAATGTTCTTTGTATACAGAATGTTCTCTGTATACATAATGTTCTATGTATACATAATGTTCTCTGTATACACAATATTATCTGTAAACACAATATTATCTGTATACACAATATTCTGTGAAAACACAGTACACTGACCTTCTTATTAGACAGTAGTGAAGACACTGAGCCTGGCCTTCATACATCAGGCCCCACCTCCAAGATTTTCATCAAGTACATTACAAGCCTGTTATACTATAACATATTTGATTGGTGTAGGGGACAGTGTGGCTAGTTAACTCCTGTCACATTGGTGTAGTGGACAGTGTGGCTAGTTAACTCCTGTCACAGGTTGGTGTAGTGGACAGTGTGGCTAGTTAACTCCTGTCATAGGTTGGTGTAAGGGATAGTGTGGCTAGTTAACTCCTGTCACAGGTTGGTGTAGAGGACAGTGTGGCTAGTTAACTCCTGTCACAGGTTGGTGTAGGGGATAGTGTGGCTAGTTAATCCTGTCACATGGTGTAGGGGACAGTGTGGCTAGTTAACTCCTGTCACAGGTTGGTGTAGGGGACAGTGTGGCTAGTTAACTCCTGTCACAGGTTGGTGTAGGGGACAGTGTGGCTAGTTAACTCCTGTCACAGGTTGGTGTAGGGGACAGTGTGGCTAGTTAACTCCTGTCACAGGTTGGTGTAGAGGACAGTGTGGCTAGTTAACTCCTGTCACAGGTTGGTGTAGAAGACAGTGTGGCTAGTTAACTCCTGTCACAGGTTGGTGTAGTGGACAGTGTGGCTAGTTAACTCCTGTCACATGGTGTAGGGGACAGTGTGGCTAGTTAACTCCTGTCACAGGTTGGTGTAGGGGACAGTGTGGCTAGTTAACTCCTGTCACAGGTTGGTGTAGGGGACAGTGTGGCTAGTTAACTCCTGTCACAGGTTGGTGTAGGGGATAGTGTGGCTAGTTAACTCCTGTCACAGGTTGGTGTAGAGGACAGTGTGGCTAGTTAACGCCTGTCACAGGTTGGTGTAGAAGACAGTGTGGCTAGTTAACTCTTGTCACAGGTTGGTGTAGTGGGACAGTGTGGCTAGTTAACTCCTGTCACATGGTGTAGGGGACAGTGTGGCTAGTTAACTCCTGTCACAGGTTGGTGTAGTGGACAGTGTGGCTAGTTAACTCCTGTCACAAGTTGGTGTAGTGGACAGTGTGGCTAGTTAACTCCTGTCACATGGTGTAGGGGACAGTGTGGCTAGTTAACTCCTGTCACATGGGTGTAGGGACAGTGTGGCTAGTTAACTCCTGTCACATGGTGTAGGGGACAGTGTGGCTAGTTAACTCCTGTCACAGGTTGGTGTAGTGGACAGTGTGGCTAGTTAACTCCTGTCACAAGTTGGTGTAGGAGACAGTATGGCTAGTTAACTCCTGTCACAAGTTGGTGTAGCGGACAGTGTGGCTAGTTAACTCCTGTCACAGGTTGGTGTAGAGGACAGTGTGGCTAGTTAACTCCTGTCACAGGTTGGTGTAGGGGACAGTGTGGTTAGTTAACTCCTGTCACAGGTTGGTGTAGAGGACAGTGTGGCTAGTTAAGGACTACTTGAGGACTAGCCGGGTCCCGGGTCCCTTCCTCCCTCTCTCTCACCTGAACATTCTCTTTTGTAACCCGCACCACGTGATCCACCTGTTGACACCCCCCCCCCCCAAAACCAAAACACCGCTCCTGTCACAGGTTGGTGTAGAGGACAGTGTGGCTAGTTAAATCCTGTCACATGTTGATGTAGGGGACAGTGTGGCTAGTTAACTCCTGTCACAGGGTGATGTAGGGAGACAGTGTGGTTAGATAACTCCTGTCACAGGTTGGTGTAGAGGACAGTGTGGCTAGTTAACTCCTGTCACATGGTGTAGGGGACAGTGTGGCTAGTTAACTCCTGTCACATGGTGTAGGGGACAGTGTGGCTAGTTAACTCCTGTCACAGGTTGGTGTAGGGGACAGTGTGGCTAGTTAACTCCTGTCACGTGGTGTAGGGGACAGTGTGGCTAGTTAACTCCTGTCACAGGTTGGTGTAGGGGACAGTGTGGCTAGTTAACTCCTGTCACAGGTTGGTGTAGGGGACAGTGTGGCTAGTTAACTCCTGTCACAGGTTGGTGTAGAAGACAGTGTGGCTAGTTAACTCCTGTCACAGGTTGGTGTAGAGGACAGTGTGGCTAGTTAACTCCTGTCACAGGTTGGTGTAGGGGACAGTGTGGCTAGTTAACTCCTGTCACAGGTTGGTGTAGGGGACAGTGTGGCTAGTTAACTCCTGTCACAGGTTGGTGTAGGGGACAGTGTGACTAGTTAACTCCTGTCACAGGTTGATGTAGTGGATAGTGTAGCCAGCTAACCACTTACGTAACGCATACGAAAGAAAAGCGTCGTTCTTGGTTCGATAACGGGTTGCGTTGCCAACGGTGGATTGTATGGTGCTGATTTACTAGACGTACAGGTTAAACAGGACAAGGCCCCTTCCTCCCTCTCTCTCACCTGAACATTCTCTTGTGTAACCCGCACCACGTGATCCACCTGTTGACACCCCCCCCCCAAACCAAAACACCCCCCCCCCCTACCAAATCCCACGCTACACAGCTGTCAGACGTACGAGTCTCCTACCGCTCTACTCCCATCACATGTTGTTTTTCAACATTCTATCGGTTGATATAGCCATCGTTCAACTGTTTATAATTTATAATGTATTTAGGAATCGACTTGAGGGTTTTATTTTGATTCCTACTAATGTAAAGTTTCTGTACGTTTCTTTCCTAATGCAGCAAGGCAGTGAAAACACGAGCGAGGAAAATGTTTGGACAGTTGCTCAGTGTGTGGTGCGAGTGCTAGGCGTCAGGAGCAGCGGCGGAGAGGTTATTACCCCATTTGTATCAATTCCCCCCCACAACACTATATCCCCAAATTATAAAAAAAGAAACCCCCTCAAGACATATTACACCGAGTAAGAGAAGCCGGCGAGAATGTCCGACATCCCCGACAACGCTCCCGCCCCACGGCTGTGCATTATCGCCAAGTGGCCCGAATTCGAAGGTTATGGCTTCAACCTGCACGCTGAGAAGTCGAAACCCGGCCAATTTATCGGCAAGGTGGACCCGGGTTCCCCTGCCGAGTACGCTGGCCTCCTCGAGGGTGACCGCATCATCGAGGTCAACGACGTCAACATCGCCAATGAGAACCACAAGCAGGTGAGGAAGACCCTTCCTATCTCACCTCCCGGATTCGATGCCTTGAGAAAGGAATCAAGTTTTATATTATCCAGTAACACGTATGTGTTGATTGATTTAGATTTATTCATAAATGGATATTTATACAAGTTATTAATGTATCATAGAGCGTAAAATTACAACTGTGATGTATATAATACAACCATGTATTATGTGCAACCATTTATATGTAAATAGTGCACGTGAGCGTGCAGTGTGTGCTAATCACGATGTCAACCATTATCTATATATATATATAATAACTATATAATTTATATAATAATGATTTATATATAACTATATAATTATATATAATTATTTCTAGCTGTATATTTCAGTGCTAATTCCTTGGAAAAATGTCAGTTTCATCGAGTAGCCTGTTTTACGTATGGCGATATAGGATTACTAGGCAGATAGTCTTAGTAGGCTGATAGTCTTAGTAGATAGATCTTACATAGAGTAGTAAGATCTTACATAGTAGTAGTAAGTGGTAAGATCTTGCATAGTCAACCAACCAGGTATCAACCAGTAATAATTTAATCCTGGGAACAGTCTGCTTGGGGTCTTCACCCCACCAAAATATCCAGTTCATTAACCAAACCTGTTAACGCCAACTTATCAATTATACTCTGTTCCAAATCAAATTCTATTGTTATCTGATTGACCGGATTGTGGACAGTGGCTGCGGGTAGTGGCAGCGGGCAAGTGATTGTGGGCAGTGACAGCGGGCAATGATTGCCCGCAGCCACTGACCACAATCTTACTACCCTTACATACTTGTCTGCCTACTACCCGCATTGGCTGCGGGTAGTAAGTGTGGACAAAGGTGGTAATAGGTAAGAAGGGACGGGGCGGAACTCTTACTTTCTGCCTGTAGGCAGCCATTGTGAACGGCATCCCCCTTCCCCCCATCTTCTCCTCTTGGACCCCTTCACCTCTTCCCTCCAGTGCTTTCAACCACCTCTACCTGCATCATTAATCCGTCCTCGCCTCATCCTCAACCCCTCGTGCACCTGCCGAGCCTTCATTTGGTCAGTTGATTTGAATTTGTGAATGTCTTCGTGTCGAGAGAACTTATTCCAAATGTTAGTTACCGGAGGTGTGAAAGATCACTGACGGAATGATGATGTAGAAGCAGCATGTTGACTTGAGCGTCTTGTGTTGTAGTAGCATTGGTCCTCGAGCTTTATAATTACTTACTTGGCCCCTTGACAAAGTTAAAGAAATGTTTCCGTAAGTTAGTGTTCTCTACAAGACTTGACCGAAGGATACACTTGTACAAATAGGGTTTAGAGGGCTTAGGATACATAGATTACGTACATTTTTAAGTAAATGTGTAAAAATTGTAGGCTGCATTTCTAAAATAACTTGTCCATTGAGAAATGGCAATCTGAAATACCAACATGATGCTTGCATGCGCTTTTTTGTATTGTTGTTAAATTCCGCGGTTTGTTGGGGAAACATAGCTTTATCAACATCCGTGACTGGTAATAACGCGCCGAGCGACGACTAGGCAGTGTGTGGTTAAGGTGTCCGTTTCCGCTGAGCTTGACTTGCTCTCCTGAAGGTGTTTTCCATTATTTTAGTGAGCTGCTCTTGGTGGCGGAATGAGTAATGGCGCGCGCGTGTGAGGTAGTTTGAGAGGTGGTGAAGGAGTAAGAGGGGGAAGGCTCAGGTATATGAGGGAATAGCCAAGGGTATTAAGGGGGCAAGAATATGAAAGTGAGGTATTGGAGAACAGGTATGGGATGCACTTGGATGGAGGGGTACGAGTTTTTTTGGGGAGCCAAGCGAGTGTTAGGGAACTATGGGGGTCCAGGCGTGTGAGAGGGAGGAATGGTGAGTCGGGTGAGAGGAGGAGGGGTATGGGGCCCAGGTGAGAGGAGGAGGGGTATGGGGCCCAGGTGAAAGGAGGAGGGGTATGGGGCCCAGGTGAGAGGAGGAGGGGTATGGGGCCCAGGTGAGAGGAGGAGGGGTATGGGGCCCAGGTGAGAGGAGGGGGGTATGGGGCCCAGGTGAGAGGAGGAGGGGTATGGGGCCCAGGTGAGAGGAGGGGGGTATGGGGCCCAGGTGAGGGGGGTATGGGGCCCAGGTGAGAGGAGGGGGGTATGGGGCCCAGGGGCGAGGATCATGACGCGCCCCCATTACCACTTCCGGTCGTTACGTTGGCAATGACCTTGACGGAATATTACGCCCGTTGTCAGCTCTCCTTGCCAGACATAATAGATCAGCCAAAATAACCATATAATGTAAAAGGTAATGATTGTGGTTATATTTTGGCTGATTTTAATTTTGGTGGTTGATGCCAGTATTAATGTTTGCATATTTGAATATGGCTCTTACGTCATGGTGTCTCCCTCTCTACTGGACTCTTGAAGTTGAAGCGTTTATTAACTGTGGCTGGGGTGAGAGTAAACCTTTCTAGCCACCTACACGAGGCTGCTATAGCCTTGCCAGCCGGGTCATAGAAAACACACCGACCGAGTAACGCTTCTGTCGGCTAAAGCAGTCGCGTCCTTCAGCTCTGTCCAGAAGGTCAGGGAAGGGCGTGCGTCGAAGAGGTCGAGTCAGGCCCGGGTGTCTGCTTCGCAGTCAGCTGATGGTGTCACTTTCCGCCTTCCAGTCCCGTGGCTACGTTTTATCACTTTAGGGTCGGACACTGGCAATGGTCCCCCGATAGCTAGTTTGAATGGGTACTGATGCCCATATCACTCGTTGCTGCGGCTACTGGTGCTCTGATAATTCGTTTCCAGGGCTAAAGATGCCCCTGTCCGCTCGTTGTCAGGGTCTACCGATGCCCTGATATGGGTTACTAGAAATTCACAGCCTGGTCGCTGTGTAATTAGCCTAATGCGGTAAGCTGGATATGGCGACCACATGAGTGACGTGTTTGTTCAACTGCCAGTGACCTTATGGGACCTCACGTGCCGTGGTGGTTAGCAGTGACGTGTTGTGACAGACCAGTGCCGTCCCCGCCCGCCTAGACGCGTGGGGGGCCGTCACCGCCTCGTTCTTGGTCCTCGCGTGTATGGTGATGGGCCGTGATGCGTGCCGTAACGTAACGCCCACACCCCGCCCATGGTTATGTGGGCGTGATGTGCTGTAGCAGTGTCTCCCACGCCGGTTATTAAAGACCCAAATCTACTGAGGATGGATGATATACGTAGATGAACAACCATAAGTACCTTCAGGTGTACAATATCATAGAACAATAGACGCCTCGAGTCGCCTAGGCTAATTAGACAATACTTAAGTTCACGCCTGTGTGTGTCATTGATGACGGCAATACTTCGATGTACATCGAATTCATGTCGTAAGCGGTTTCAAAATAATTTTTTTTTAGTTCATTGTAGCCCAAGAGAGCATTCTCTGTTGTACTCTTCTATTCTTTTTTAATTCTTTTTTTCAGTAAGTCTCGCTTTTTAGTTACATTTTGAGCTATATTTTAAAGACACCGGAGAACTATTTTTAATTTGTTTTAGCTGCCGGTGAGAGCGGTGTAAAGGCAGACAATATTGAAGACTTGCCAACTAATCTTGATATTGAATTGAAGATTTGCAATGCTATATAAATATAAAAAAAACATAAATTAATACGTCTTTGAAAAGAGCATGGAGTACAAAACTTATATCATAGAAGCAATATTGTCGAGGATTTTTTAATGGAAAATTTATCTCTATCATTCTGGTACTTGAATGATTTCCGTTCGATTTTTTGTGAAATTTTAAAACAGAGCAGCAGACGATACAATTAAATTATTTTTTTCGTAATTACAAATGCTTAATATAAAATTTAAATTTCCTCCTCCAAATTCATATATTTAAATTTAATTAGATAATAACTATCTCTTCAGTCAGTGAGTGAACATTTTGGTTGGTCGTGGCTGTAAAGCTGCCGCCCAGTTGGGTGGGTGTGGAGCACATGACTGTAAAGCTGCCGCCCAGTTGGGTGGGTGTGGAGCACATGACTGTAAAGCTGCCGCCCAGTTGGGTGGGTGTGGAGCACATGACTGTAAAGCTGCCGCCCAGTTGGGTGGGTGTGGAGCACATGACTGTAAAGCTGCCGCCCAGTTGGGTGGGTGTGGAGCACATGACTGTAAAGCTGCCGCCCAGTTGGGTGGGTGTGGAGCAAGACTAGTAACTGTGTGACTCACCATAGATGTTAAGTGCCTTGTATAGTGACTGTTGTGAGCCTCTTGTTGAATCACTTGACACAAAAGATTATCGATGTATATATATGTATTTGCGTAAATGATTGTGTGTGTGTGTGTGTGTGTGTATATATATATATATATATATATATATATATATATATATATATATATATATATATATATATATATATATAATATAATGTGTGTATGTACCTGTACATATAACATTGTGTAACTAGCTTCAAAAGATTGTCACTTGCTTAGCTAAATGAACTAAGGTTTTGTGTGCCTTGTTAATCCCTTCCACTACCACCCACGGGATGGGTATGGGGTGCACAATACAGAGAATCTGATGAATCATACTTGGTCTCCACACTCACTCACTCACTCACTCATGTACGTGTTTGTAGTGGTGTTCGGCCCCACAACACTATCACTACCAGCTCTACTCTCTCCCAGTGGGAACGCTTCCCGCCCCACACCAACACGTCTCATTTAACCAAGGTATCCGCTCCACCGACCTTTCTACCCTAGGTTACCACCCACCTAAATAACGCACACAATGGTCTTTTAGATCGCTACCGCATGGCGCGTTGAAGGTCGGACCTGCTGGGCGTGGCTTGAAGTTGTTGTTATAGATTCAGCTACATGAAACAAGTTCCATGTAGCACGGGCTATGGTGAGCCCGTAGTGGACTTACCTGGCACAGGGCGTGGCTTGAAGCGGAGGGTGAGATTATATACGGAGAGGGAGATGGAGGGAGTGAGTTAGTTTAGCCATTTATTATGGAGGGAGGGAGGAAAGGGAGTTATCAGGAGAAAGCGCCAAGCCATTGCGATTATATAGCACTGGGAATGGGTCAGGATAAGGGATGGGACGGGGGAAAGGAATGGTGCACAACCACTTTGGGCAGGGCGAGTGGCATTTGGTTGTATTCTATGAGAGGTTGGGGAAATGGTTGCATACGTGGGGGCCCTGACAGCCCCCACGTATGCAACGCCGAGTGGGCAACGCTTCAGATTCGTAGTCCTGAGGTTCCGGGTTCGATCCCCGATGGAGGCGGAAATAAATGAGCAATTGTTCCTGTTCATCTAGCAATAAATAGGTACCTGGCAGTTAGACAGCTGCTTCGGGCTGCTTCCTAGGGATGTGTAACAAAAAGGAGGCCTGGTCGAGGACCGGGCCGCGGGGACGCAAAGCCCGAAATCATCTCAAGATAATCTCAAGATGGGAAGGGGGGGGTGTATACAAGACAATGGCTTAGGGGTGAGTGTCTAAAAGCTGTAATTATACGAGACACCATAATTTGCTTGGACCTCCATATGAGCGTCCCCAGAAGACATTTCCCGAAGCTATTGAGCAGTGTCTCTAGCCTAAGTCGTCTTAAGAGTACTTCAGCGTCTTCGTCTGTTTAGAGCCTTCTCATTTATTGTGCATGATAAAGAAACATTACCATGTAGGACTCTAACCCTGTCTGGGGTTAGACTACAAGTCCAGGGACCGACTCGTAGTGAACACCGCTGATCACATAGTGCCAATTAGACCTCGTAGCATTCACTGTGACTCTCTGCCTCATGTCTGTTAGGTACTCTCGCATACATTTTAATGCTCGTCTGGTCATTTCCACACGTGGGGGAGGCGGAGGAGTGAACGGTTCTGATGTGGTTACTCATGCACTTGAGCATCGATTTGTAAACTTTATTTAGCTACACATTGATTTCTGACGCATCCCTTCCTAATCAGCATCGATGTGTGATGATAGCTGCATTGCTAAAGGAACGCTTAGGCTCACCGGTGGTCGGGCTTTGGGGGGGGGGGCTACAAGACAGTGATAGTGGCTCGCGAAATTGACAATGTATCGTTTTCTGTTCGTGGGTCCCCTGTTGGGTAGGTTGCGGCATTTTTGTACGACAGATTCTGGACGTTGGAACACGTCGCGAGGACGGGGCCAGCTTGTCTAGGAATCCTTAAGAGTGTGCTCCTTCACATTTGAGTCTCGGTGTGAAGGTACAGAGTTCATATGTGGATGAGTGCATGTGGATGGTGATCATTGTACTCTGCGTCTGAGCCCGGCGTCTGAGCCCGGCAAAAAGGAAAAATGCTTAGCGACTGTACAACCCAAC
>WNGS01167372.1:8325401-8352554 GCA_020271785.1 Procambarus virginalis | reverse complement strand
TTCGGGAGGCAGCAGGTAAGAAGTTGCAATAGGCTATATCCTGAAGCCTATTGGAGGCTTCTTAGCTGAAGCTACTTGGAGCCTACTTAGCTGAAGCTAAGTAGGCTCCAAGAGGCCTGAATCATGCATCCTAGGAAAGGAAACAAGAGGGAATAGTGACAATGTGTAAGTTCTTAAGGTATAATAACGCAGGGGTATGTTTAGGAAGGGTAAAACTAATGGATCAAATGGAGACGGAATTCTGAAATAGGCCACGGTGATGTAAGAATTTTTTCAGTGCGAAAGAAATTAGCAAGATACTCGCATTTTGAGGGAGAGCTTAGATATTAATTACACCAGTTGAATGACCGATTCGAAGTGTATCTTGAGAGGTGGACCTTGATCCCTACCAACAGACGTGCAGAGAAATAAAATTAATGTTCAAGTTTATGATGTAACCGGAAATGACTAGCAAACAACGCAACACTTTTCTTTCTTGAAAGGTCGCCATAGACATAGCGGCCGATGCCTACAAGGTATTGTATTGTAGGTAAGTTATACTGTTGGATTCAAGCCAACAGTATAACTTAGAGGAAAGAACACACATGCATTCATCCAAACATACACATACAGATTCGCATCTACGACAATATGGAGGATGTGGGCATAGTTAGCAGCAGTTATGAATGACGTCAAACCAAACAAACGGTGAGATATAGTATCCTGCTGTTTGCTCAAACTGACGTCACTATCCTTAAGGGTAATGCACAGAGAAACCTTCGTATTCGAAAAAGGAATAAATACCTGAAAGAAATTACTAAAACGAGGTAGTACAAATATTTAATTCAAACAAGCGAAAAAAAAACGTAAAAGTTTCACAAGATACCCAAGCTGGGTAGATGGTGCACCCGAGCCGTGGCCAGCCCTGGCTGCTGGTGGTGCTGGTGGTGGTGCACACGACCCCTCGCCGCCCGGGTATATAGCTCACCGTCTTGACGTTATCCCACAAGTTCGTCCTCCGCACCAGCCTTCTTCACCTCCTGCAGATCCACTGCCTCAACACTCGTCGCCATCATGCCATGTGGATGTGGAAGTGAGTATATGCTCATCTTAAACTGTTCTCTTTCCCTTTTAACTTTGATTCTTGTTTCTGTATTGTGTGTTATAGTTTCTCACTCATTCACACTGCCTGATGTCATACATAGAGTGAAGAGCTGTGCAGGTTAACTAATGTGTTGTGTTGACAGCGTCTTGCAAGTGTGGGTCGGGAACCTGTTGCTGTGGAGCCAGCTGCTCCTGCGCCGCCTGCCCTAGCAAGAAGTCCTGCGCCTGTTCCGGTGGTGACTGTGAGTACTGTTACTTTGTGTTCTGGTACAGTTAGTCGGGAACTGTGGGTACTCTTACTTTGTGTTCTGGTACAGTTAGTCGGGAACTGTGGGTACTCTTACTTTGTGTTCTGGTACAGTTAGTCGGGAACTGTGAGTACTGTTACTTTATGTTCTGGTACAGTTAGTCGGGAACTGTGAGTACTGTTACTTTGTGTTCTGGTACAGTTAGTCGGGAACTGTGAGTACTGTTACTTTATGTTCTGGTACAGTTAGTCGGGAACTGTGAGTACTCTTACTTTGTGTTCTAGTACAGTTAGTCGGGAACTGTGAGTACTGTTACTTTATGTTCTGGTACGGTTAGTCGGGAGCCTTGTCTGTGGTGGTAACTGTGAGTACTGTTACTTTATGTTCTGGTACAGTTAGTCGGGAACTGTGAGTACTGTTACTTTATGTTCTGGTACGGTTAGTCGGGAGCCTTGTCTGTGGTGGTAACTGTGAGTACTGTTACTTTATGTTCTGGTACAGTTAGTCGGGAACTGTGAGTACTAGCCACTGCATGTGCTAGTAAAGTTAGGCTGAGATTTTCTCTCTTAGTCTGCTCTGATGTTGACTCGGATTTACCCGCCGATAATATATTTATTAATTATATGAAGTGATTAAAGTAACTTACTTTAAAATCAATTTGTGCAGTCTCGTTCCATTTAAATTAAAATATTGAATCTAGTGACAATTTAGATAATAAATAGCCAAGCTTTAGTGGTATACGAGGTCACCTCATTTCATTTATTATGCACCCCATACCCATCCCGTGGGCGGAGTGGAAAGGGTTACAGAGGCACATACCTCGTTGATAGAAATTCTGACGCTCTGGCGACTGTTGATTCATTTATACAGTAATTTGTATTCATTTATACATTTATTCACCACTATCGGACTTTAAACTGCCCTTCAATATAAAGTGAGCCTCTGCATCATATTGTTATCTTAAATATCAAGCTAGGTACGTATTTATATGAATACCATACAGTGGTGTTGAACTAGTTACAGTGGTGTTGAACTAGTTACAGTGGTGTTGAACTAGTTACAGTGGTGTTGAACTAGTTACAGTGGTGTTGAACTAGTTACAGTGGTGTTGAACTAGTTACAGTGGTGTTGAACTAGTTACAGTGGTGTTGAACTAGTTACAGTGGTGTTGAACTAGTTACAGTGGTGTTGAACTGGTTACAGTAGTGGGGAGCTAGTCACAGTACTGTTGAGTACTATTGAGTAGCATGTTACAGTAGTGTTGAACTAATTACGTCGCGTTGAGCTAATTTCAGTGATGGTGAACTAATTACAGTAATTATGAACTAGCTGTAAACATTGGTGTTGAACAAGTTAGATACAACATTGGCACTACCTACTGTAAGCAAACATCGGTATACTAACTTGGGGAGGTCATGGAGCTCACTGTGGTGTGTATAGCCTGGTGGGAGACATGTTGTAGACATGACCTCTTACCTGTAGACGTGACCCCTGACCTGTAGACGTGACCCCTTACCTGTAGACGTAACCCCTGACCTGTAGACGTGACCCCTGACCTGTAGACGTGATCCCTGACTTGCTTACTGCTCTGGAGACACTTATCGCGATCGATAAGCACTAAGATTGTCACTCTTGTAGTTAGGCAATAATAATATAAGTAGTCTATGCGGCGCATCTATTGTTCTGTGTAAATTAATCAACAGATATTATTCCAACCATGAACTCGAGAACTCTTTTATGAGTTCTCCAACACAACAAATGTTGTGTTGATGACAAAGACCTATCCAGCTGCCGTCTTGTGTCTCACCTGGAGACTGGTCAGGTGTGTAATGTGGTATTCTCTCTCCCCGACAGGTGGCACAGAATGTCAGTGTAAGACTGTCGCATGCTGTTGTGGCACAGAGTGTAAGTGCAGCCCCTGTCCCATGAAGTGAACCACCTCTTCCGCCTACTCGTCCCTGTCTGTCCCATGAAGTTGACCCCACTCTTCCGCCCACTCGTCCCTGCCTGTCCCATGAAGTAAACCACCTCTTCCACCCACTCGTCCTTGCCTGTCCCATGAAGAAAACCATCTCTTCTACCCACACGCCAGTGCTGGATTATGGGACACGTCAGCTGCTCATCATCTGGACACATCACGAGGATGAACACTTCGTTCTCTTGACACTTGGAGGAAGTGGACACCTCATCCACTAGTTTGTGTGTGTATCCGGCGGGTCTGTGGCGTTGTGGACCATCACCAATGAAGCAATATAGATCTGCACAGGGTTCCATGTTTCTCCTTCATCAATCAATCTTTATTTGCAAAAGTATACAGTGAATAGTGACAATTGATTTATATGAACTATGTTAACTTAATTATTTATCATATTTTGTCTTCGGAACATTATTTGCTTTATCATATTTTTATATGTAATAAATATATAAAAAAAACAAGAATATTAAACCCCAAATGTATTTTTCGGTTGCAAAGTGCAACTGCGTATTTTGTATTTATTTTGTTGGATTGCATTACTTGTTGTCTTTACTCACTAAAATTAATGGTTACATTTGATATATAAAAAAGTTTGGAGGGAACTGCGCACCTCAATGATGACAAACTCTCACCCTGTCCATGGAGGTCAGAAGAAAAATGTATATATGTGGGTTAGCATTGTAAATGTGTGGCCACGTCTGTGATAGAAAATAATAATAATAATATAAATAATAATAACAAACGCGCCGTGTCTACACGAGGCTGCAGGTGAGGCCAGAGTAAACATGGCGCAGGGCGGGGACTTACGTTGCGTTACTCCAACCGAAAATCACAAAATTCTAGGTAAGAAACTAAATACAATTGCAGGCGATGAGGCACAATAACGTGGCTGAAGTATGTTGACCAGACCACACACTAGAAGGTGAAGGGACGACGACGTTTCGGTCCGTCCTGGACCATTCTCAAGTCGATTGTGAGTCAAGTCTAAATACAATTATTCAGGTTTGCTCCTGGTGGATTCAATATATCATTCAAACATAAAACTACCATCTCTAGCAATGAATTGTCCATAAAATGTTTAATTCCTTGAATAATGTAAAGGTTTTATTACAGATTTATTCTCAGCATGACCTTTTAAACGGGGGTATAGTTACATGTTTAATATCTGAACTAGTTGACAAATAAGATTGTGATATGTTATCTAGCTAGCTTCGGTTAGATAAATAGTAACGACTCTGATAGCCTATCTGTTTGGGTGGCAGTGAGACTACATACAAGAAAACTTAGCCTTAGATACAATGAACATTTTAGAAATATATATAACATTTGTTGACAAGGAGGCTTTGAATCAAAATGTTTGCATTTACATTTAGAAAAAGCTAGTCAATATCAGATCTATCATGAGATACATCCTACTGCCTATAAAATTAAGTCGAAATTTATACAGTGCTAACATATAAGCAACTTTATCGCAAACCAAATGTTAAAGAATTCTTTATTGAAGTTGAGAAATCAAATCAAGTTCGGCACTCATAGCTTTTGGGGGTAAAGGAAACCATGTATATTCTTTGCAAGTAACCTGATGAGGGCTTACGGGCTATTCATGCCCGTGCCACTTCTTGGGTGGTTTAATCTTTATCAATCAATCAATGGCATAATCCTTTATCAATGAGGGTTAGCGAGGCCTGGGAAATACGACTCAAACGACCAGTCAATCCGTTATAGAAAGTTGATAATCTGTAGACAGTATAAGTAAATGTAAGTGATAGAAAACATAAGTTATAGAAGCTATGCAGTAGGCTGGTCGTAAATTTAAGATTTATGATGACGAACTCTGCCTTTGCCGTGTTGCAGTGGTGTCCTATGGTTCTGGGACACGGCACACCTGTCTGTCACAGACATGGCACACATGTGTCTGTCAAGACACACAGGTGTCAATGTTTGGAACAACTATGTAACATACCGGCAGGCGAGGGGGGGGGGGCTAACAGCTGAATGGACAGCGCTTCGGGCAGAATGGGCAGAATTTATTTCACCCTGGTGCACTTGTTCACCTAGCAGTAAATAGGTACCTGGGAGTTAGACAGGTGCTACGGGCTGCTTCCTGGGGATGTGTAACAAAATGGAGACCTGGTCGAGGACCGGGCCGCAGGGACACTAAGCCCCGAAATCATCTCAAGATAAGGTAACCAGCCCTCAGGTTATTTAGCAATTTGAACGCAATGTGTAATTAATAGCGGCGTTTTCTTAAATATAAATTACCATTAATGCATATTATATTTTTGTGCAGAGTTGGGCCAAGGTTAGGTTGGGTGTTTTGGTTCTGTTGCCAATTATTTGTATTCTCAGTACATGGGTGAAACAGTTGGGGAGGTGCGAGTCAAACACAGGAAGAGAGCGAAGCACTATTCGAGAATAGTGTTTGGCGGCTTGATTGACGGGCATTTGCAGCCCGTCCTCATCAACAAAGGGTAAATGCTCGTTAATCCAGCTGCCAAACCCTATGTTTGTGAACGAAAAACAGTTTACACACGACTCACAACTGATGACGTTCGAACAGTGCTTCTGGACAACGTATGTTCGAATCGCAACGCTGTTTAGTAAATGCTTCACCCACCGTACTTCAAATACAAATAATCGCCAACCGAACCTAAACACCTAACCTACGCCGAACATACCTAGAACTATGAAACATATTAATACTAATATAAAAATGAGAACAAACCAATTTTTAATACATTATAGGCTAAAATTGATGAATGCGTCGTCGGGGGCGGCCCCAGCTTTAACGAGCTTGTCTAGAGGTCGGGGTGAGCAGTTGACTGTGGTTTATGAGGACGGGCTGACCTTACACAGTGAACTACTCACTATTTTGAAGCGTCCTCGGTATCCTCAAACCCCCTCGAATAAGATAATAAGACCGGACAAGATCTCAATCAGGTCCTTGCAGGAATTCAATTAACGGAACCCATGAACCATTATCTTCTCAGGGTTGGATAGCTCCTACCACACTGCTTCTTGATCTACCAGTCGGCCAGCCTTCCATATAGTTGAAAAGTAAGTGAGGAGTGTATAATCTCAGCATAACTCTTTAGTTTTGTTTTATGTCATTACAATGAACCAGTATATATAATTTTCTAACATAGGACTCATTTTTTACTGTGGCAATTTATCGTAGAAGGAAACTGGGAACTAATTTCCAGTTTCCGTCGCTTTGACAGATACGCAGTTTTCTTGGGGTCGTTATTCCTACACAGCGACTCGGTCGTTCTCACAATTTGGCATTGTAAAAAATGCAGTTCTTTTGCCTAGCTCGAGGCTAACGCTCAAGAATCGTCAATATTACAGTGTTTTAATATAAAATTTGACTAAAACTCCGCAATTTTAAGTTTGATTTGGTTAAAAATGCGATGTGTTAAATGAGAGGACTGTTATGACCAAGTACCTTCTCGACAACGCTGGGGCCGCGGTGCCTCACGGTCCCAGGGGCACTACTGCACACAGTAGAACAAATCGCTTTGGTGAATTTTAAACTGGTTTTGACATGCCTGGCGATCTCAGTTGTCGCAGACGACTTCTCAAGACCCTCCACGACCGCTTTAATGTCCATTGCAAAGACAATAGACCATTGGACAGTAAATACCACCTCTAGCAATGGCGGTATCTGAAAGGCGATTTTTACCCTGCATATTTAGCTCCTAACATCTGGGCCCCGGCCACAATTGCATCCTCTGCCCCCCTTATCCACCTGTGACAAAGGATAGACTCTCCACAGGAACAAGAGAAATGACTGCCTAGCCTACTGCTGCCATAACTATAATATAATTAATGAATCCTAGCATCTGAAGTAGGTGTAACAATCATACTAAGATGTTCACAAATCGAATTATAGAGAAAAATAAATGAAAGTGGAAAGTGAGGCAGAGTGCCACAGCGTGACGGCCATGATAGCCCCCTCTGCCCCTCAACAAGGACACTCTTGATAATATTATTGTCTTCTCGCCAAATGATTAGCGCGTTAGCACTTTAATAAGAAACAAATGAGGCTACGTAAGAGAGATATGGGGGATGTGTGGCATATTCTTCAGAACTCTTGCACGCGTGTGCTTATATATATGTGCCTATCAGTCATGATTTCAGCTCCTGGCTCCTACTTTTCAGTTAATCAGTCATGTGATGCAATAACTCCTGTCCTTCACATTGCTTATCGTTTCTACTCTTGAAGCTGCGTATGAAGTTCAAATCAGTTATCTCCTCATCTAGTTATCACTCACGCTGAAGTATGTCCTTTCCGCCTTATGACATGTCTCAGTTTTCAGTTTTCAGTTTAACCATATCTTCCTCACTTTACGTTGAGAAACTTTAACAACTCTCCCCTTACTGTTACCCTCATTACCTTTAACAGCAGCCCGTCCTCCTAAGGTTTCCCAACGTCAAGAAACTGTCGTACTAAAGGTGCTTATCCTGTGGGGAGCCGGTCGGCCGAGCAGACAGCACGCGGGACTTGTGATCCTGTGGTCCTGGGTCGATTCCAGGCGCCGGCGAGAAGCGATGGGCAGAGTTTCTTTCACCCTATGCCCCTGTTACCTAGCAGTAAATAGGTACNCCATGCTGAACCCCGACGGCGTGATCGTCGGCAACCACCGGTGTTCCCTCGTCGGCCGAGACCTCAACCGTCAGTACAAGATGGTCGTCAAGGAGATGTTCCCAGCCATCTGGCACACTAAGGCCATGGTCAGGAGGTCAGACGCACGCCACACACACACACACACACACACACACACACACACACACACACACACACACACACACACACACACACACACACACACACACACACACACACCCGCGCGCCACACAATGATAATGAATGATAATAATAAGAATAATGATTACATAGTGGGGTTGGTCACTGTACCGGGATGTTATGAATGAGAGGATGATAATGATAATGTCGTGCCCGGGGACCAGGCTGATGGACGAGCACGGGGTGGTCATGTACGGGGACTTCCACGCCCACTCCCGCAAGCACAACATCTTCCTCTACGGCTGTGAGAACCGCCGTAATCAGGACAACCACCTCCGGGAACAGATCTTTCCGCTACTCCTCCACTACAACGGTGGGGACAAGGTACGTGTACCGCTGTTAGGCCGTACCTGGTGACCTTGTGACCTCTTGGTGATCCCTGGTAGCCCTTAGTGACCTCCGTCAATGAGCCACCAACACCCTGCAGGGTGATATTGTTGTTTTATGATCATTGGTGTGATGTTATTCTGTACTTTGTCAAATATGTCACGAGGAGGATAACATAACACCAGGTGAAGAACCTGGCACAATAACAGAAGCCAGAAGCCGGAAGCTGTATACCTTATGTTTGCCGTATGGGTTTCAAGGCCCTTGAACTTTCATTGCCGACACAGCGATCTCAAAACTTAACCCTCACGACATGTAACACTCTTCCCTCACACAGTTCAGTTTCCGGAGTTGCAAGTTCAAGGTCCACCGTTGCAAGGAGGGGACGGCCCGGGTGGTGGTGTGGATGATGGGCGTCCTCCACTCCTACACCATGGAGGCGTCCTTCGGCGGGGTGTCAGAGGGCCCTCGGGCCGGCACCCACTACAACATCCACGACTTCGTCTCTATGGGCCGCCAGTTCTGTGAGACGCTCTTCGAGTACTTCGATCCTCAGCCCATCAAGGTATCCTTTATTTAAATCATCAGTAGTGAAGTTCATGGTTGTCTTCTGATATTTGCTACTTTTTTAATTATTTTTGCTAGTTTTCTACTAACATTTGTTTAAATTTCTACTTATATTTTCTAGTTTTCTACTAATATTTGATAGTTTTCTACTGATATTGAATAGTTTTACAGATATTGATAGTTTTACAGATATTGATAGTTTTCTACTGAAATTGATAATTTTCTACCGATATTGCATAGGTTTCTTTTAATATTTGATAATATTCGACTGATACCTAATAAACAGCACAATAACGTGATATAGCTATGAGAATATCTCCGGGGAAGTGGGTTTGAATCCCACAGCCCTTCCCCACAGATTTTTCCCTTCCCGGAGATTTTTTCCCTTCCCAGAGATTTTTTCCCTTCCCAGAGATTTTCCCTTCACAGAGATTTTCCTTTCCCAGATATTTTCCCTTCCCCATATATTTTCCCTTCCCCTAAGATATTTCCTTCTGAGATTTTGCCGTTTTCTAGTAATATTTAATAGGTGTCTAATATGTTAGAGTTTCCTGCTAATATTTAAATATTCTCAATGTTATTTAGTAACGTCTACTGATAAATGAAAATTTCGTTTACAATTTGGATACCTCTTTAATCATTATTATTATTACCATTCTTGAGTTGGAACTCGGGATATGATGACTTTTTTGAGTCTTTGACTAATTATTGAATATGTTTTTGTTCCCCCCGCCTTCATGGAACCATTTGTTATGGTACGTTTTATTGGCGTGTTTATCTAGATTTTTGTATGTCTGGTTATGTCTTTAGTCTGTCACCAGTGTTGTCACGTCATGACTGTCACCAGTCCATGCTGGACCTTGGGGGGAGGGGTGACATCTTGAGTGACAGCGCCGAGAACGCCACCTGAAGACACTCAAAATATTTTTACACATTTATTCTGATATACTTCAAATATACTTCTTGTTTACATATGTGAGTTGGACTTACTTGCGGTGTTTCCGCAGATGGAAGGAGAAACTGAGGAACAAGTTGTGGTCAAGACTCATCAAGAAGGGCTCCAACGCTGACGAACCGGCCTCCATTGACTTCAGGTAAGTGTTCACCCGCCAGGAAAATGGCGTCTTTATCACACCCTTGTGTTGGTGGGAGCGGGGGAATGCGTACGTGGTTTCTTCTCTGTGCGTACGAGGAGTGAGCTGTGGGTATGTGCTGCGTAGGGGCTGGGTACGACCCATGCAAACTGTGTTATTTCCTCTTCTTCAGCGAGAGTGACTCAAGCAGCGGCGACTCCGACAGACATGCGACGCCGGTGAGGCTGAGGAAGAAGAAGGTGCTGAGGAACACCAGGAGGAAGGCGGGAGGCGGGAGGAGCAGCGTGGTGCAAGTGGTCGAGAAAGTCACCACGCAGATGAGAATGGTGACATTTGACCGACAGTTTTGTTCTCAGATCTGAGACATACTGAGCTTTCTCCAATGTCTTACATTTAGGCTTATACCAGTCTCTTAGCCGGATAGAAGATGGCAGTATGTACACGACGAGATGTTCCTCACTGTTGTGTGAGTACACACTGAGAGTCCTAGACAGTATCCAGGCGTGAAGTATTCTTCTGGTTGTTGGTGACCTCTTGTGGCACCTTAATCACTTTATATATGTTGATAGACCTTGAGCCCAAGACTACCTCGCTGCCATCTTTTCTTACTGTTAAATTTATTCATGTATTTACCTTCTTCTGGCGTCATTAAGTGATTTGAGGTCAATGGACAGGTAACTAAGGAAGGTGTAAGACTTGGAGAGATGTCTCAATATGAACAGTTAACTGTAAAATAAATTTATGCAAATTGGGGAGAGATCTCAATATGAACAGTAAAGCTTGGGAATAAAGCAGTCGGGAGATTAGGGATGTAGTTCCCTTAAACTCTGGTTCAAGTTCAAGTATGTTTATTGAGACAAGAAAAAATACATCTCAAGGGGATAGAGTAGCTTAGGCTATTTCTACCCCCCTCTACTTCAAGTCCCTCAAGGGGCGCACAAATTCAGTGAGTACAAATACACAAATCACAATATAAGAATCCCATTTAACATTGCAGGTTAATGTAGTAAACACAGCATATAAGTGTTACACTCTTGGGACAAAATTCTTGTAGCTCCTAAATATACTGTCTATCATACCATTATCACACATCCAAACTTAAACTCCGGTTATTGTTGTGCGCGAGGCGAAATGGGAAGCCGTGCCTCACTGTTTTTGGGAGGGGGACAACTATGTTCTGTTCTTGTGAATGGTGTTTAGGAACTACTTATTTAATATGAGTTTCCATTAATTAGGTTTGCAACAGACTCCAGCTGTTGGTCCCAAGCACTGGACTCTTTGGACCCTTGCCAACTTCTTGACTTAACCAACATATTGATTTTGATAATTGATATAATGAGTTAGCATAATTATTTCAATTTCAGTTTCTGAAACATCAACCAATAGAGGCCTTGGATCCGATGCAACACTCCATTTTCTATAGAAATATCAAATCTAGACAGTAGAAAATGATGTATACCTGGAGTGAGTTCTGAGAGTTATACCCTAAGTACTAAACTCCATGACCTTACTTCCCGGCCAGGTTATGGAGGCTTGATTTTTGATAACGTGGTTTAAAAAGCTGTTGCTTGAAGTAGCCCGCAGGCCCTATATTCACTACAACCCAGTTGGTTCTACACGAGCCACACTGGACTTAATGGTGAAGATTAAGCCACCCAAGAGGTGGCGCGGGCTTGAGTAGCCCCGTAAGACACTGGACTGTTTCCTATCACCTCTAAATAGTTTCGTTTTTTTCAGGATAAGTGTGAGCGGCGGAGCAAGACTCTGCAGCACAGTCGGTCGGGATCGTCTGGGTCGCCGGTGACCAGCTGTCGTGAGCCCGCTGTGAGTGGGAGACACTGTGGTGAAGCTGCGTCGGGCGATTCACCGCTCCACGACTCAGCCTTCCGCCCTCCGCCAGACGCCAGACCCTGCCTTAAAAAATTACTGGAGCGATCGCCAGCCTCCAGCAGCGCGCTTGACCTAAGCTCAGGACGCACAAGCCTTAGACCAACCCAGTACAAGCTTGAGGAAGCTTTGCCCACCCCCTGCTCAGCCCCCCCTCTCCGCAGGTCCAGCCATAGCCTCATCCGCCCCCCACTCCACCCCTCCTCAGCCACCCGGGAGAGGAGCACCTCCCCCGCCCCTCCAGAGAGACCCTCCACTGGCTCTGTGAACGAGACCTTAGCATACAGACTCTACAACAACAGACACAGGGATGCCAGCCATAGTGTACGTCTGCCAGCTACAGTGTCCCGTTGTTTACACTTGCCTCTCGTGCATGCACTTCCTACCTTGCATTCTCATATATATATATATATATATATATATATATATATATATATATATATATATATATATATATATATATATATATATATATATATATATATATAATATTTTATTTTTTGTAGATACCTTCTACTATCTAGAGACTGAAGAAACACTAGGTCGCTTAATCGTTCCATTTTAGTACAACATTTCATCAGCAACGTGACATCTTCGGGAATATACACTAGGTACAGAGAATACAGATACATTAAGATTATGTGCAAGACCATCCTTATGTAAGCGGGGGTTCACCTCACCCCATCAAACTAATTCTAATTTGTTGTTGCTTTAGATTTAGCTACTCAGAACGAAAAGTCCATGTAGCACGGGCTATGGTGAGCCCGTAATTGAGTTCAATTATTCGCGATAACCTTGTTACCCTGATATTTGGGTCAAAGTTTTAAATGGAGGTGGGGTTTCCTCCTTTTACCCTGTTTCTTTTTCGCTTCTGTTTTAGTACACTGGTTTTAGTCTTGTTTTAATAACATTATCTTGGTGGTGGATGTAGATGCAGAATGTTCACTAGTGAGTCCCATTCTTCAACGGCTTTTCTAATCATTGTAGTCGCTGTGGAATGTGCATCTAATGCACCTGCTGTCGTTGGATTAATGTTGAGTTTGATGCGCAGAGCTTCAGTAGCTTCACATTCCAGTAACTAATTCTAAGAATTGAGTAGTCCTTAAGTGAAGAGAGGGACGAACTATAGGGTCAGTTGACAGATGTTTACCGCAAATGGCCATCATCTTTAAATTCTTTTGAGTGTTACTTAATTGGACAAAATCATGAATAAAAGTTGCCTCTTTCTTCGGTCACTAGTGCGTGTGGTGAAGGTGGTGCCCTTTACAGTTTCTTGAAGATTCAGGATGGTGTTGTGGTGTTGTGAGTGGTACTATTTAATTCTTCCTTCCTGCAGATGAAATGTGTGAGATGCCTACTCATTGTTAGTAGTGTGTCCTATATGGCATATGTTGCAGTGCACACAGTCTAAAAATGTGCGTTTATGTACATGCACTACTGTAGTACACTTTAGTTTGTCAAAGTTGGTAATGATGACCGCGCCGTCATGGAGTCCCCACCTGAAGAAATTACATACGGAAACTGGAAAACGTTCAGAAGTTTGCGACCAGGCTCGTCCCAGAGTTACAAGGGATGGGGTATGAAGAGCACCTGAAGGAACTGAACCTTACGACACTAGAAAAAGAAGAGAGTGGGGGGATATGATATGAACATATAAAATACTTAGGGAGATTGATAGAGTGGAAATAGACGAAATGTTCACTCGGAATACTAACAGAACGATGAGTCAGATGATGTTGGGAAGTTTTTTTTTAGCGTGAGAGTAGTGGAAATGGAATGCATTTAAGGAGCAGGTTGTGTAAGCAAGCTCTATTCATAATTTTAAAACTAGATGTGATAGGGAAATAGGACCGGAGTCATTGCTATAAACAACCGATGACTAGAAAGACGAGATCAAAGAGTCAATGCTCGATCCTGCAGGCACAAATAAGTGAGTACACACACATATACATATATTAGGAAGTGATGTGGTGGAGGCAGACCCTATACACAGTTTTAAATGTAGATACGATAGAGCCTAATAGGATCAGGAATCTGTACAAGAGTTGATTGACAGTTGAGAGGCGGGACCAGAGAGCCGAAGCTCAATCCCCACAAGCACAACTAGGTGAGTACACACACACTAGTTTACCTATTACACCTACAATATATAGAGAAACATGATTATATATAATTATATAGATTGGTAATTATCAGGAGAAAGCGCTAATCCAGTATGACTATAGCACAATAATATATTGTTAGTATTAGACTAATATACGCAATATAAAGCTTAATACACTCACCGTAAAGTCACATATACACAATGTAAGGTCTAATATATATTATAAAGCCTAATATACACAATGTATAGCCATTTACATACACTTTTATGCTAAATTCAAGTATTTTCAGTCTAATATACTCGTTACAATGTCTGACAATACTCGTACTGTATACCTGAACTGTAAAGCCTATTATGCTCAGGATAGTCTAATTTGTAAACTGTTTACCTGCTTTATATTCGGTGTAGTCAAATATGTACGCCTGATATGTAGTGCAAATATGTATGCCTGATATGTAGAGCAAAGCCTAATTTACACACTATTGAGAACAAAATTTTAAAGGCATAATCAGAAAGGAATAGTGCAGTAGGCCTACTGGCGCATGTGAGGTAGAGCCTATTTACAATCCAACAGTTTTCACTGTTTCTGTCCAACTTTGTAAAGTTATCAACACATTGCCTTGTTTGCAGCTTTCGCTGATTATTAATGGACTTATGGTTTACAATTTTAATTTTCTAATTAAATTTGGCAAATTTCACTACCTTATTATGAATTCTAAAATTATTTTATCTTAATTTATATCTACTCTTGTCATTTAAATCCATTATTTGAATAAATAAATACTACAAATTAAACCTATAAACTGTAAAGCCAAACACACACACACTGTATGTACATACATACAACAAAGCCAAACATACACACTAAAGTGAAGACACAATCTATAAGGTAACTCTCACATTATAAAAGCAAACATATTTGGACTAATATATATATATAGTTCGCGTGTCTGTACGAGAGAACATCCACCACATTCCACTTCGTTACTGAATGCCTCGCCTCCATAACATCATCTCTCATTCCGCTCAAGCTACATTCTACTGTATATCTAGTATTAGTGATGCACTTTGGTAGTAAAATAGGGAGGTGGTATTAAGGAGAGCCTGTCAGTTGTCCCTCAGGGCGGATATGAGAGAGAGGGCTGACAGAGTTCTCCTTCAGGATGGGTGTGAGGCCGATGGACTACGGGACCATCAAGATCAGCGAGCGTACCTGGACGGGGCGACGAAGAGCTACATGGAGAGAATGGGAGAGCTGATGGCCTCCAGACTCGCTGTTAGTGACACAGAAGGTGAGTAGTCTTGAGGACGCCTGCCTGTGCTCCGTGTAGTAGGCCTGCCTCTCCTAATGCCTTTAACTTAAGTAGTAGAGGTAAATTGTATTTAAGAAGTTAAATGACCAGGAGATAAGAGCAATGTTCTTGTGCGGTCAAACTTTTATTTGTTTATATGGTCCCAAAAGTACAAAACACAACCCCGGGTTCAAACTAAACATTATTTTGTATTTTCGGTCCTCTGATTGCAGGATTTAAGAATTAACTTTATTAGATTTTCCAAAAATAAATTTTGCCATATTGTACAATAATTTGATTTCTTTGCATATTTAATGGTGTGAACTGTTTGGTCCCTCAGAAGGCAGCGTGAGTAACTTCTGGGAGACGGACCCACCAACCAGACTCTTCCTTCCATCACCAAGGTAACCCCTCCCCGTCGTGCTCCTCCCCTCACATAACACCTTGAGGCTATTCTCAAGTTGTATGGCCTCGTACAACTTGAGCCTAGCTGTGACTATTCTCTACGACTTGAGAATAGTACGAGGCTATTCTCAAGTTGTATAGCCTCGCACAACTTGAGACTAGTTGTGACTATCCTCTACAACTTGAGAATAGTACGAGGCTATTCTCAAGTTGTATAGCCTCGTTCAACTTGAGACTAGTTGTGACTATTCTCTACAACTTGAGAATATGTATTATGCAGTTCATTATGCAATATGAACTGCATATTGGTTTGGTTGATTTTTTCGTTATATCTTTACAGGATTATTTTTTGTATAAACATTATCATATTATATTGTTATATTTGAATGGTTACTTGACATTTGTTTAATATTGGTTCGATTTTACTTAAGTTAGGAAGTGTTGAGGTAAATATTTCTAAACCAAATTCTAAACTCGCTAAATACCAAAGATCATCCTAATTGAGATTCATCCAGAATATTATTTTCTACATGAATCAATGTTAGTTTGTCTTATGTAGTTTATTTATTGATAAAGATAGTGTGGAATAAAGATGGTTAAAGCGATGAATATAAAGTGGTGAAGGGTAGAGAAGGTGGTGAACACGCTTCACAGTAACTTGGTACTGCGGAGGACGCAACTTGCCTAAGGGGGCAAACCTGTATGGTAAGTTACACACATGTTCATAGATCTGGCGTTTGAGGTACCGTGAGGTATTCCACACATGTCCAGCTTTCCAGCTCCAATACCTAAGAAGACAGACTACAGAGTAAAGGATGTCTTAAATAGGTCTCCCTAGTATGATTATTGGAAAACATAGATAGAGAGTTCATCTGTGAATGTCTGAGAATGACACGAAGTTCGTTACGAATATGATAGCTTAATCATATTCGTGTCATTATTATTATACTGTTACCTTTTTTGTGTTTTTAGTATGTAATAGGGAAGTATAACCAGAGTGAAGACTAGTGTGGTAACTGACTTGTCTGGTTACAGCATCAGGAGACTGGAGGCGCTGGAGCCCGTGGTGGCCAAAACCCGCCTACATGACCCTCGCCGTCCAGTCAGACCCGCCCGCCCGCCTCCAGCCCTGTACTCGTCCGTCCGCACCGCCCACGGTGTACACCGCGGCACCCCCCACCTCCACCGGACCCCTTTCAACCGCAGAGACAAACATGGCGATCAGGTTAAAAGTAAGAGAAAAGATAAAGACGAGGAAAAGTCGCTTCATTATCTTCAGGAAGACCGAACAAAAGACAACAGGCACTTGCAATATTACGACTCAAGAAGTTCGTATAATGGATACGACAATGACAACTTGTTATGGGTGAGAAAGCCCGGTGGAGACGCCCTTGACTTCTTAACAGACTCGCTGCATAATGGAAATCTCGGTTACCACCGCTACTCGTCCCAGCCAACCCAGCTGGACATGGGCCCCTGTGATGATCTCCTTGTGTCTGGCGAGGAGGTGGTCTTGAGGCTGTCGGTGCCCCAGACGCCCAAGACGACGTCGGCAACGGGTTCAAGATCCGGGGACGAGGCGTTGAGAACACTGGCACCGCGCAGAGACAGCACCCGCCGCCACAGCAGGAGGGGCAGCGCCACCAGGTCCTCCGTCGTTACCGCCGCCGCCAAGGATGTAGACGAAGAGCAGCTATGTGCAGATATCGCCACCTGCGACACGCTCTTCCTGGACACCTCTGCTCAAGAGACTCCAGAACTTATAGCCGCTAGGAACCTCAAATGTAAAGTGAAGAAAAAGAAATCCGTCAAGACGTCTATGGGAAGCAGAGAGACAGAAAAGAGGAAAGACGACAAACAGAGCGAAAATAACGAAGTCAAGCAAGATGAAGGTGAGAAAAGTTTTAAAGTGGACTATGACAATGAGAAGGAGGTGTCCGAGTGTACACAGTCTGAAGGTAAGGTGAAAAAGAAGATTAAAATCGTCATTGGCAAAAAGACTAAGACGAAAGCGAATAAGAAAAGTTTATCAGAAAAGGATTCATAGCGCCTTGAGTGTATAAAGCATAACATCAGGGAACAAATATTAGTGTGATGTCAGTCATCGATACGCTGATCATTTTTATACCTTTTCATGATTAATAGGTTTGTTGTTTAATAAGTTATTCAGAAATGCACATTTTATGCAGCAGTCACCACAAGGCAATCTGGACACTAGTTTCGAAAGTATGTTCAAATTACAGTGACTGAGTTTAAAGTATTGTAAACACACACATTGTGGCCGTTTGTCTCTTGGTGTAAACTGCCCTCTAACCCGTCCGTTTTCTCCAGCTGCCACTGTAAACTGTTTTGCCTAACCAGTTTACGTACGACTCTGAGCAGTCCCATCAAACTTATCGAAGCCAATGCATAGAAAACTCCTGACTCAACCTTGACGGCTGCCGGACGACAATGACACCTACTCCTCCACTCGGGGCCGCCAGAACACGTGACGATTTTACCCTCTGAGTCTAGATACTGCCGTCAGACATTCCTATACAACGGTACGGATTGTTACAATGCCTGGCACACTTATCGGCCGGAGTCACAGGGACGTTGATAGATGTTTTTTCCCTTTCTGACTGGTTCTTCGGGCGGGGCGACGGTGTCCGGCTCCTTGGCCGAGAGTTGGTGGGCTCCTGGCGTGTCCTCGGAGCGTGGTGGGTTCCTGGTGTGCCCTCAGAGCGTGGTGGGTTCCTGGTGTGCCCTCAGGGCGTGGTGGGTTCCTAGTGTGCCCTCAGAGCGTTTTGGGCTCCAGGTGTGCCCTCAGGGCGTGGTGGGTTCCTGGTGTGCCCTCAGGGCGTGGTGGGCTCCTGGTGCCCTCAGGGCGTGGTGGGTTCCTAGTGTGCCCTCAGAGCGTTATGGGCTCCAGGTGTGCCCTCAGGGCGTGGTGGGTTCCTGGTGTGCCCCTCAAGGCTTGGTGGGCTCCTAGTTTGTCCTCAGTGTGTGGTGGGCGGCTGGCCCACTGGAAGATGTTTTCGCCCTTTGGGTACGAGTTTAGAAGGAGCCATGTTTTCCCTGGACTTCGTTTGGCTAGTGTGGGGGGGGGGGGGGGTTTGGCTACCCAGTGTTCTCAGTGTGGGGGGGGGGGGCGGGCGCCGGTGCTTACCGCCCTGAGAGACTCCTGGGAGGCCATCATCTGCTACCATTGTGTATGTTCACCACAAGGCTCGTCTGTTTCCGCTAACAAGCGACGTTAACGAAGCCATAAGGCTTTGCAATTTACCCTTTCAATGGAACGCCGATACACATCCGGCACCACTGCTGTCAATCCTAAATCAACAACAACAATCGAAAACGTCAATATTACTGGGGTGTCATCTTGAGTAATCCGTTACATTTTTAACGGTTCGGTCGATTAGGTCAAAATTAATGCGACGTATTAGGACGGTTTGCTTGACTGCGTCACCTGAAGCGCACTGGTGAATGCTGTTGATTCACTAGTGGTTGGTCCTGGATTCCAATTCCGTGACAAATCCTGTTTCCCACAACGTGACAGATCCTGTCTTCTACCACGTTACGTCCTGTCTCTGAAACGACCCATGCTCACACTTGGACCAAGCAAGCGTTGTCACGTAGCATTTTTCACATTTTTTTACATTAAAACAAATATTTGTTATAACAGCTACGAAACCCTCGCATCTGGGACTGCCAGCTGTGCGACTCTTACTGTCATGGAAGGAGTGTAGTGTGTTTATATTGTACTATACACTTGACTAAAATAAACTGAAATTATTAGAAATCGTATTTTATTTACTACTTTCATTATTTTCATTAATTATGGTATTAGTCACAGTCAATGCTAATGTAATTAATGTCGTTATATTCATTAATAGTAAATGTTGCAGCCTCACCCAGCGTCACAGACAAGACAGCCTCACCCAGCGTCACAGACAAGACAGCCTCACCCAGCTACAGACAAGACAGCCTCACCCAGCGACACAGACAAGACAGCCTCACCTAGCGACACAGACGAGACAGCCTCACCCAGCTACAGACAAGACAGCCTCACCCAGCGACACAGTCAAGACAGCCTCACCCAGCGACACAGACGAGACAGCCTCACCCAGCTACAGACAAGACAGCCTCACCCAGCGACAGACAAGACAGCCTCACCCAGCTATAGACAAGACAGCCTCACCCAGCGACACAGACAAGACAGCCTCACCCAGCGACACAGACGAGACAGCCTCACCCAGCTACAGACAAGACAGCCTCACCCAGCGACACAGACAAGACAGCCTCACCCAGCTATAGACAAGACAGCCTCACCCAGCTACAGACAAGACAGCCTCACCCAGCGACACAGACAAGACAGCCTCACCCAGCAATGAAACTAAAAATACCCCTGTGAAAGAAACAATTACATCAATCATACAGCTATGTGGCGTGATTCATAAGAAAAACTCAACCTCCGCAGTCACAGCTTAAATAATACTTACCTTGCAGTCTATAGTCTAGGGCCTAGGCTATCAAATAGAAGATAATACACCACAAAAGGACAGTATTCGGGAGGCAGCAGGTAAGAAAGTTGCAATAGGCTATATCCTGAAGCCTATTGGAGGCTTCTTAGCTGAAGCTACTTGGAGCCTACTTAGCTGAAGCTAAGTAGGCTCCAAGAGGCCTGAATCATGCATCCTAGGAAAGGAAACAAGAGGGAATAGTGACAATGTGTAAGTTCTTAAGGTATAATAACGCAGGGGTATGTTTAGGAAGGGGTAAAACTAATGGATCAAATGGAGACGGAATTCTGAAATAGGCCACGGTGATGTAAGAATTTTTTTCAGTGCGAAAGAAATTAGCAAGATACTCGCATTTTGAGGGAGAGCTTAGATATTAATTACACCAGTTGAATGACCGATTCGAAGTGTATCTTGAGAGGTGGACCTTGATCCCTACCAACAGACGTGCAGAGAAATAAAATTAATGTTCAAGTTTATGATGTAACCGGAAATGACTAGCAAACAACGCAACACTTTTCTTTCTTGAAAGGTCGCCATAGACATAGCGGCCGATGCCTACAAGGTATTGTATTGTAGGTAAGTTATACTGTTGGATTCAAGCCAACAGTATAACTTAGAGGAAAGAACACACATGCATTCATCCAAACATACACATACAGATTCGCATCTACGACAATATGGAGGATGTGGGCATAGTTAGCAGCAGTTATGAATGACGTCAAACCAAACAAACGGTGAGATATAGTATCCTGCTGTTTGCTCAAACTGACGTCACTATCCTTAAGGGTAATGCACAGAGAAACCTTCGTATTCGAAAAAGGAATAAATACCTGAAAGAAATTACTAAAACGAGGTAGTACAAATATTTAATTCAAACAAGCGAAAAAAAAACGTAAAAGTTTCACAAGATACCCAAGCTGGGTAGATGGTGCACCCGAGCCGTGGCCAGCCCTGGCTGCTGGTGGTGCTGGTGGTGGTGCACACGACCCCTCGCCGCCCGGGTATATAGCTCACCGTCTTGACGTTATCCCACAAGTTCGTCCTCCGCACCAGCCTTCTTCACCTCCTGCAGATCCACTGCCTCAACACTCGTCGCCATCATGCCATGTGGATGTGGAAGTGAGTATATGCTCATCTTAAACTGTTCTCTTTCCCTTTTAACTTTGATTCTTGTTTCTGTATTGTGTGTTATAGTTTCTCACTCATTCACACTGCCTGATGTCATACATAGAGTGAAGAGCTGTGCAGGTTAACTAATGTGTTGTGTTGACAGCGTCTTGCAAGTGTGGGTCGGGAACCTGTTGCTGTGGAGCCAGCTGCTCCTGCGCCGCCTGCCCTAGCAAGAAGTCCTGCGCCTGTTCCGGTGGTGACTGTAAGTACTCTTACTTTGTGTTCTGGTACAGTTAGTCGGGAACTGTGGGTACTCTTACTTTGTGTTCTGGTACAGTTAGTCGGGAACTGTGGGTACTCTTACTTTGTGTTCTGGTACAGTTAGTCGGGAACTGTGAGTACTGTTACTTTATGTTCTGGTACAGTTAGTCGGGAACTGTGAGTACTGTTACTTTGTGTTCTGGTACAGTTAGTCGGGAACTGTGAGTACTGTTACTTTATGTTCTGGTACGGTTAGTCGGGAGCCTTGTCTGTGGTGGTAACTGTGAGTACTGTTACTTTATGTTCTGGTACAGTTAGTCGGGAACTGTGAGTACTGTTACTTTATGTTCTGGTACGGTTAGTCGGGAGCCTTGTCTGTGGTGGTAACTGTGAGTACTGTTACTTTATGTTCTGGTACAGTTAGTCGGGAACTGTGAGTACTAGCCACTGCATGTGCTAGTAAAGTTAGGCTGAGATTTTCTCTCTTAGTCTGCTCTGATGTTGACTCGGATTTACCCGCCGATAATATATTTATTAATTATATGAAGTGATTAAAGTAACTTACTTTAAAATCAATTTGTGCAGTCTCGTTCCATTTAAATTAAAATATTGAATCTAGTGACAATTTAGATAATAAATAGCCAAGCTTTAGTGGTATACGAGGTCACCTCATTTCATTTATTATGCACCCCATACCCATCCCGTGGGCGGTAGTGGAAAGGGTTACAGAGGCACATACCTCGTTGATAGAAATTCTGACGCTCTGGCGACTGTTGATTCATTTATACAGTAATTTGTATTCATTTATACATTTATTCACCACTATCGGACTTTAAACTGCCCTTCAATATAAAGTAAGCCTCTGCATCATATTGTTATCTTAAATATCAAGCTAGGTACGTATTTATATGAATACCATACAGTGGTGTTGAATTAGTTACAGTGGTGTTGAACTAGTTACAGTGGTGTTGAACTAGTTACAGTGGTGTTGAACTAGTTACAGTGGTGTTGAACTAGTTACAGTGGTGTTGAACTAGTTACAGTGGTGTTGAACTAGTTACAGTGGTGTTGAACTAGTTACAATGGTGTTGAACTGGTTACAGTAGTGGGGAGCTAGTCACAGTACTGTTGAGTACTATTGAGTAGCATGTTACAGTAGTGTTGAACTAATTACGTCGCGTTGAGCTAATTTCAGTGATGGTGAACTAATTACAGTAATTATGAACTAGCTGTAAACATTGGTGTTGAACAAGTTAGATACAACATTGGCACTACCTACTGTAAGCAAACATCGGTATACTAACTTGGGGAGGTCATGGAGCTCACTGTGGTGTGTATAGCCTGGTGGGAGACATGTTGTAGACATGACCTCTTACCTGTAGACGTGACCCCTGACCTGTAGACGTGACCCCTGACCTGTAGACGTGACCCCTGACCTGTAGACGTAACCCCTGACCTGTAGACGTGACCCCTTACCTGTAGACGTAACCCCTGACCTGTAGACGTGACCCCTGACTTGTAGACGTGATCCCTAACTTGCTTACTGCTCTGGAGACACTTATCGCGATCGATAAGCACTAAGATTGTCACTCTTGTAGTTAGGCAATAATAATATAAGTAGTCTATGCGGCGCATCTATTGTTCTGTGTAAATTAATCAACAGATATTATTCCAACCATGAACTCGAGAACTCTTTTATGAGTTCTCCAACACAACAAATGTTGTGTTGATGACAAAGACCTATCCAGCTGCCGTCTTGTGTCTCACCTGGAGACTGGTCAGGTGTGTAATGTGGTATTCTCTCTCCCCGACAGGTGGCACAGAATGTCAGTGTAAGACTGTCGCATGCTGTTGTGGCACAGAGTGTAAGTGCAGCCCCTGTCCCATGAAGTGAACCACCTCTTCCGCCTACTCGTCCCTGTCTGTCCCATGAAGTTGACCCCACTCTTCCGCCCACTCGTCCCTGCCTGTCCCATGAAGTAAACCACCTCTTCCACCCACTCGTCCTTGCCTGTCCCATGAAGGAAACCATCTCTTCTACCCACACGCCAGTGCTGGATTATGGGACACGTCAGCTGCTCATCATCTGGACACATCACGAGGATGAACACTTCGTTCTCTTGACACTTGGAGGAAGTGGACACCTCATCCACTAGTTTGTGTGTGTATCCGGCGGGTCTGTGGCGTTGTGGACCATCACCAATGAAGCAATATAGATCTGCACAGGGTTCCATGTTTCTCCTTCATCAATCAATCTTTATTTGCAAAAGTATACAGTGAATAGTGACAATTGCTTTATATGAACTATGTTAACTTAATTATTTATCATATTTTGTCTTCGGAACATTATTTGCTTTATCATATTTTTATATGTAATAAATATATAAAAAACAACAAGAATATTAAACCCCAAATGTATTTTTCGGTTGCAAAGTGCAACTGCGTATTTTGTATTTATTTTGTTGGATTGCATTACTTGTTGTCTTTACTCACTAAAATTAATGGTTACATTTGATATATAAAAAAGTTTGGAGGGAACTGCGCACCTCAATGATGACAAACTCTCACCCTGTCCATGGAGGTCAGAAGAAAAATGTATATATGCGGGTTAGCATTGTAAATGTGTGGCCACGTCTGTGATAGAAAATAATAATAATAATAATAATATAAATAATAATAACAAACGCGCCGTGTCTACACGAGGCTGCAGGTGAGGCCAGAGTAAACATGGCGCAGGACGGGGACTCACGTTGCGTTACTCCAACCGAAAATCACAAAATTCTAGGTAAGAAACTAAATACAATTGCAGGCGATGAGGCACAATAACGTGGCTGAAGTATGTTGACCAGACCACACACTAGAAGGTGAAGGGACGACGACGTTTCGGTCCGTCCTGGACCATTCTCAAGTCGATTGTGAGTCAAGTCTAAATACAATTATTCAGGTTTGCTCCTGGTGGATTCAATATATCATTCAAACATAAAACTAACATCTCTAGCAATGAATTGTCCATAAAATGTTTAATTCCTTGAATAATGTAAAGGTTTTATTACAGATTTATTCTCAGCATGACCTTTTAAACGGGGGTATAGTTACATGTTTAATATCTGAACTAGTTGACAAATAAGATTGTGATATGTTATCTAGCTAGCTTCAGTTAGATAAATAGTAACGACTCTGATAGCCTATCTGTTTGGGTGGCAGTGAGACTACATACAAGAAAACCTAGCCTTAGATAGAGTGAACATTTTAAAAATATATATAACAGTTGTTGACAAGGAGGCTTTTAATCAAAATGTTTGCATTTACATTTAGAAAAGCTAGTCAATATCAGATCTATCATGAGATACATCCTACTGCCTATAAAATTAAGTCGAAATTTATACAGTGCTAACATATAAGCAACTTTATCGCAAACCAAATGTTAAAGAATTCTTTATTGAAGTTGAGAAATCAAATCAAGTTCGGCACTCAACTTCCCAACATGCAAAATTGTTAAAAAAATGAAATAATAATGAACTGAGAAACAGTCCTCTTAGCTTTTGGGGGTAAAGGAAACCATGTATATTCTTTGCAAGTAACCTGATGAGGGCTTACGGGCTATTCATGCCCGTGCCACTTCTTGGGTGGCTTAATCTTTATCAATCAATCAATGGCATAATCCTTTATCAATGAGGGTTAGCGAGGCCTGGGAATACGACTCAAACGACCAGTCAATCCGTTATAGAAGTTGATAATCTGTAGACAGTATAAGTAAATGTAAGTGATAGAAAACATAAGTTATAGAAGCTATGCAGTAGGCTGGTCGTAAATTTAAGATTTATGATGACGAACTCTGCCTTGCCGTGTTGCAGTGGTGTCCTATGGTTCTGGGACACGGCACACCTGTCTGTCACAGACATGCACACATGTGTCTGTCAAGACACACAGGTGTCAATGTTTGGAACAACTATGTAACATACCGGCAGGCGAGGGGGGGGGGGCTAACAGCTGAATGGACAGCGCTTCGGATTCGTCCTGGGGTTCCAGGTTCGATCCCCGGTGGAGGCGGAAACAAAATGGGCAGAATTTATTTCACCCTGATGCACTTGTTCACCTAGCAGTAATAGGTACCTGGGAGTTAGACAGGTGCTACGGGCTGCTTCCTGGGGATGTGTAACAAACGGAGACCTGGTCGAGGACCGGGCCGCAGGGACACTAAGCCCCGAAATCATCTCAAGATAAGGTAACCAGCCCTCAGGTTATTTAGCAATTTGAACGCAATGTGTAATTAATAGCGGCGTTTTCTTAAATATAATTACCATTAATGCATATTATATTTTTGTGCAGAGTTGGGCCAAGGTTAGGTTGGGTGTTTTTTCTGTTGCCAATTATTTGTATTCTCAGTACATGGGTGAAACAGTTGGGGAGGTGCGAGTCAAACACAGGAAGAGAGCGAAGCACTATTCGAGAATAGTGTTTGGCGGCTTGATTGACGGGCATTTGCAGCCCGTCCTCATCAACAAAGGGTAAATGCTCGTTAATCCAGCTGCCAAACCCTATGTTTGTGAACGAAAAACAGTTTACACACGACTCACAACTGATGACGTTCGAACAGTGCTTCTGGACAACGTATGTTCGAATCGCAACGCTGTTTAGTAAATGCTTCACCCACCGTACTTCAAACAAATAATCGCCAACCGAACCTAAACACCTAACCTACGCCGAACATACCTAGAACTATGAAACATATTAATACTAATATAAAAATGAGAACAAACCAATTTTTAATACATTATAGGCTAAAATTGATGAATGCGTCGTCGGGGCGGCCCCAGCTTTAACGAGCTTGTCTAGAGGTCGGGGTGAGCAGTTGACTGTGGTTTATGAGGACGGGCTGACCTTACACAGTGAACTACTCACTATTTTGAAGCGTCCTCGGTATCCTCAAACCCCCTCGAATAAGATAATAAGACCGGACAAGATCTCAATCAGGTCCTTGCAGGAATTCAATAACGGAACCCATGAACCATTATCTTCTCAGGGTTGGATAGCTCCTACCACACTGCTTCTTGATCTACCAGTCGGCCACCTTCATATAGTTGAAAGTAAGTGAGGAGTGTATAATCTCAGCATAACTCTTTAGTTTTGACCAGAGTGTTACGACCGAGTGCAATATGAGGTACACATATGTGATGTGTTGGCCTACAGGACGCGTCTCTATACATGGCCAGAATCCGGCCTGAGGATGGACCTAAATATAGTTACTGCTGCGGGAGTACGATGGACTTGAAAGGGAACGATGTAACTACGTGGATTAAGGAATATAAAAGAGAGAGAGAGAGGAGAGAGAGAGGAGAGAGAGAGAGAGAGAGAGAGAGGAGAGAGAGAGAGAGAGAGGGATTGTACTGGTAACCCCATCTAAGCTTGTCTCTCCCACGACACAGACCACACCATGGGCAGCCTGCAGGAGCCCAGGAAGGAGGACGCAGTGGTGGTGGACAAGCCGGGA
>WNGS01167372.1:8250727-8262151 GCA_020271785.1 Procambarus virginalis | reverse complement strand
CACCTTTCCAGTCACACGTGTGCCTTGAAAGTGTTGTTGCTGTATTGACTTGTTGTATACCGCCTTTCTTTGCTGTAGTCTGCACCAGCATCATGTAGATGTGATGTTAGTCACCGACTTGGCGCGCACATTCCTATACTCGCGCACATAGCAGCACTCTCCACAATATTGACTCTGCTTGTTCTTTTCTCGTGCTCCTTCTCACGTCTGCTTTATGTATACATTCCTTATCCTCGGCATTTCGTCACTCTTATTATGGCATTTCTATGTCTGCTTCCTGTTATCTGTTCTTTGCATCGAGCAGCTTTCAGTGTCCTCTTTTTCTGCTGTCCTATGGCAGTCTTCCTAACAACGTTTGCTTCCTCTGAACGAGCCAGATTTGCTATCTCTTCTGGGTGGACCATCTACTCAATTTCCACCGAACGAACCAACGCCTTCATTTCCACCGAACGAGCCAGCTTCAATGTTTCCTTCGGAAAAGCCAGTTTCTACATTTACTTCAGACAAGCCAGTTTCTCTGTTTCCATCAAACAAGAAACACCACCACTTAAGTGGCCCAAAAGCCTCGTCTTATTTCCAGTGCCAGAGATAGGACGTATAAATCACCAGTAGACAGAGAGGACCACTGCCAGAAAGCCAGCAGCGTGACAGAGGTCATGGGGAACCCAAATATGTTACGAGGAGCAGGAAATATAAATGCTGAAAGGTCTCTGTGTGAAACACAGTTGAGTATTTACACGCTGCTGACTTGGCAGGTTTTCCATCGTGAACCTGACGAAGGGGGACAGCTTGTACAACCATGGGATGAGGCCGCTGATGTACTCGAGCAGGGAGGGAGGCTGAGCAGCATGGGGGGTTGGCGACGATGTGCTAACAACATCATCTATTTCAAGAACAATGACAGGTCAGTCACAACTCTCAACTACCATGACAGGTCAGTCACAACTCTCAACAACCATGACAGGTCAGTCACAACTCTCAACAACCACGACAGGTCAGTCACAACTCTCAACAACCACGACAGGTCATCCACAACTCTCAACTACCATGACAGGTCAGTCACAACTCTCAACAACCATGACAGGTCAGTCACAACTCTCAACAACCAGGACAGGTCAGTCACAACTCTCAACAACCAGGACAGGTCAGTCACAAACTCTCAACAACCAGGACAGGTCAGTCACAACTCTCAACAACCAGGACAGGTCAGTCACAACTCTCAAAAAAAGGCGTTTTTGATCAAAATTGGTGAAGATTTGTGTGTAATATTATCTGTGTGTTATTACATGAAGGTGAAGGAAAGGCCAATATATGAATATGAAAATTAAAAACACGTGTATGGATGTAACCTACATCCTTTCTCAAGGTGCTGTTGTATACAATGTTCTGAACTAGGAATTTTTATTACATCTTTGTTATTATCTGTTTGTTATTGCCAAGGCAAATAGGAGGGACATTCGACAAGCCGCTGGCTTCCTGTCCTCGTCAAGATCACTAGTGTTAGTGGCCTTCCCTCAGGTAAATTCAGGTAAATGCTTCACCCACATAGTGTAATTACAAATAGTTTGATGAATGCCTAACCTAACCAACCCTAGGCCTAATTATACTCAGTACTATAATATATAATACCATTGATTTATATTTGGGAAAATTCCATTTGTTATTGCATGTAAAAATAATGAATGCACCTTTGGGGACGTCGACAGCTTGGACAAGCATGACCTAAGGATGGGTAAGCGTTAGGAACCCATGTGTGAGTCTCGTGAGTAAACCAGACTGGAGGAAATGAGTTAGTGTGTGAGTCTAGTGAGTAAACCTAGGCTGGAGGAAATGAGTTAGTGTGTGAGTCTGGTGAGTAAACCCAGGCTGGAGGCAATGAGTTAGTGTGTGAGTCTGGTGAGTAAACCCAGGCTGGAGGAAACGGTTATAGTGTTTGCGAGGTGAGTGACCCAGAGAGACAACCATGTAGGTGTTACGGGGACTTTCAGCAAGTAGCAAACTGATGACGAGACGAATTCTCTCTCGCTTTGAATGACGAGAAAAAAACCATGTTGGTGTTGTGTTAGATTCAGCTACTTGGAACAACAAGTTTTTTTTTTTAGATATATACAAGAGTTGACATTCTTGTACAGCCACTAGTACGCGTAGCGTTTCGGGCAGGTCCCTGGAATACGATCCCCGCCGCGAAGAATCGTTTTTTCATCCAAGTACACATTTTACTGTTGCGTTAAACAGAGGCTACAGTTAAGGAATTGCGCCAGTAAATCCTCCCCGCCAGGATACGAACCCATGACATAGCGCTCGCGGAACGCCAGGCGAGTGTCTTACCACTACACCACGGAGACTGTGAAGTAGTGCAAGTAGCACGGGCTATGGTGAGCCCGTCGTGGACTTGAATTCTTGGTCGTTTCAGCAGCGACAATGCGTGCTACGACAGTGATGACGAGGGCGAGGACGACGCCCCGTCCTACACCCTCACCTTCAACGTCACCTTCCCCACGACAACGACACCGTCTACATCGCCCACTGTACCCCTACAGCTACTCCGACCTCCAGGACACCTCTTGTACTTCCAGGTGCGTTGTCTTGCCTCTAGCCTCGTCCGTTACCTTGGGCCAGATTCACGAAGCAGTTACGCAATTACTTACGAACGTGTACATCTTTATTCAATCTTTGGTGGCATTGGTTACATTTATTAAACAGTTTACAAGCAGGAAAACTTGCCAATCAAGTGTTGTTATTGTTATAAACAGCCTCCTGGTGCTTCGGAACTCATTAACTGTTTAATAATTGGAAACAAAGCCACCAAAGATTGAGAAAAGATGTGTAGGTTCGTAAGTGCTTGCGTAACTTTTTCGTGAATGTAGCCCCAGGCTTGAGTACATACACATTAAACATTAACACGTTAGATACTTCAAAATGAAGGATAATGACGTTTCAAGCAGCCTTGGACCACACCAAGTCGAAACCGGTTTCGGATAGAACGAAAAAGGTTCAAACCTGAATCGAACAGGTCCAGGACCGATCGAAACGAAGTAATGTTCTCAATTTGTTAATGTAGGCTTTTGTACACACAGCAATCATAATAGCGTGATGCATTAAATGAACAAATCCACAAAGGCCGTGACGAGGGTTCGAACCCTCTTTTACCATGTCGTAGCTCAGTCGATTAAGGCAGCGTCTGGGATCTCTAGGGCGTAGGTTCGAACCCACGTCACGACCCTTGTGGATTTGTTCGTAAGCTTTAGTGCTTAAAGATGTTTCTTGAAGAGCATGTTTTACGGACTATTCATAGCCGTTAAACCGTCTCATTGTGTTGTTTGTGCCGACCAGAACGACCCCTTCAAGGCGAGTTCGCTTTCTAGTTTAAGCGACCTGACAAGTACGGTGTCACGGTGTTTTATTCTGCTGTCTCGGCACATTGCGAATATTAAAGGACGATTTTAGAGAACTTTGGGAATTTTACAAAAGGCTTCTGTACATTGATCAAATATGTTCGTGTAGGAATGTTTACATATGTGCGTGTAGGAATGTTACATATGTTCGTGTAGGAATGTTTACATATGTTCGTGTAGGAATGCTTACATATGTGCGTGCGTAAGACTTCATGTGTTTTCTTGCTTGTAAGTCACTGTTGGTCTACATTCTATACCAACACACTACAAATAGCTTTTTACATTAATTTGTATAATTCTTCTCCGTTCTTAGCTCTACATACGGGACTCTCCGCCGCCTCACTTGACCTCAGTTGACACTCATCTTGACCTGGACCTTCAAACGAGCCTCAGGTTTGGAGGTCAGAGTGGCGCCATTTCTCAGTAACCGCTGGAGAGCTCAACCCACACTGCCTGACCCCTGGGTGCCGACCCCTGGCACTATGAGACATACATCAGGGGCCAGATGACCATGGCCTCTCTCTAAACCTCAGAAATGACATCGCATTTGTCGTAATTTCCCCAGACTTTATACATGACAGTGGGGATGGTCAACGAAGGTCCAGCTGGTGGGATCGCAAGCGCTCATCGCGGGCCGAAGTCTTCTGGCGCCAACACACAGACCCATCGCTCAAGGTAATGTTCCTCCAGCACCTGTTGTAGCGGCTCTCGAGCTACGCTCCGCGGAACTCCATGAGCTTCTCTAAGTTTTTGTTTCCATGGATACGTTTTGTCGTTCTTCTAAAATATATTTTAGGTTAAAGTTTTATCCATGTGCATAATATTGTTGATGTTTGATCTTCCCAGAGTTTCTTGTCATTCAGCACCTCTTCCATTTCGTATTCAATCTCTAATTAATGGTCAATATTAACGAATTTAAAACAAAGTCAGCCAAGTTGTGAATATGTAAACCAGGGCCAGATTCACGAAGCAGTTACGCAATACTTACAGAACGTGTACATCTTTTCTCAATCTTTGACGGCTTTGTTACATTTATTAAACAGTTTACAAGATGAAAACTTCCAATCAACTGTTGTTATTGTTATAAACAGCTCCCTGGTGCTTCGGAGCTCATAAACTGTTTAATAATTGTAAACAAACCGCCAAAGATGAGAAAAGATGGACAGGTTCGTAAGTCTTGCGTAACTGCTTTCGTGAATCTGGCCCCTAGTCTTGGCCAGCATACTATCATGGCGTCTCTCCCGCCATCACACTCACCAGACTTTCTAGTACATCGTACCTGGCGAGGAGAACCTCGTACCTGCCGTTCTCTCTTATTGTACCGTGGATTTGACGCTCTTCACGCGTAGGATATTTCAAGCATTTACTGACCAATATTACTGGTATCCTCGAGATGCAAATATGTCTTCTTGGGTCTGAGAAGTGTTCTAGTGTCGGTGTGTAGTTGTTGTCGGTTGTAACTCCCGGTGCCTCCAAGGGTGACACACTACCACCAAGCCACTGGTCATGAAGCAGAATGGCCAAGTTTTGGACCTTACTTGTAAAGCCGCTGTATCTCTCCCAAGCTTGACCAAGCGCGCACACACAACCTTGCATGACTTGCCTTCCCCAACCACCTAATTTGGTACGACGTCCTCCGCTAGCAGGGCATCTGTTATGATGTAAATTGTGGTCACCAGCACGACCTGAATATCCACATTAAAAAGAGATTGCGAGTGACCTCATTTCTGGAGCCTTGTGCGTTCTATTTCTGGAACCCTGCTTTGGCTTGGATTATATCCTAGGAGCTCCTAACACACGGTCAGTAGGTGGACACCTGGTCAGTAGGTGGACACCTGGTCAGTAGGTGGACACCTGGTCAGTAGGTGGACACCTGGTCAGTAGGCGGACACCTGGTCAGTAGGTGGACACCTGGTCAGTAGGTGGACACCTGGTCAGTAGGTGGACACCTGGACAGTAGGTGGACACCTGGTCAGTAGGTGGACACCTGGTCAGTAGGTGGACACCTGGTCAGTAGGTGGACACCTGGTCAGTAGGTGGACACCTGGTCAGTAGGCGGACACCTGGTCAGTAGGTGGACATACCCTGGTCAGTAGGCGGACACCTGGTCAGTAGGTGGACACCTGGTCAGTAGGCGGACACCTGGTCAGTAGGTGGACACCTGGTCAGTAGGCGGACACCTGGTCAGTAGGTGGACACCTGGTCAGTAGGGCGGACACCTGGTCAGTAGGTGGACATACAGTCACATAGTGGTAGCACACATTCCATGTCTTGGGAGATATATTCCATATAACTCAAATTCACCATTAATTGTATCGTTAAAAGAGTAAACGTTTTCTCAGCGTTGGAACTTAATATTGTCATTCAGTTATATATGTTCTTGTTTGTGTTCTCGTGTTCACTGTAAGTGCTTGAGCTGTGAGCGTGTGTCCTTGTAGAACAATAGGTATATATCTTTTATGTAGTAAAGATTGACCCTCTGAGTATCAAATATATAAAACTACTGCTTCTAAAGTACTAACATTCATAAATCAATCTTGGTTGTATGTTCTACCTTCCGATAAAGGTATGCCTTCCATCAGTGATCTTTCTTCACACAAAAAGTTTCCATTCACACAAAAGTCTACCGTCCTGTAAAGATCTACGGATACACAGTTAACCGTATTGACGTGGGTGGCATAAAACCATAAATAACTGATAAGTATACTGATAACTGTCCATAAAACTGATAAGTAGTGTTTTAGCACCCCCTCAGACACCCTATTGTTGTGGTTGTTAGTGCGGGACTGGTTTCGTAGTTTTTGGGTCGGCGCTTTATTGCTTTCCCCAACCGGCGTCACAGATGAAAAGCAATTGTTTATGAGATGGCTAGATAACACTACCGGCAAATGTTGTCCAGTTGAGAGTATAGAGGCTGCAATGCAGGTGGTGTCTCCCACAACATACAGAGGCATAATGCTGGCAGCTGAGCCTATAAAGAGCGCTAAAAATAGCCGAGGCAGGTTCCGTATGAGGCTCCAGCTATCCCTCCCCACCATTGGTTCCTCCTGTGTGCGAATCCAGGAGTCCTGTATCCAGGCCCGTTCCTCCTGTGCGAGGCTCCAGCTACCCTAATCCCTCGTTGGTTCCTCCTGTGATAGCCTCCAGGAACCCTGCGTCCAGGCCCGTTCCTCTTGTGAGAGGCTCCAGCTACCCTAACCCCCGTTGGTTCCTCCTGTGTGCGCTGTAACGCCGGGAGAGTAGCACCCATGACTAACCATGGGAGACGTCCTGGTAAAGATCAGCCTGTACCCTCAGATTCAGCTTAGAGTTAATTGAAATATCATCTGGCTCTCCCCTAGTCAGCTTTTCCTTGTTTATGAATAATCCTGATGATCTTGACAAACAACTTAATGGTGCAGCTCTTGATTGCTTTTTTGTACATCATGGGAAGCTGACCGCCCTAATGTGCTGACCAACCATTTAGGTGTGCAAAACACACGTTTCCCGAGTTTGCTGAATCAGCTGGGAACAGGTCCAGCACCCAAACTTCCCACAAAAGTGTAAAATCCCCCCCCCCCTTCTGATTCAGTGTGTATATATAACCCCTGTATGATAATTAGGAGTCAGAGAGACAGTGCTGGAGTGTCGGAGAGTGGTGAGGCTGCAGGTCAGCTGCAGACTAGCAAGCCTCAGGAGACAGAGTGAATCCACCCGACTGAGAGCAAAGAGTGTCTTAATTAAGGTAATGGGTATGATCTTTGATACGTTTTCCATGTCGGGATCCCATAACATTGCCAGTATTAATAGTAGGATTTTATAAGTGGTGAATTACATAATTTGTTCTCAATAAACTCATGTTAAACTTCCCCATCTGTCATCAATTGTTGATCCCCGTAGCTTCTAATATAATTGGCTAAACAACCGTCCCATAAAATATTGACAGTTAACAGAAAGAGTACTCTCTCAAGTCAAACAATGTTTCTTGCCTCGTTGCTTGATATAGTAAATGGATAAGGCAGATGGTGGCAGCGTAATTAAGCCTGGGTAGCATTTCCTTGTTGGAGTACCTTTTGGTTCCGGGTGTAAACCATTCAGTGGTACTGTAATATATGGTGTACAAATTTAGCAGGGTTACATTATTAATGTTGCTATTTTTAGTTTATATGTAAGTGGTGTTAGAGCGCCTCCAGGAGTCCTGCGGTCCAGGCCCTGTTCCTCCTGTTGCGAGGCTCCAGCTACCCTAATCCCCATTGGTTCCTCCTGTGATAGCCTCCAGGAGCCCTGTGTCCAGGTCCGTCCCCCCAATGGCTTCTCCTCACACAAGTTATGTCTCACTTGTACATTATCATCCCCGGCTAATGACTGTCAAGCTTCACCTGCCAGCTTAGTCGATAATGGCTCAACCCGTGACTGTTCAACCTCCAGCTGATCCTTGGACGAGAGAGTAAGGCAGTCTTCCGGAGAAAGCTCAACGAGCATACGACTATATGGCACTTGGAAAGAGTATGAGGATAAGATAGAGAGAAGAGATGGTACCCAACCACTTGTAAGATCGGAAATGGAACGCTTGCAAGAAGTGAGCTCGTTCTTAAAGACCAAAGATGGTTAATCTATCGACCATAAGTGGTTGATTCTACCGACTCAAAGTGGTTAGATCTACCTAACCAAAGTGGTTGATCTACCGACCAAAGTGGTTGATCTACCGACCAAAGTTGGCTGATCTACCGACCAAGTGGTTGATTTGTCGAGAAGGAAACAGAGCGACGGTGTTCATCCCAGAAATAAGTCGACTCTCACAGCAGTCGACTTATTTCCGAGGGCTTGGATTACACCCAAGCACTGAGGGCCACAGTACTACCATCCTACAAACCAGACAGGACAAGGCTCATGCTCACCGAGGGGCTTTAAAATACTGAACGAGTTAGAGGATATTAATTGCAGACCACTTCTTTAACAGGGTCTTGCAGCACACAAACGGGGGGGGGGGGGAGTGGGGGCAACACTTCATCATCTGCCAGATATCATCGCCACCATTACCACCACCTGTCTCATCACAATCATCACCACTACTGTAATCACTCACTAGTATTCAATCACCATCACCACCACAATTAACTACCATCCACTGAAACAAATACTATCATCCCCTCTGCAGTACTCACTCCACCCCCTCTGGCTGACTCATCCCCTCTGCAGTACTCACTCCACACCCCTCTGGCTGACTCATCCCCCTGCGTCCTACCCCTGGCACCCGATACTCATCAACCCCCTGGCTACCCTTGCTACTCCACCTGACTCATCTGGTACACTCCCCCCGTGCCTCCATTACCCACCCCTGTCATCCCTCTGGTACTTTGTGACTCCCTGCGTACATACTCGGCACCTCTGCAGTAATCACGCGCACCGCTCTATTAATTACATTCTGATTTCACATAAAAAACAATTTATGAAACCCAATTTCACGCTCTTCTATATCTCGGTGAAGGTTAATCTTGCAATCCGTACTCTCGGCTAATAGGTCGCGTTAGTTACGTATGGTAACCAAACGTTTAAATGCAGCCTACAGTGTAAGGACACAAATATCTACGATTTTCTATGCCTCGGACCGATTGGAAAGGGGGTTGCTGGGGTTTGTTACGTTACTGCTTAACTTGGGAGATGAATTTGATATAATTTATATATATATATATATATATATATATATATAATATATATATATATATATATATATATATATATATAATATAATTATAATTTAAAGGATACATTAAATTGGTATAATTCTAAGTTTTGGATATAATTATAAGTTTTGGCATATAATTTAAAATTCTTGGATATAATTTAAAGTTTTGCAAGTTCGTGAGCTTTGAGAGTGATAAGACAACGAGCTAAAAAAGGAAGGCAGCTATAATTCTCGTGGCCTTAGTCTTGTGGAGAAGACTCCAAGACAAATGCAAGACATTGTCAGGGACATAGGAGGCCTCTTCCTGCAAGAGGCGCACCTATTATCATGACCAGTTTACTGTATACAGTTCGTGCCGGGATCACAGTCCTCTTACATGTTAATGACTCATTACTAGCCACGTTAAGATCCGGGTCTCGTGACCTCAACCTGGCCCTAGTTTGACACACACAACACACGCATTCTATAACATGTAAGATACCCTGGATACCCACCATGTTACCCTATAACAATGTAGAATAGCCATCACCCGTCCCGACTACACAGCCGTCCGATGGCTGCATGTAGGATTGCTGCTGTTCCATGGCTGCTGTAGGGATCTCAGGTGTAAGAGCCGGGGCCAGTGACCTCAAAAACTTGGGGGTGTTGTTTGTGGCAGCCATAAGTGGCTCCTGCAAACATGGCCTGACCCTGAAGATGGCGCGTGCCTCTTGGCATTCGTTGGCATACCAACTACCAAATTAGTAACTGCTCTACGGTACCGCTGAGGCAGATTTTCTATATCGCTGCCCTGGCTTCACAACGTCAACAACAACGGCGGTAATTGGTCTATCTGACTGTAATCACACAATTAATCTGTCGCTGACCCCCGCTGACCGGCATGGTGTGTCATTTTGTCAATAATGAGGGAAACTCACCATGCGAACTGGCTCAGTTGGCCTGGGAGTTGGCGGTGATGAGGGTCCTGTGGAGCGTGTAGGTGATCTAAGGTAAGTGTGAGGCCGGGTCTGAGAAGTGTCGATGAGGGAGAAAGTAAATGCACATATCGTACATTACAAGAACAAACGACTGTTTATACAGTATATTTTATGTTTAACATTTACAGCATCATAATACTCATTGATGTTTCTTCTTATGAGATATTTTTGGTGTGCGCCTCGCTCTTGTGGTCGCGTTGGAGCAGCAAGACTATTCCCTGAGAGTTTAGGCTGATCGATATGTAATTGTGTGTGTCGCTTTGTAGGGTGTGTGTGTGTACGTGTGCACGTATTCTTACCTAATATCGATTATGGGCAGGAAACTCTTGGGTCCGCCTTCTAACAGTCGAGTACCTGGTGTATGTCTTGACAGAGCCTCCACCACCTACTTTCCCTCAGTCCCTGCCAAACCAAGAAAGGATGGAGATCGACCCCCGAACTTTGGCTTTGACATTAGCCATACATTCACAAATCACTTTGCAAAGTTTAGGAGCCTCGTTCCAAGCAGCTGCCCCCCCCCTCCCCCAACCTCGACAAACAGACAAACGTTCTTTCTTACAGATGTTGAGATCGTGGCAACATTCATCTTTCAAGGCCTTCCCGGTTTAGTGCCTTCTTTCGATAATTACTTAACTGCTCTTTCAAGGCACTTCACTCATGTATGGGAGAGTTCTTCAGGAGTAAGTTGGTGATCTTCTTGTCTGGTAATAAGTTATTAACTGTGTCTTCTAGTTAATGTTGCGTTTATGTCAGCAATGTTTCTCAGGATTCTTTCCTTCGGGTTTTAACCGTTGAAAGAAGTTCCCTGTAAAATAATTTAATAGATGGGAAAGATTCTGTAGTGTTGATCGATATCATCAGAACTTCGCCATCCTTTTAATGATATATCTGTTAGAGTATCAGTTGTTGACCAGAACTGTTCTCAGTTGCTCGTCGACCTGCTTCCAGCTGGGGTGCTGTGTGAGAGGACCACTGGCACCTGTCAACAACGTAATCTCACCGCTCTAACTACCTACCATACAACCTACTGTGTACATACTGCCTATTGTGACCATCGTCAATACTCACGAATTCGTAGGTACTTTTAGGTAGTAGTATACTGACTATAGTATGCTTTTATGTAGTAGTATACTGACTATAGTGCTATGGTAACTGCTTGTGATGTTTAGATAGCGTATACTGACTATAGTATGCTTTTATGTAGTAGTATACTGACTATAGTGTGCTTTTAGTAGTCAGTATACTGACTATAGTATGCTTTTATGTAGTAGTATACTGACTATAGTGATGCTTTTATGTAGTAGTATACTGACTATAGTATGCTTTTATGTAGTAGTATACTGACTATAGTATGCTTTTATGTAGTAGTATACTGATTAGTAAGGAA
>WNGS01167372.1:8223264-8235417 GCA_020271785.1 Procambarus virginalis | reverse complement strand
GCTGACTAACTCCCAGGTACCTATTTACTGCTAGGTAACAGGGGCATTCAGGGTGAAAGAAACTTTGCCCATTTGTTTCTGCCAGGTGCGGGAATCGAACCCGCGCCACAGAATTACAAGTCCTGCGCGCAATCCACCAGGCTACCTGGCCGCACCAGGTGTGTGTGTGGTGTGTGTGTGTGTGTGTGTGTGTGTGTGTGTGTGTGTGTGGTGTGTGTGTGGTAAGAGGGGGAATAGAGTGCATTCGCGTGGTCAGGAGGCATGGTCACCCCTACTTCACTCACTCCCTCACTGGCCAGGTGTGTATTTGGAGATCCCCAGGGAACTTTGTCTCATATAAATACTTCCTGGCCACTCTTATTTAATACATCGTGCGGGGAAGGGCCCTGGTGTGTGTGTGTGTGTGTGTGTGTGTGTGTGTGTGTGTGTGTGTGTGTGGTGTGTGGTGTGTGTGTGTGTGTGTGTGTGTGTAGTCACCTAGTTGTGCTTGCGGGGGTCAGCTGTCGCTCTTTCGGCCCGCCTCTCAACTGTCAATTAACTTTGTGGATGTGTGTGAGGACGGGCCTTACTATGTGTGTGTGTGATACGGAAAACAGGAGATGCTTTTTCACCTATAGGGTTATAAACCTATGGAACCGCCTACCCGCCGAAACCCTAAATGCTAAGACAATACTGCAGTTTAAAATCCAATTTGAAAAAAATTCTCAGGAAAAATGGGGGGGGGGGGAACGTTTGACAAGCCATTGGTTTTCCGTCCCCATCGTGGTCACTAGATAGAGGGTAGCCCTCAGGTAAACATTTGAAGCTGTGTATGGCGTGTGTACTGTCTTCACAGTGATGGACTTGCATGATCAAGCAGTAGCCTATCTAACCTAACTTAAGTTAGGTTCCTGAAGATGAGAGGAAATGTCAGCACTGAAGAAATGCCCGACAGACCACTGGAACATTATCTAACACAGTGCACAGTTACAGCCACGACAGACCACTGGAACATTATCTAACACAGTGAACAATTACAAACCCATTAAGATTTCAACTTAGATTCAACAGAGCAGAAGAAGTTGTTAAACACATATGGCAAAATCTTACTGAAGCGACCATACGAGTCATAAATACTCATACTCCGCCCAAGTAAAACAGAAACAAGCAACACTTAGTGGGCCAGCCAGAGGCTTAGGGCCCGCCCAGTGGGCCAGCCAGAGGCTTAGGGCCCGCCCAGTGGACCAGCCAGAGGCTTAGGGCCCCGCACAGTGGACCAGCCAGAGGCTTAGGGCCCGCCCAGTGGGCCAGCCAGAGACTTAGGGCCCGCACAGTGGGCCAGCCAGAGACTTAGGGCCCGCCCAGTGGGCCAGCCAGAGGCTTAGGGCCCACGCAAGAATATCCCTGCCCCTCAAAAAAACTGGTCGGTTAATATAATGTCTTTTATGCCTAATGTTTTCCTTTATACTTCTTTTTGCAGTTGCTTATTGAGGTTGTCTCGTCAAACTCTCTTGTCGGTGATTCTACTTTATCGTATTTCCGGTTCACCTGTGTCTCCAACTTTCTGCTGCGTCTCTTGGTTCCATCGTTTCACATTTTAATTATTGTTTCTAATCCCAGGCCGCAGTCATATACATTTCCTATTTTCATCAGTTTTGCAACATTCCTAAACATGAATAGAGACGTGTGTGTAGGGGAGGAAGTTGGGGGGGGGGTAGTGTGTGGGGGGGTTAAAGAGGCATGAGGGCGTGGTGTGTGTGTGGAAGGGGGCGTGGTGTGTGTGGAAGGGGGCGTGGTGTGTGTGGAAGGGGGCGTGGTGTGTGTGGAAGGGGGCGTGGTGTGTGTGGAAGGGGGCGTGGTGTGTGTGGAAGGGGGCGTGGTGTGTGTGGAAGGGGGCGTGGTGTGTGTGGAAAGGGGCGTGGTGTGTGTGGAAGGGGGCGTGGTGTGTGTGGAAGGGGGCGTGGTGTGTGTGTGGACAAGGAGGCATGGTACGTGTGTGGGTACTCACCTAGTTGTGCTTGCGGGGGTGAGCTCTGGCTCTTTGATCGAAGTAGTGTGGCAGTGGTGGTGTGGTTGAGTCAGGTGTGGCAGCAGCAGCAGCAGCAGCAGCAGCAGCAGCAGCACGCTCACCACCAGTGTGGTGCTGGTGATGGAGCCCGTGAAGCGCGTATGGCCCTTGTCCACCTTACCTACCGCACCATACACCGTGACTCACCATACACCGTGACTCACCATACACAGTGACTCACCGTACACAGTGACTCACCATACACCGTGACTCACCATACACAGTGACTCACCGTACACAGTGACTCACCATACACCGTGACTCACCATACACCGTGACTCACCATACACCGTGACTCACCATACACCGTGACTCACCATACACCGTGACTCACCATACACCGTGACTCACCATACACCGTGACTCACCATACACAGTGACTCACCGTACACAGTGACTCACCATACACCGTGACTCACCATACACAGTGACTCACCGTACACAGTGACTCACCAATACACCGTGACTCACCATACACAGTGACTCACCTCTCCTCAAACACCTGCACTGTAGCCCTTCACGGTTCGTCTTAGCCCTTACAAATATCTTAAAGCTAAAATTCACATTTTTAATACTATATAAAAAATCTACAGTAGAGAATAATTTATAATATATATATATAATATATATATATATATATATATATATATATATATATATATATATATATATATATATATATATATATATATATATATATATACTATACACCTCCCTGTAGAGGCTCCATACACGTCTCACTGGCTTCCTTAACTACCAACTAATATATAATTAAATGGATTATGTTCTTTCTATATATTTTTATTTAATTCTGAGGCATATCCTTTTTAATTAGCGCATATAAAAATGGAGAGATAATTGTGAATTTAATTAATGTAATGGACCCCACGTGAATCAATAATGGCGACTCGTGACTCAAGTCGATGACTCTGCACCGACAATTGCTGTTGTCTGGGCTGTAATGTTCCACCAGACTGTGTGTGCTGGCAGGAGTTTCCCGAGACAGTTTTTGGTTTGTCATGACCATGTATCATGAACACGTGATACAGCCTCATGTGTCTCGATCATGGAGCATCTGGCGACCCTGGCGAATAAGTGGTTGATGAGGTACTCTTAACCTGTAGAGTACCTGTACTCGATTTCTAGAGGTTTCCAGGTTCCCAAGCTTGTCTTGTAATAATCTGGGGCCAAATTCACGAAAGCAGTTACGCAAGCACTTACGAATCTGTACATCTTTTCTCAATCATTGGCGGCTTTGTTTACAATTATTAAACAGTTAATGAGCTCCAAAGTACCAGGAGGCTGTTTATAACAATAACAACAGTTGATTGGCAAGTTTTCATGCTTGTAAACTGTTTAATAAATGTAACCAAAGCCGTCAAAGATTGAGGAAAGATGTACACGTTCGTAAGTGCTTGCGTAAGTGCTTTCGTGAATCTGGCCCCTGATCTAGAAGGTTTTTGCTTGAAGTGACTCGGATGCCCACATATCCACTACAACCTGGTTGATCCAGCATTTCCTGCAGGAATATTGCCCATTTGGCCCTTCAAAATCTCAGGTTATGTTATGACAATATTTCTTATACTTAGTGGGGGGGGGGGGGAGGCTGAGGAGCCGCGGAGCTCCGATGTTCATACAGTGTTCTCTGACTCTCTGTGACAATTGTAATCTTCACTGGGTCAATTCTGCATTTCCTGCCATATCTTTCGCTCCAGTTAGGTTCTTCTTTATTGTGCAGGTTCGGCACCTGACACACTAATATCTTCCTTTCCAGAAGATTGTCACCGAAGAGTGGCACGGGCATGAATAGCCAGTGATAGATTTTTTTGAAGTGAATGTGATCTTTGGTCGTGAAAGGATATACTGTGTGCTGAGCTCGCATTTAACTCGTCAGTCCTTACTATGTGGCTGCTATCGTGGGGGGAGGATACTGCTTGACAGTATTGATGAGGGTCTCCAGCTGCTGGACACCTTTTTTGAACAGAAGAGTGGTAGTGTTGACGGCTTCAGGGTGGTTACTGCAAGATTCAGGGACTCTTAAAGCTCTTCTAAGGTCGTTGGTTGCTGCACATTCCAGGAGATAGTGAAGTAGTGGCTTTTCTGTAATTGTTTGGCAGAAGATGCATTCCCTCTATTTGGATTCACCAGTTTCCCCAGTTGTATCTGTGACCTAGACGTAGTCTATATAACTGAACTGCAATTCACAGTTTCTTCCTTTTGGGATATTTAACCGGTCTAACTTGGTGGTCTGAAGATATATTGCAGAGGGTGGACCTTCTGCTACTCGCTGTTGTAGATGAGCTTTGTTGAGGTGTGCGAGTTTTTTGGTTGTTGTTGTTATAGATTCAGCTACTCGGAACAAGTTCCAAGTAGCACGGGCTATGGTGAGCCCATAACTTACCTGACACAGGAGCGGGGCAAGTAGGAGAGAGTTTTTTTGGTGATGGCGTTTTTTATGTACTCTAGACTGGGTTGGATTCTTTCGTGGATCACTGGATGGCGAGTTGCTAATTTAGCAGTTTCATCGGCTTTCTCATTTAATGGGACTCCAACATGGGATGGAATCCAGTTTAGTCCTTTGCCTTAAGCTAATGCTCCTAGATACTAGATGGTGGTAATTATATCTACGTGTTACCAGTGTTGACGTGTGTTATATATCCAGTGGTTGATGTGGCCATGTTTACTGACAAGTGATTGACGTGGTTAATGTCTTCACAGAGTTAACAAGTATTCACTATTGAGAGATTCGTTACCTGACATTACTTGCCACAAGTAAGGATGTCACATTACCTAGTGATGATGAGATCTAGTTGCAGGCCATGAGTCACAATAACGTGGCTAAAGTATGTTGACCAGACCACACACTAGAAGGTGAAGGGACGACGACGTTCGGTCCGTCCTGGACCATTCTTAAGTCGACCATTCTTAAGTCGATTCTTAAGTCACAATCGACTTAAGAATGGTCCAGGACGGACCGAAACGTCGTCGTCCCTTCACCTTCTAGTGTGTGGTCTGGTCAACATGAGATCAAGTTCTAGTTAAGTTTGTTACAGGCAGGCAGGCTGTTCCTCGCCTGTGTCACCATATTGGGTAATGCCTGCGTAGCACGGTATCCATACAAATGAGATTCTAGAATTCATGCTCAGTACATCATTTATATTTGACTAGTTTGGCCAAATTTGAACGAGAAAGTTTGATAAAAGAAACAAAATGCACTGTTCCACATTTCTGAGCTTACTTAACCTTGATATGTGGCAGTAATCCCGTTGTTTACTAACTCGCCAAGAGTGAGGTGTGTGGCTGCGGCTGGTCGGCTGACTGGCACCCATTTCACCCGACGGTCCCTCGTAACGAACATGTGATATTATACACAGTTGCCGAGATGACTGTGTGTGTGTGTGTGTGTGTTGTGTGTGTGTGTGTGTGTGTGTGTGTGTGTGTGTGTGTGTGTGTGTGTGTGTGTGGCAAGCTTCTCCAGTATACGTGAGGGTGTGGGTAAGGCTGACACACTCTCTCTCTCACACACACACACACACACACACACACACACACACACACACACACACACACAAATAGAGTGGTAGACGGTTGGAACAAGTTAAGTGAGAAGGTGGTGGAGGCCAAAACCGTCAGTAGTTTTTAAAGCGTTATATGACAAAGAGTGCTGGGAAGACGGGACACCACGAGCGTAGCTCTCATCCTGTAACTACACTTAGGTAATTACACTTAGGTAATTACACACACACTCACACACACACACACACACACACACACACACACACACACACACACACACACACACACACCACACACACACACACACACACACACAACACACACACTCACACTCACGTATACACGTACACGTGTTTACCTTACACTCCCCCCACCACCTGTTTCACACTCCACCCACTCATCTACTTGCCCACCCGGCCGCCCACCACAACGCTATATTTACCTCGTACGAGAAATAATTGTACAATAATTCTTACAAGAAGCAATTTAATTCAAATATTACCAGCATGAAATACTACTCGTCTCAAGAACACTTTACTCTGACAAGCCTCACATTGTGTTGAATGGAACTCGACTATATTGTGATTTTATGAAACGTAAACAATACTCATCACTTGCTATAATAAGACCAAATTGATACCATAAAGCTGTGTTTGGCTGATGAAATGATGAATACAGTTTATCGAAGATGAAAGGTAAAATGGATTGCTCGATAGTTGTATTAAGTAGTTTTGTTTATTTTAAAACTGGCTTTGTTTATGTGGTGTCCACCTGTTAGGAACAGGTAAATCCTGTTGGAGCTTTGTTTTTGTGGGTAAGCGCAAAATGTGTCCCTCTGAGCCTTGCCGACCCTGACCATGCACAATTTTCCACCTATTTTTCACGGCACGAGGATGCCAACGTGGTGCAGGTGAGGCAGGTAACAGGAGGCAGTCATGCAGGCCCACCACCACACCAACACCACCACCACACCACACACTTCTACCACAAACACAACCATCCCCATTTTACCACAACACAACCACACCACTCCCACTACCCCCACCACTCCCACCCTCAACCACCACCACCACACCACCACCATCACCCCACCACCCCCACTCACCACTTACCCACCACCCACCCCCCCACCACCCCACCACCCACCCCCACCCCACCACCACCACGATCAATTTGTCATATGTCCTCGGCAGTGAGGCCAAAAAGTCCGTTCTCCATTGTTGAAGCTGCTGGTTCTTCCCCACCCTCCCTCCCCCTTCTGCCTACAGGAACCCCATCCCCAGGTCACCCCCTCGTAACCCCCTCCCCACAGTAAGAACCCCATTATCCAGGCCCTTACTGTGGGCACGGGGTTGCAAGAGATTTTAACCTCGTTATCCTCCCCCCTCCTCACAAAGCCTCACCTTGCTGGGGCTTCAATCTCCTAACGACAAAAAACTATCCAGTCGAGTTTTCCTGCCCCTGGGGTAGTGTTCTGTGGGAGCGATCTGGGGTCTTGACCATCAAGGGCCACATTCACGAAGCAGCTACGCAAGCACTTACGACGTGTACAACTTTCCTCAATCTCTGACGGCTTTGGTTACATTTATTAAACAGTTTACAAGCATGAAAACGTCCCATGTTCCTGTTGTTATTGTTATAAACAGCCTCCTGGTGCTTCGGAGCTCATTAACTGTTTAATAACTGTAAACAAAGTCGCCAAAAATTGAGAAAAGATGTACAAGTTCGTAAGTGCTTGCGTAGCTGCTTCGTGAATCTGGCCCCAGAGCCACATGCTCCGGATACACCAGCATGTGCCTGAGTCATGCTTGCTGTTTTTTCTTCGTGTTTTCTGTCTTATAAAGGTAAAATAAAGCCATACATTCGCTTTCTAGTTTAAGCGACCTGACAAGTACGGTGTCACGGTGTTTTATTCTGCTGTCTCGGCACATTGCGAATATTAAAGGACGATTTTAGAGAACTTTGGGAATTTTACAAAAGGCTTCTGTACATTGATCAAATATGTTCGTGTAGGAATGTTTACATATGTGCGTGTAGGAATGTTTACATATGTTCGTGTAGGAATGTTTACATATGTTCGTGTAGGAATGCTTACATATGTGCGTGCGTAAGACTTCATGTGTTTTCTTGCTTGTAAGTCACTGTTGGTCTACATCTATACCAACACACTACAAATAGCTTTTTACATAATTTGTATAATTCTTGCTCTCCGTTTCTTAGCTCTACATACGGGACTCTCCGCCGCCTCACTTGACCTCAGTTGACACTCATCTTGACCTGGACCTTCAAACGAGCCTCAGGTTTGGAGGTCAGAGTGGCGCCATTTCTCAGTAACCGCTGGAGAGCTCAACCCACACTGCCTGACCCCTGGGTGCCGACCCCTGGCACTATGAGACATACATCAGGGGCCAGATGACCATGGCCTCTCTCTAAACCTCAGAAATGACATCGCATTTGTCGTAATTTCCCCAGACTTTATACATGACAGTGGGATGGTCAACGAAGGTCCAGCTGGTGGGATCGCAAGCGCTCATCGCGGGCCGAAGTCTTCTGGCGCCAACACACAGACCATCGCTCAAGGTAATGTTCCTCCAGCGCCTGTTTGTAGCGGCTCTCGAGCTACGCTCCGCGGAACTCCATGAGCTTCTCTAAGTTTTTGTTTCCATGGATACGTTTTGTCGTTCTTCTAAAATATATTTTAGGTTAAAGTTTTATCCATGTGCATATATTGTTGATGTTTGATCTTACCAGAGGTTTCTTGTCATTCAGCACTCTTCCATTTCGTATTCAATCTCTAATTAATGCTCAATATTTAACGAATTTAAAACAAAGAGCCAAGCGTGTATGTAAACCTAGTGGCCAGATTCACGAAGCAGTTACGCAAGTACTTACAAACGTGTACATCTTTTCTCAATCTTTGACGCTTTGTTACATTTATTAAACAGTTTACAAGTATGAAAACTTGCCAATCAACTGTTGTTATTGTTATAAACAGCCTCCTGGTGCTTCGGAGCTCATAAACTGTTTAATAATTGTAAACAAAACCGCAAAAGATAGAAAGATGGACAGGTTCGTAAATATTGCGTAACTGCTTCGTGAATCTGGCCCCTAGTCTTGGCGTTATATTCACGTGTCAGCATACTATCATGGCGTCTCTCCCGCCATCACACTCACCAGACTTTCTAGTACATCGTACCTGGCGAGGAGAACTTCGTACCTGCCGTTCTCTCTTATTGTACCGTGGATTTGACGCTCTTCACGCGTAGGATATTTCAAGCATTTACTGACCAATATTACTGGTATCCTCGAGATGCAAATATGTTCTTCTTGGGTCTGAGAAGTGTTCTAGTGTCGGTGTGGTAGTTGTTGTCGGTTGTAACTCCCGGTGCCTCCAAGGGTGACACACTACCACCAAGCCACTGGTCATGAGCAGATGGCCAAGTTTTGACCTTACTTGTAAAGCCGCTGTATCTCTCCCAAGCTTGACCAAGCGCGCACACACAACCTTGCATGACTTGCCTTCCCCAACCACCTAATTGGTACGACGTCCTCCGCTAGCAGGGCATCTGTTATGATGTAAATTGTGGTCACCAGCACGACCTGAATATCCACATTAAAAAGAGATTGCGAGTGACCTCATTTCTGGAGCCTTGTGCGTTCTATTTCTGGAACACTGCTTTGGCTTGGATTATATCCTAGGAGCTCCTACACACGGTCAGTAGGTGGACACCTGGTCAGTAGGTGGACACCTGGTCAGTAGGTGGACACCTGGTCAGTAGGTGGACACCGTAGAGGTGACACTGTAGGCACACTGGTCAGAGGACATACAGTCACATAGTGGTAGCACACATTCCATGTCTTGGGAGATATATTCCATAACTCAATTCACCATTAATTGTATCGTTAAAAGAGTAAACGTTTTCTCAGCGTTTGGAATTAATATTTGTCATTCAGTTATATATGTTCTTGTTTGTGTTCTCGGTTCACTGTAAGTGTTTGAGCTGTGAGCGTGTTGTCCTTGTTAGAATCAATAGGTATATATCTTTTATGTAGTAAAGATTGACCCTCTGAGTATCAAATATATAAAACTACTGCTTCTAAAGTACTAACATTCATAAATCAATCTTGGTTGTGTATGTTCTACCTTCCGATAAAGGTATGCCTTCCATCATTGATCTTTCTTCTTCACACAAAAAGTTTCCATTCACACAAAAGTCTACCGTCCTGTAAAGATCTACGGATACACAGTTAACCGTATTGACGTGGGTGGCATAAAACCATAAAACGTGATAAGTATACTGATAACTGTCCATAAAACTGATAAAGTAGTGTTTTAGCACCCCCCTCCCAGACACCCTATTGGTTGTGGTTGTTAGTTGCGCTGGTTCGTAGTTTTTGGGTCGGCGCTTTATTGCTTTCCCCAACCGGCGTCACAGATGAAAAGCAATTGTTATGAGATGGCTCAGATAACACTACCGGCAAATGTTGTCCAGTTGAGAGTATAGAGGCTGCAATGCAGGTGGTGTCTCCCACAACATACAGAGGCATAATGCTGGCAGCTGAGCCTATAAAGAGCGCTAAAAATAGCCGAGGCAGGTTCCGTATGAGGCTCCAGCTATCCCTCCCCACCATTGGTTCCTCCTGTGTGCGAATCCAGGAGTCCTGTATCCAGGCCCGTTCCTCCTGTGCGAGGCTCCAGCTACCCTAATCCCCGTTGGTTCCTCCTGTGATAGCCTCCAGGAACCCTGCGTCCAGGCCCGTTCCTCTTGTGAGAGGCTCCAGCTACCCTAACCCCCGTTGGTTCCTCCTGTGTGCTGTCTGTAACGCCGGAGAGTGCACCATGACTCACCATGGGAACTGTCCTGGTAGATCAGCCTGTACCCTCAGATTCACTTAGAGTTAATTGAAATATCATCTGGCTCTCCCCTAGTCAGCTTTCTCCTGTTTATGAATAATCCTGATGATCTTGACAAACAACTTAATGGTGCAGCTTGATTGCTTTTTTGTACATCATGGAAGCTGACGCCCTAATGTGCTGACCAACCATTTAGGTGTGCAAAACACTACTTTCCCGAGTTTGCTGAATCAGCTGGGAACAGTCCACACCAAACTTTCCCACAACAGTAGTAAAATGCCCCCCCCCCCTTCTGATTCAGTGTATATATACCCCCTGTATGATAATTTAGAGTCAGAGAGACAGTGCTGGAGGTCGGAGAGTGGGTGAGGCTGCAGGTCAGTGCAGACATCAGGCAAGCCTCAGGGACAGAGTGAATCCACCCGACTGAGAGGCAGAGAGTGGTCTAATTAGGTAATGGGTGATCTTTGATACGTTTTCCAGTCTGGATGCACATAACAATTTGCCAGTATTAAAGTAGGATTTATAGTAAGGGTGAATCTAATTTGTTCTCAATAAACATCATGTTAAACTTCCCTCGTATCAATTGTTGGATCCCCGTAGCTTCTAATATAATTGGCTAACAACCGTCCCATAAATATTGACAGTTAAAGAAAGAGATACTCTCCAATCCAAGAATGTTTCTTGCCTCGTTGCGTGATATAGTAAGATGGATAAGGCAGATGGTGGCAGCGTAATTAAGCCTGGGTAGCATTTCCTTGTTGGAATACCCTTTGGTTCCGGTTGTAAAACCATTAGTGGTACTGTAATTATGGTGTACAAATTTAGCAGGGTTACATTATTAATGTTGCTATTTTTAGTTTATATCGTATAGTGGTGTTAGAGCGCCTCCAGGAGTCCTGGGTCCAGGCCTGTTACCTCCTTTGCGAGGCTCCAGCTACCCTAATCCCCGATTGGTTCCTCCTGTGATAGCCTCCAGGAGACCCTATGTGCAGTCCGTCCTCCCCCCCCCCAATGGCTTCTCCTCACACAAGTTATGTCTCACTTGTACATTATCAATCCCCGGCTAATGACTGTCAAGCTTCACCTGCCAGCTTAGCGATAATGGCTCAACCCGTGACTGTTCAACCTCCAGCTGATCCTTGGACGAGAGAGTAAGGCAGTCTTCCGGAGAAAGCTCAAAGTCAGTACGACTATATGGCACTCGGAAAGAGTATGAGGATAAGATAGAGAGAAGAGATGGTACCAACCACTTGTAGATCGGAAATGGAACGCTTGCAAGAAGTGAGCTCGGTGCTCTAACGACCAACAGTGGTTAATCTACCGACCAAAGTGGTGTTGATATACCGACCAAAGTGGCTTATCTACCGACCAAAGTGGCTTGATCTACCGACCAAAGTGGCTGATCTACCGATCCAAAGTGGCTGATCTACCCGACCAAAGTGGCTGATCTACCGACCAAAGTGGCTGATCTACCGACCAAAGTGGCTGATCTACCGACCAAAATACTAGTGGTTGATCTACCGACCAAAGTGGCTGATTTCGCAGTAGAGAAACAGAGCGACACGGTGGTTCATCCCCAGCAAATAAGTCCGACTCTCTACCAGCAGTCGACTACTTATTTCGAGGGCTTACGCATTACACCCAAGCACTAGGAAGGGGGGAGCCACAAGTATGCTACCTCCAACCGAGCTAAGGACACTGGTGATGTCCCGGGGATCAAGGCTGCTCTCAC
>WNGS01167372.1:8209073-8220643 GCA_020271785.1 Procambarus virginalis | reverse complement strand
GGTCAGTGTAGTGTATTATGAAAATTTGCATTAGTTTCCAGTGTTTTTCTGTCTTTGCAGTTAAATAAAATTCTGTAAAGATATTAAAATATATTTATATATAATTAAATACAGGTACTATGCAGATCAATGGGTACTTTTCCAGATACAGTATTTTGTTATTTACAGACCTCAACAATGGAATAATTTTAGTAATTTTATGGATTTCCAAATAATGAATTGTTAATTTTTTGTTACCAAATATTCTGTTTCTAATGAAATAGTGTAACATATTTACTCTTTCTCTTTCAGTTTACAATCATGTGAAATCTATTCCATTGTGGTGATGGATGGCGGGCAGCCATTGGATATGAAGAAGTTGAGAACAGTACGACAGAGGATTCAAAACCAGATCCAGATGTGCATTCGTGTTGAACCTAGCAACCAGTACAAATCAAAAATATTTCCCTGCATGGGACGCCAAGTTTTTGTTACAACATTGCAAAGAATGGGAATAACAGTGTACAAACAGATTTTGAGGCAGATGAAGAAATTGCTATGTTGTCCAAAATACTTGGTTACACTGTCTTAAGTAATGACTCTGATTTCTACATGTATGATGTGCCTCTGGTCATGCTTGACTCCACCACGAACCAGAAAATCAGCACATCAAAGAACAAGAAGCCTATAGAGAACTACAAATATTTGTCGTGCTACCATTTCAGTGTGGACAAATTTTGTGAGGTATGTGCACGTGTGTAGTCTCGGTACTATTTTGCTATACTGTACAGTACCTGATTTGTATATTCATCCACATTCTACTTTATACAGGAAGATGGTTCATGCAAAATTTAATCCCAACGCTACAGTGACTATATCGCAGCAGTTGTCTCTACTTATTCTTACATTGCCTTTCTTTCCAAGCCACAGTAACTATATATCTCGGCAGCTATTTAGACTGCCCACCCCATCCTCCAAATGTTTGGAGAGGGTGGGGTAAACGAGCGTGAGCTGGATAAAAAAAAATCAGTTGTTTTTTTATCTACTTAGGGAAGTTCTATGGCTGTTTTTGAGTTTGTATATAGAGGAAGTTGCCAGCTGTTGTCTGTTTTGTCTCGTTGACTTTCTAGGTGCCTTCCCTGGAGGTAGCATATAAAAAAGATAAATGACATTGCTCCCTGCGCCTTTGTGAGGAGACCAGATTCTGGCTCTGGATCTCCGGTAGGCCAGAGAACTCCATGACTGATGGCAACTTTTAGACATTTCACACATCAGAGATGTTAGCTACAGGGAGCCACAACTGGGCTCTTCCAGAAAGTAAGATTCATAGAGAAAGCAAATTAAAAAATGGGGGTTGAGACCTACCTTATGTTGTAATGACTCTCACCTCCTGGATGTTAAATCCTTGAGCACTGAGCTGCTTCTGTTCAAGATCTGTAGTGAGTTAATGTTGCAGCAGTTAGGCAGCTCACCTTATCCAATGATCAGCTGAAAGCTAAATTCCCCAACAAGTTACAGTGACAGAAGATGAGACAAAAGTAAAATTTGACTTCCAGAATTGTATTTTTTTTGAACTTGAGAATTATTAGCCTGAGGTTGAATTAACTAAACAATGATGTAATTGGAAAAGTCAAACCTTAAAAAAAAGGATTTAGAACACTTGGGTTGTAAAAAATCTTCATAGAGATGTCATGCTTAAAAACTGCTAAGTAATTTTGTACCTAAATCTCCTCCTGCCCTGATGTATTGTGGATTAGAATTCTAGGCAGTCTTGGCTGCCATCTAGTGGTGCTCAGGCAAGTTGGAGCTAGGGATGTTCATGCGTATATCAATAATCATTTGTTTTCCTCATTTCATTTCTTTCTTTCAAGCAGTTATCTATTTTGTTTTGTCTGGACTTGCTGCTCAGTTTTCTTATTTTTTGGGTCATCTCTGGTTCCCATTCTCCCTTCACTTTGTTGAGTGAACCAAATTCTGGTCCTGGTTCTCTGTAGGCCAGCATAAGTCTCATAGGCTTGGTATAACCTGAAAGTTTAATGGTGCTAGTGTTTGAGCTCCAGGGAGCCACTGAGGGAGCATACCTAGAAATAGGTCTGAAACATTATCAACCTATGACTATGAAATATAAAATATTGTTAGGAGATGACTATATTTGAGTATTGTACAGTACAGTATTGTCCTTTAAAAAAATAATGAGAGTTTTGATGGTTATGAACAAATCCACAAAGGCCGTGATGAGGGTTTGAATCTACGTCTGGGATTATCCCGGATGTAAGTTTGAACCCTCATCATAGCCCTTATAGATTTGTTTATTTGATGTATCATGCTATTGTGATTTCTGTGTGTTTTGATGGTTATGTTGGCTGATGAAGTTAAACCTTACTTTATGTTCACTACAGGATTATCATTCTCAAAATGACGATCAGGTAACCTAAATATGTAGGTAGCCATTGAAAAAAGTTTACATTTTCACTTGTTTATTACTTAATTTTTCAATTTATTTGCTCATACATGTATATTTATTATCTGCTATCACTAATTTTTATTTTCATTTTAGTTAACAAAGATGGACCGTGCTCATCTGCCTCTTCTTGCAACTTTGTTAGGTAATGACTATTTATCAATGGAAGTCTTTACTGACTTCTATGCCCAGCTGGGAGAGGGAAGAAAAGCTACAAGAATGTCAGATCGCCATAAGATAATAAAGGACGTCATCACTTGGTTAGCAAACCGAAAAGGAAAGAGCATGGAATACCTCGTCAGTGTTGTAAGTAATCAGAGTTCAGAAAAGGATATATTTACCCCAGGCTTTGGGATAAATAATAACTATGAAGCAATAAAGAAATATTGAATCAATGGGAGTTATTAGATTTATTATAGTTTTCTTGAGTTGTAATGTATCTTTCCATCATATTTTTTAATTAAACATGGTTGATAGACAGAAGTAAATAGGTTGTATTTTGTTGAACATATAATTTGTCATTGAAAAATATGTTTACAGATGCTTGGTAAAAAAACAAATTGTTGGTAGATCAGCAGTTTACTTTTCTTGTTTAGTACTGAGTATATTTTAAGGCATGATTTTGATATTACATACTAAAATTACACTTAGACAATGGTTTGAGTATGTAATATAGTGTGATTTTTATTACCCGGACCATTTGATGCCTCCAGATGTCCATAAAACTGAAAATCTGGATGATAATGAAAATTGCCAGACATAAATTTTAGGATACATGTGCTAAAATTTTAAGATACATGTGCTAAAAATACCTGCAGTTGTTTTAATGGCAATGCACCAATGTATATGGGCTTCCATAGTCCTGCACAGGAAGTCTATCTGTCTCACAGAGGTCTGCCTATGCCAACTACTGACCTTCCTCCAGATGCAACCCACAACAGTAGTCTAACTCCCATATCTATTTACTGCTAGGTGGATAAAGGCATCAGGTGAAAGGAAACATTGCCCAAACGTTTCTATCCTGCTGCAGGAATTGAAGTAAATGAGGGTTTCCGGAGAAAAAGACAAAAAATGTAGGCAAGCTCCTTCCTGTCAATTGCCAATATACAACAAAAAGTATGCTGCCTTTTCAAGGAAAATAAGGGGTCATCCACCAGCCAGGAGTTAGCTGGAACTTCATTCTGCAGCCAAAAAGTGGAAGACAACCCAAAAATACAAGAGTTTGGGCTCATGGCAGAAACTGGAACATTTCTGCCCAAACCACATCCAGGTTTTTTTCCTTGGTGCTGATCTATCTGCGTGGTCCCAAGGTTTTGTGTGACTTGTGTTTGGGCTAGGGTGATTTGCCTTGGCATCTCGGGCATTAGACCCAGGGGATGATGTTCATCGCCAGAGGAGTTTTGTCAATTTGCTGCTCCCTAAGTTGCAGATTTGTATCCAAGATGGGATCTTTGTACTTAGTATGTATATGAGAACACTGTATAAACATCAGAGGTCCACGGTTGTTCAACATCCTCCCAACAAGTATAAGAAATAGTTACTCCCAAAATAGAAATATTACTCAAAACGAGTTTAATAAATAGTTTTCTTCAAGAAGTGCTGGACCAACCGGGCTGTGGTGGATATGTGGGTCTGCGGTCTGCTCCAAGCAACATCCTGTTGGACCAAGCTCTCACAAGTCAAGCCTGGTCTCAGGTCTGCCTTGAAGAGTAGAAGAACCCCATCAAGCAGGTACATCCCCCTCTCTGTCTTGCACTTTTCTGGTGTCTGCCCTTATAGCTTTCCTTCAATGTTCAGCTTGCCTCATTGTAGTGGTGATATTTATTTTTCTGTGGGTCCCATGGATCTTGGTGTTGCTCTTGGCTCTATGTCTTGTAGGATTTCAGGTATTTTTCATGTATGAGGAGGGGTTGTTTGCCCCTGGCCAGTTGTTCTGCATATCCCATAATCTTTTTTGGCTCCACATCCTTTGCCTTCCAGGTGAAGTGCCCTGAGTTCTCGGGCAGCACTCCCAGTCATTGTAGTGGCGTTCCGGTAATTTCCGCTGGGGTCCTCAGGCCTGTAATTATTGACCATGGACCCATGCTGGTTGCCCTAGGCTGTGAGTTCCTACCTTCTGGTCTGGTGACCAGAGCTGTTGGCTTTGGGTTTCCAGTACTGTACCTGCTTATGCCTCTTTAGAGGAGTAGGTTACTGTTGTCCCTTTTTTGTTGCTTATTTCATTGGCCTCTGTTGGCTGGGGAGTACCTGTGTTGCTTGGGTCAGAGGTCTTTTATTCCAGGGGTTAGGTGCTCCTTTCTGGTCACTAACTTTGCTAATTTTAAGGGCAGCATCTAGGTTTGAGTTTTGAACCAGCATTCGTCCTCTCATTGAATGATATCATGCCAGTGTCTGGTTTGTGGGGGGCCCCTCTGGATATTTCTTTCCCAATTTTTCCTCAGCCCTGATGCTTTTATGTTCAACTTGGCTGTGGTCTGGTCTGGTACATTGTCAGGGTGCCGTCTTCCCTCTGGTGGTCAATTGTTGTTTGGCTTACTCCCGTGGTTGTTTCTCTTCCACTTTTAGGATGTCAGGCTGCCTGTTCATGGTGAGCCTTTTTGCTGCATTTTATGCACTTTTTCTCTGCTGTTTTTTCTGAGCATGTAAGCTTCTTTGTACCAATGTTTTTGGCTGATGATTACATTCTGCCAGCTGCATTCTTCCCTCACTCACATAATTATGTATATGCAGTTCTGTTGGCTTTTGTTCATACTTCTTTAGGTTTTTAGGGGTTCTTCCTACACACAAGTTTTGGGTTAAGTATGCAATCTTAATAGCATTTTTATAGTTATGTGGATGGCCATTTGGAGAGATATGGGCAGTGCCTTGATGGCCTCTATGATGGCATAGTTAAGAGAGCTACTGATGGATCTTGCCCAGAACCAGAGCATTGAGTGCAGTGGAAGACCCCTTACTTGACAGAACATTAATAATTCTCATTCCCACCCTGGAATCCCTGTCTTCCCCATGTTGTTCTGGTGGGTTAAATCCAAGGTAAGGTGTAATCCTCCACCCTTTTAGTTAGCAAGCCCACCAGGGGTAGTTGGGTAGTGGTGTTTCACTAGTTTCAAAATGTGGTTTGGTGGCTTAGCATTTCCAAACAACTATCAGGTGGAGTTTGAGTATTTTGAAGCACTTTTATGTGTTAAACTATAAATAAATATTTATTCAAGTAAAAGTACGTACATACAAGATGAGTTACAAACAGAATGTTTCAATTTCTAGATAGAGCGAGTACATACTACTAATACGCACAGCGTATTAGCCACTAATACGCCACTAATACGCACAGCGTTTCGGGTAAGGTGTGGGAAAAACACTTAGACTAAAACTTAAAACTGTTTTAAGTTTTAAGTAGGTGGTTAAAAGTAGGAGATTAATCTCAGTTATGTGCTGTATCTTTGATCTCCATGAGATTTCCTACCTACTTGAGGATAAATAACTTAATTTTAAAGGTTATTTTTCCCCTGTAGGTAAAATAGTCATCCAAGGCTTAATGTGATCTGTGGCCTAGGGGTGGTCTGTGCTACTGGACTAAACCTACTGAGATTTAGCTCTGAAATGGGTGTTTCATCACACTCATCATTCTGTTTTGGGGCCAGAAGTAGGACCTGGGACATCATATATATAGAACCAGTTTTTTGGCACTATAATGATTTAAATTAAATCCAGATTATAAGTAGACTCAGTCATTCTTACATGCCACATAGTTTATCCCAAACTTATTTGTTCAAAGGCCTCGTTAATCACATTCTTTTATGGGTTAGTCTCAGACTGGAAAAGCTGCTGAATTTTTTTTTAATTTGAATTAATGTTGTTAAATTTGTAATTAAATGTTTTTTCAACAGGTATCTCAAGTTGCTGGAAAGAAGAAATTAAAACAGAAGATTTTACAGTCTGTGAATCACTATACTGAAATGAAAACCAATCTCTTGAATTATCTTAATCCAGATGGACTGATTAAATCTCATTCTTCCTTGCACAGTGATAGTTCTCTTGCTGGAAGAAGTCTACTTGAAGAAAATGCATTAATAAAGAGTTCTGAGGTGGAAACAGCTTTAGTTTTAAAGAATGGGAAAAAGCTACCAGCATGGTTTATGGAAGCCTACCGTACGCATAGAATTCCGCATGAGGTGGCAGATATTTTGACACAGAGCTATTTTATTTCACCTCCACAAGTAGAAGATGTATCAGCTGAGAGTTCATATTTGGTTGTGGAGCCAATTGTTAGATCAGTGTACAGATTGCTATGGCAGGATGTCAGCACTCGTGATTACAATCATAAATATCATGATGGATGTAAAGATAAAGATGACGAACTACTCGCCGGAATGAATGATCTGTCGATAAGTGTTGATCAGTATTATGATCCATGCACTTCCAATGAAATGTATGATTCTGATGTTGTGATTGAGGAAGATGAAGAGGACAGTGATGATCAGTGCACCTTAGATAAAAGTGATGATCAGTGCACCTTAGATAAAAGTGATGGTTCTGCTTTCTTCTTGCCAAAAATTGATGAAACAAACTTGAAACATATCACAAATAATGAAGTTGATGAAATATATCAAACTAAGAACTTGAGTGGAGAGCATGTAATAGGTGTGAATGAAAACTGTGAGCTAAATGAAGAGGTTAATGAAAAAGAAAAATTAAGGAAAGTATCTGAAGATAAGTGTAAACTAGGTGTGAATAGCAAAACAAAGGTGCAGTACCTGAAGTGGTATTTGAGAAAAAATAACAGGATATGGATAAAAAACCTTTCGTTTTTGTCTGATGAGAAAGCAAATAAGTTGCCTTCTCTCGATGATGTAACTTCTATGTCTGTCTTTGACAAGAAAAAGGTATTCTATTCTGTACTTGAAACAAATACTGAATTCACAGATCTTGATTTGCCTGGAGATTTGGAGCTGATCCTTGACTTCATCATCTTCTGGTTCAGAAGAAGCAAGCTACCCCTGAAGGACTGTCATGCCTTAGCAGTTTTAATGTGTATTTTCATGTATTACATTATTGACAGTAAAATAGGAAGGGTCAGAACGAGGAAAGCATTTGAAGTTGTAGATACCTGTAAAACTAAAATTTCAGACTTCCAAAATGATGCATCTTACTCATGGCCTGATGCTGGGGTGAAGGATCTCCTGGCCCACACATCAGACGAGGAATGCCTAGTAGCTGCTTTTAACCTCTTTCAATTTCATCACCAAGATCCGAGGGTCACCGATAAGTACTATAGCCGAAAGACAGTCCATGCTTTTTGTGAATACCAGGCATGCATATATTTCTTGCAGCTCTTAAACAGTTTATTATGCTTGCCTTTTCCTATGCTGAGTGTTGAATGCCTTTGGGGTGGTACTTTCTGCTACAATATTTTCTCTGACCTTAAAAGGAGGTCTAACCCAGTAGTTCGAATTACAGAGCTATTGGGGAAAGGAACTTGTCTTCAAAGATTATTTCTTATACTTTTTAAGAGGCTAGGTGAAACTCTGAACTTCAAGAAGAGCATTGATATGGTAGAGGTGGTGCAGAATTCAAAGTTACCTAAGAAGAAAAGTAAAGAAGAAAACAAGATAACAGAACAGAAAACCACAAAAAATATCAAGATTAACAAACAAGAAAACATAAATGTGAAGGTCACTAAACAAGGGAACAAAAGTACCAAAATCAGTGAACAAGATATAAATACCAAGATCAGTGAAAATGTAAAACAAAATGCAGTGAATACTCATACTATGTCTTCTAAAAATGACAAGCAGCAGTTGACAAGAGATGGAAAGCTTTCAGCAAAAGAAAAAAACAAGAAAAAGAGAAGAAGAGAACAGTTGCAAAAAGAGAGAGAGAAGGGACAGAACGATAAGAGTGCAAGTAGCGAACAATTAAAAAATCAGGAAAGAGTAGGTGAAGAGAATGTATACCTTCTTGAAAATCGTTTTGCTGAGCTTGTATCTGATCCAGGACCTATGTGTGTTGACTAACCTGCAAGGTAGAGCAGTATTGCTTGCTAGTTATACACTGATGGCTGAGTGGATAGCGATCGGGATTAATAGTCCTAGGGTCTGGGGATCGATCTCCGGTGGAGGCAGAAACAAATGGGCAGTTTCTTTCACCCTGATCCTCTTCACCCAGCAGTCAATAAGTACCTGGGAGTTAGACAGCTGCTATGGGCTGCTATGGCGCTTTGGTCCCACCTCAACTGTGTGTGTGTGTGTGTGTGTGTAGAAAAATAAAAACAGTTGATTGACAGTTGAGAGGTGGGGGTCAACCCCCACAAGCACAACTAGGTGAATACAATGTGATAATATGAATATAAAAGACCAGTATTAAATGGAATGAAAGATCAATTGCAAAGGTCTGGAGGTTCCCTGAAGCTGTCACGCTGAGATGGCTCCCAGCTACTTGGTCAGCCATTGAGTTCTTGGGTCTACAGGGGACCAGGGCCAGAACTTGACCCCTCTCAAAGAGGTGCAGGGAGGTGACACACTGCCACCTCACCAGGGAAGGCATCCAGAAAGTCAGTAAACCAAACAGATCATTGCTGGGTTGTAAAGAGATTGAAGCCTTCAGTCTCTTAAGAAAACGATCGAATCTCTCGAAACTATTGGAGTACTCATTTGCCCCACTCATTTTGGGGGGAGGGAAAGGGCTCACACTATTCAAGGGCCTGTGCCCTCAGTTCTGGAGCAGATGCAACCCCTCCCCCCGAGATGACTGGAAGGGAGGGAGGGAATTAGGGAGCCATTGGAGCTCATCCAAAAATTGGCATTTCATTATACAGTATTCAAGGATGGTTTTCCAGGGGAAGTCCCATTGTGGCTCCCTGAAGCTAAATTAGTACAAGGGCAGCAGTAGGGGACCACATGCATCTCCAAGGTTGCTATAAAGCCAGGATCACACTACACCAAATTGTACTCAGAATACTACAAAGGGCAAAGTTTCAAAGCACTTACCTGAAAAGCAGTGGAATCTGCTCAGTAGAGATGTGACCTTGGGTCCCTACAGCATTTGTGTGTGTGTGAACGCATCAGCATAAAAATTGAGGGCTCAGGCCCCTGAATAATGTGAGCCCCCCATCCCAAACAAGTGGGGGGCTGTGAACAAGCACACACTAGTGTAGAGAGTTATGATTGTTTGTACGTCGTTGAGAGAGTTCATTAGGCGAATTGTGAGGCCTCAGTCTCTCATAAAACATAGCAGTGGTCTGTTTTGGTTTGCTGACTTTTTGGATGCCTTTTCCAGTGAGGTGGTAGAGTGCCATCTGTTCTCTGCACCTCTTTGAGGGTGGGGCCAGATTCTGGCTCTGGTCTCCTAGTAGGTTTTAGAACTCCTCAGCTGGTGCGGCCCAGTAATTAGGAGCCATCTCAGCAAGATAGCTTCAGGAAGCCACAAGGTGGGCTTTCCACAGAAAATTATGCTGGTGCTGCCTGAACTATTTCCAAAAGTTGTCCACAGGTTACTACAAAATGCTATTGCTTACGGTAATAAGTGGGGAAAATGTTATCGTAGATTTGTGATACAATTGGTTATAGAATTTAAGGTTCAACAATGAGACTGAATTGGTATTGCACAAAAATCATTGTCACTATGGTAAAACAGCATTATATCCTTTACACTATCTACATACTGTATTTTGTATAAATGTTGAAGGCTATTGTAAATCAGCCTTTAACCACAAATCTGAGACACGTCTTCTATTCCCACATTATATTTGGTCATTTGGCACTAAATGGGGGTTTTGAACATAACATATTTAGTAGCATGTATATCAGTACAAAGTAAATAAATAAATGGTATAATAAAAAGAGGCAATTTTATTGAAATTATATATTTTAATTAATTTTTGTGATGTAAACAGAATTAAAGGTCAGTCCTTATTTTGTAAATAAAATTAATAGTAGTACAGATGTAATAAGAATATGGAATTGCATTAATGTAATTGGTGGTACAAATGGGAGAAAAGGAAAGTGTAATTGACAATGTTCTTGAAAACAGAAACATATTGAAGCATATGTAAAACATAAAACATATGTATATCTGTATGTAATATGAAAGCACCAAAAGGAATATTTGAAAATTTGTCTGATTTCATGATAGTACAAGACCTCTTGTAAATATAAATAAAAAAAATACAATGTAAGATAAAAATTGAATGTCAAATGAATAGCAGGGTGTTACAAAAATCCAAAAGGTGAAAGAATAAAAGTTGATTTAAACAGTCAGTTTGAAAGGAGAATTGATAAACTTGAGTGATGTGGGGTGTATACGAGGAGTGTTTGGTCGAGACTGCCAGACGTGTGTGTTGTTGCATAACCTTGTGGAAGAAAGAAGGGGAAGAGCTGGTGGGATGAGGAAGTGGCACAGTGAAAGCACTCGAGGGAAGAGAAGCAAGCAAGGCCAGGAAGGAAACTTGTGGAAAAGGCCAATTAGAGTGATCAATATACTGTAACATGAATACACTTGTAAGAGTATTGTTATTAAAGATGATAATAATAATAATAATTATGGATAAGCATATATTGTTAAAGGCAACTGCTAATTTATATAATTTTATACAGAACAATATATGTTTGCACATGTATAATCTCTGTTTGTATATGCAAAGCTTTCTATGTGGGTTTCTCCTTATCCATAATTCTCCTTAAATGTTTTAAAAATGGAAATTAGGGTAACAATGATTATAATTTTAATTCCCTAAATTAGCTCTATTTAATTTTATCTTGAAATTTTGATTTTGGAGTGTGTTAAATGATATACAATCGTGTAAATTTTAGCCTATTAACAAAATTGGTATACTATTTTAATTTACCTTTTATATTAAATTTCATCAGAAGAAAGTTTTAGTACTCACCTGCTGATCTTTATATTCCTGCCAGTGTGTGGTTATATTTTTATGGAGACATTGCTCATCCATTTATTATAATGAAATGTAATCAACTGAGACACTTAATTGCAGAACGACTTCAATTTGGTCCCAATTGTTACTAATTTAATTGTGTATTTGTACTGATTTGTGCTCTTTGAAAACGCATAAGAATCGTATAATTCTATACTAAAATAATTCCTATGAATTAAAATATAAAAATAAAATTGAGTA
>WNGS01167372.1:8168701-8207504 GCA_020271785.1 Procambarus virginalis | reverse complement strand
TGTGTGGCATAGTTTTGAATATGTGCTGTATTACAGCACACTCTAAATATCATTGTTTACAGATAAAAAAAAGAGCTTAAAATACAGTACTGTATTTGTATTTAATAAACCATCTTTAGTATCAGTTGTGTGTTTCTGTACTCACCTAGTTGTACTTGAAGGGGTTGAGCTTTGGCTCCTTGGCCCTGCCTCTCGACTGTCAGTGGTATTGTATTGTGGTATTGACCATCATGAGTGAGCTGCAGTGTGATCAACTTGCAACTGATTGATCTTCTGACTACATTTCTTGACTCAATGCTTCTGTTCACCCAGCAGTAAATAGGTTGTTGTTTAAGATTTAGCTACTAGGAACAAAAGTTCCAACCAGCACGGGCTATGGTGAGCCCGTAGTGGACTCATTAGTAAATAGGTACCCGAGTGTTAGTCAACTGTTGGGGATGGTCAGTCATTGGCTAGGTAGTCTTAATAAGCCTATAGTAATTTTATCTCCACACCACGGAAAAAACAAAATTCCATGGGAAGTGTGCAATGCAGTACTAGTTACATGATGAATGAGGATAAGATCCACATTTATGAAGTCATAAACAGATAAAATAGTTGTTTTATATCAGTGCAAAGTCAAGCACATGCAGTTAAAAAAATGGCACTTTATTCCACTTGATGGCTGCCATGCACTTATTATTATTATTAAATTAACATCTTTATTGACAAAATTAATTATAATTTTGCCTAATCTGAGGATTTCAATTAAGTCTTTAATATTAAAGTGAGGATAATGCTGGTATTCACTGTCACGAAGGACAGAGGGTCATACACAAGACAATAGGTCTAAACTTTAGGCTGAAAGCACATATATATCATGGTTACAATCAATGTTTTAATGTATGGATATGTGAAAAAAAACAACAACACTGTACCAGTTTTGAAGCAGTCATCCCCTAACATTGGTTGAGTCACTATTTTCTTCAGAAGTCAAATTTAGACACAACCATTTTCTTTGACTAGGAGAAGAGGGCCCATTAGAGCCCCTATTGATCAGCGTGGAGGGCAGCATGCAGGACTGGTGTCAGTGCCTGACCAGCTGCCAGTGCAGGTACACATCACTGCACACTCCTGCTCAACCAACACACCAGGATTAGAACCACCGTTTGACGCTCCTCTATATAGAATCTGTACAGTTCTATGGTTTCACACGCCTAAGGTAAGAGTTGAGACGTGTGTTTTTTCCCTATATACAGAACAAAATGTGTCGAATTGTTTGTTGTTTCCAAAGTTGCAGAAGTGCTATTAAAGCATTTATGGCCATAAGGAAATGTTCTCGTGAATCTTGACGACTCATTCCAGAGTTAACATTAGACAAGAACTACCTTTATTATTTATTTATTTATTTATTTATTATATATATACAAGAAGGTACATTGGGATTGTGAGGATACATAGCATAGTAATTCCAATCTAATCAATACATAAATAAAGAACTTTGAAAATAACAATGTTACTGTATTTGTGAAATACAGATTTAAAATACACACGTGTCCCTTCCCACTTCCCTGCTCCTTACTACTATTACACACGAACCAATTCTCCTCCCCCACTCACACCTGCAATTCACTCTACCCCCCCCCCCCATCACTCCCACCGCATCACTCTTATATCAAACCAACACTCCTCTGTTCTCTTGCACCCCTCCCCCACAACAACCCCCTCCCTCTTTGCTCACACCACGTACGCCACACAAACACCCACACTTAATTTTTCATGTGTAAACTGTACCTGTACAACCGAGACACACAACCCGTGCTTATTTATTCATTCGTGTATTTTCTTATATGCAAGAAGGTACATTGAGTTGTGAGAATACATGTTGGTGTTTGAGTGTTATTTTCTTGCAACGCCATTGACGCCTAGTGTTTCCTGGTTACCTGGTTGATACCTGGTTGATGGGGTTCTGGGAGTTCTTCTACTCCCCAAGCCCGGCCCGAGGCCAGACTTGGCTTGTGAGAGTTTGGTCCACCAGGCTGTTGCTTGGAGCGGCCCGCAGGCCCACATACCCACCACAGCGCGGTTGGTCCGGCACTCCTTGAAGGAAGCAATCTAGTTTCCTCTTGAAGATGTCCACGGTTGTTCCTGTAATATTTCTGATGCTCGCTGGTAGGACGTTGAACAACCGCCCACCTCTGATGTTCATACAGTGTTCTCTGATTGTGTCCATGGCACCTCTGCTCTTCACTGGTTCTATTCTGCATTTCGGGCAGGTCCTTAATCTAACTAATCAGTAAAAGTATCAATATAGTTCAACATAATAGCTATAATATAAGTTTATAGTACAGATTATACTGGTGAAGGTTCAGGTTTTAGGTACTAGAATTAGGTGGAAGGTACCACAAGATAGGAGTTTGGAGCAAAAGAAAGGAAACTATTAGGATGGAATTAGGTATTTTTGGTTTTATTTTTGAATAAAACATGAGTTTGAAATTTTTTTTATTCATTAGAGAGCGAGTTCCATAGACTGAGTCCTTTTATTTGCATGGAGTGTTTGCACAGATTTAGTCTGACTCTATGTTGTTGTTAAAGATTTAGCTACTCAGGACTAAGTGTTCATGTAGCACGAGCTATGGTGAGCCCGTAATTGAGTTTAGTTATACATGATAACCTTTTTCCTATGATATAATCTGACTCTAGGAATATCAGATATATTTATTTCTGGTGTGGTGCACATGGGTTCTGTTACATCTACCAAGGAAGAGTTTCAGATCAGGATTAGCATTTAGGAATAAGGTTTTGTATATGTAAACAGCCCAAGAGATTGTGTGAAGTAGAGTGTATGTTTAGCATGTTTACTGATATAAACAGAGTGGCTGTGTGGTGTTTGAAGACACAGTTGGTTATAGTTCTCATATTAGAGTATTGCCGGGTGATGATGGGCTTGAGGGAATTTTCAGTGGTTCAACCCCATGCACCAAATCTTTCCGGTATAGTAATGTTATATAGTTATAGGTTTATAGTTATAGGTTTATAGTTATAGGTTTATAATTATAGTATGTAGTTATCTATCCACTTAGATATGAACAGATTAGCAAGTAGTATAGTGAAATGAGTGTACATGTTAACGTACTAACACACTATGTTCTCTATAGAAGCAGCATCTGCAGCAAGTACCTCTGAGGGAGTGAAGAAGGAGACGCAACCACAAATAACTTGTATTACTGAGGGAAGATTATAATTAGTTTTCAGAAAAACAATAGGAGCCATTAGGAGGCTTCGAACCTGCACACTGGGTACTCCCAAGCACACACCTTAATCCACTGGACACGATATGCTAAAGGTAATGTAACCTGGGATTGAACTGAATCCTCTAAGGGTCCTGAGGCTTCCAGCTGGTACCAAATCAGGGTTTCACACATTACCGACATACACACTGGTGTGGTGTAGGAGTTCGACCCACCAGTGCTCTCAAATGCACAAAGAAGTCATATTATTTTGCAAGTAGTGATCATATCGCCTCTTTTTCTTCTATCGTCTAGTTTTGGCATATTTAATGCCTCTGACCTCTCCTCGTAGCTCTATTTTTCAGTCCCAGGAGGTATTTAGTTGCATGTTTGCACCTTTTCCAGTTTCTTTGCACTTTTTAAGTGTGTATGTGTGTACTCACCTAGTTGCAGTCACCTGGTTGTGTTTGCGGGGGTTGAGCTTCGAGTTTTTGGTCCCGCCTCTCAGCCGTCACTCAACCGGTGTACAGATTCCTGAACCTATTGGGCTCCATCATGTCTACATTTGAAACTGTGTATGCAGTCTGCCTCCACCACATCACTGCCTAGTGCATTTCATTTGTTAACTACTCTTGACACTAAAAAAGTTCTTTCTAATATCTCCATGGCTCATCTGGGTATTCAGTTTCCACCTGTGGCCTCTTGTGCGTGTGCCCTTTGTGTTAAATAAATTGTCTTTATCTACCCTACTAATTCCTCTGAGAATCTTGCTTGTGGTGATCATGTCTCCCCTAAGTCTTCTGTCTTTCAGACAGAAGAGTTGTGTGTATGTGTGTGAGTGAGTGAGGGAAAGAGTTCATGTTTGTGCATGTATATTAAGTTCAGCTCCGTGGTTGCCGATATATACATACAGATGTTCAACACGGCCAACACCCCCAAGGCCGGCATAATGTCAGACCCGACCCCCCATGATGAGTTGTGGTGGAGGGGTGAGCCTGCACGGGTCGCTTTCACTCAGAATTAAAATAATTGTCTGTAGCCAATAACGGGATTGGTGGCCACGTGGATTCATGATCTCCCTTTACTTCTGGGACGATAATAAACCGTGCGGTTCGTCTCCCCTCCACGGCCATTGAAGACACTGTCACTAAAGAGTTACAACGTTTTTTTTAAACTAACTAAACTACAAAAAATGGAAACCCGGTAGCCAAAGGAAGTCCTTCAGTTCCATTGGGTTTGTATCAGTGTTGTCTCTTGTGTATCATTAGTGTTGTGTCTTGTGTGAGGAGTTGTCTGTCGTGAGATCCTCAGCCTTTTCTCAGGCAGAAGTTGGCTTACTTCTCAGGAGATTTTTGTAGATCTTTGCTCAACTTTTCCTTGTTAGATAAAGATAATGTCTTTCATGTGTGTGAGGTCTCCGTGCTCTGGTACAACAACCCGTGTGGTGCTCACAAGGTCTCCCTGCTCCAATACACTACACGCTATCTTAGACCTAAGAGTGTATGTATTAAGCCTAGGATTGCTACAAAAGGTTAGGTTATATTAGGTTAGGTCTTATATGTTTATGTTGCCGATAACAAGCTTGCGGTTTGTCCAAATTCAATAATACAAAAGTTCACGTTTTGGTGGTCTATCACTACATATTGGTGCTTTGGGCTGGCCATGATTCATATTTTCAAGACCTTGACAGAAAACATCAACGTATATATGCCACAAGAGTCTCCCAATAAGATTCAAATTTTTGTATATTATATACGACATGTCTTATTTGCTTTTGAACGCGGTATACATTGTTCTTAATATTTAAATCAATGATTTTTCGTCAACAAGGTTCAAATCTGGACTACCCATTTGGAAAACTTATACAGTACAAGGAAATACTAGAATTATACTAGATTATACTAGAATTATACTAAAATATTAGGCTTATGAGTTTTAACGAGTCCATATTTGTAAGGCAATGAAAAGGTTATTGCTGTAACTTTCTTTATTAGAACACTTTTACCTTCAAGAATTTTGTTCTTGTAAATATTTACAACATCCAAAGGGTTCTGTAAATTTAAAATATTTTAATTACATAATCATTTATTAATTTTGTCTGTGTTCACATTGTTCAAAATTACAACTTTTATTAGACTGGTCCACTTTTGTATTATGTAAGTGTTCAGTGGTTCTGTCACAGACCTCCATAGAAACATATCCACCCATTATATGTTATGGAGTCAATTATAGTTAATAATTGTCTTATCGGGGACGGGAAGCCTGTCTGTATATATTCTTTAGGCTTGTATGGAGGTCCCACACAAGGTTCAACTACTGACCCTCCCCAGGATTTAACCCCACAACAGTTGCCTGACTCCCGGGTACCTATTTACTGCTAGGTGAGCAGAGGCAGAGGTAAAAGGAACCGTGCCTAACCATTTCTGCACGCAATTGGACCCGGGATCCCTGATTGTGCAGTCTGTCCTCCTAAGGTTTCCCAGCGTCAAGAAACTGTTGTACTAAAATCCCCTATCCTAACCTACCAGAGGAACCAAAACAGAAAACAAGACAGTATGTCATTACACACAGAGATCACACTAACGTGATGCATCAAATGATGTAAGGGCGAAGAGGGAGAACGGCCTATTGACATAGCTCGGATACCTGGTTGATACCTGGTTGATGGGGTTCTGGGAGTTCTTCTACTCCCCAAGCCCGGCCTGAGGCCAGACTTGACTTGTAAGAGTTTGGTCTACCAGGCTGTTGCTTGGAGCGGCCCGCGGGCCCACATACCCACCACAGCCCGGTTGGTCCGGCACTCCTTGAAAGAAACAATCTAGTTTCCTCTTGAAGATGTCCACGGTTGTTCCTGTAATATTTCTGATGCTTGCTGGTAGGACGTTGAACAACCTTGGACCTCTGATGTTCATGCAGTGTTCTTTGATTGTGCCCATGGCACCTCTGCTCTTCACTGGTTCTATTCTGCATTTTCTTCCATGTCGTTAACTCCAGTACGTTGTTATTTTACTGTGCAGATTTGGGACCTGTCCCTCCAGTATTTTCCATGTGTATATTTTTTTATATCTCTCTCGTCTCCTTTCTAGTGAGTACATTTGGAGAGTTTTGAGACGATCCCAATAATTTTTTTTTTATTTAGGTGCTTTATCTCGTCTATGCGTGCCGTATATGTTTTCTGTATTCTGGATGCAGGGGGGGGGGAGTTGTGTAAAACCCTGGTTTGTGTCTCGGACAGGCTACGGGATCCAGTAAGTTCAGTAGAACTTCGGTTTCAACTCTTTTTACCCTGTCGTAGCTCAGTCGATTAAGGCAGTGTCTGGAATGCTCCTGGACGCAGGTTCGAATCCTCGTCACGGCCCTTGTGGATTTGTTCAGTATGTCAATTTCGAGAGCCGCTTTCATTTTCTAGTACGGCAATTTTTGCCTTTAGGTAGAGTATACGTTAAAATGTGACGTTCTATTAGGAAGATGGGTTGATATAGTAGAGAACGAAGCCAACTGTACTACCAAACCAGTGTAATAGATTACTAAAGTCACGTCCAATAGAGTCATGTCATGTGCGTAGTGTTTGTTTATGGCGCGTAATGTCTCGCCGCGTTGTGTTAATACACCAGACAGATCCCAGTTTACTTTTTGTCTTTCCTTGTGATTACACTCTCATAGTCTACACTACCTACATTATGTTAGTTTGAGGTATTATCTTTTTTACTTTTGGTAATATCAAATTTTAGATAAAATATTTGGACATTTCTTGAACATTTATAGTAGTTTCTTATAAATTCTTTGAGTTTGTTTATCTTCCATTACACAGTGATGATTGAGTTGGGACACTTCATAATAATTTTCAAATGTTAATATGACAGAGTCCACCAAGTTCGGAAGTATATATACACTCGAGCGCCGGGAGTATATATACACATTCGAGCGTCTCATATACTATATGAAACGTAACCTAACCAATAAATATTTACAAACCCATTTTTATACGTATAAAATCATCCCAAATGTTGTATATTAAATAATTAATTATTCGCTGCTGAGTAAGTAATATAGTTATTTATTCATAAAATCCCATACTGGTGTAGTGCATACGAAGGTGAAGGACGGCTTGTGGCATACGTATGCATGTATGCGTATGCATATACTACATGTTTAATAGTAAAATAAATATCTTTCCCCTGATACACGTGTGTGTATACATTATTTGTGTAGCATGGAGTATGACGTGTGGGAGTCTGCTTCTCTTAAGTCTGGCTGGTAACGGCAGGAGAGAGAGAGAGAGAGAGAGAGAGAGAGATGAACACTCTCTGTCCTGGCATGGTTATTTGATACATTTCAGAACGACGGCTGAACTCCTGAACACGTTCCTGAGATTCCTGGCTGTACCTCACAGAAACGTCGTGACAGGCGGGGCCAAGGAGGGAGAGTTAGAGTTTGCTTCAGTAAATTCGTACGAGCCTAACCCAGTGATATTCACTTCAAACTATGCATAAATACCAAAAGTTAAATTCTGGTGTACGCAAGGTACAGACCTCAGTGGCAGGGCGCTTATCCATCCAGCTTCCTGATGGACAGTCTTTACTCCCTACTAATTCGGAGACCTCAACCATGATCTAATGCCAAGGGATTTTGACGAACTCAAGAATTTTCAGGCTAGAACATTTTGAGACCTTTACAGCTCATATCACAGGTTCTTGCCTAGATCCTGTCATAATTGAGTTACCTGTTAGCATAGTTAATTACAGGGCCCTTAGGACATGTTGACTCTGCAGACTATCAAGCTGTCTTCACTGCATTGGCTATCCCAAGTGTGAAATGAAATCAGTCTACCAGGCTAGATCAAGTTCAAGTAAGTTCATTGAGATAATAAAATACATCTCAAAGGATAGAGTAGCAATTAGGCTAGCTCTATCCTTGAACCCAGGCTAGAGGAACAGGGAAACTAGACAGCCCAGCGCTCAGGGGCTGCCGCTCCTAGCTAGGAGCAACTGAATGGACTGCTTTGCTCCCAGATGACGTGAACAGCCAAGCAAATGTCTTCACCAAACACATACTGTTTGGTGAAGTCAGTCTGAAGATACTGAAGATCTGGATCTCTAGATCGAATGTACGGTCGGTGCATTCCTCACCGGCAGGATCGAACCCAGGTCTCTCGATAGAGATTCGAGGATGCAGATCACTGTGAGTTGATTGGTTTAGACATCTCTTAAATATTTTGTGGCAACAATATATAGAAGATCATCACAACAAATCAACACTTTGCAAATGGATTGCTTTATACTCAAGCATTATTACTACATATATAATTTGTTTCGTGCTTGGAAAAACAATATGCAAATATGGTCGTACACGTTGTTACATTTTGCATATGTGAAATTTTTATTTAGAACATTACTCATTGTTCAGGGGTTGAGACAACACAGGTGTGAGCCACGTGTACCACACTAAGGGGTAGCAGGTGTCCCGTCACTCAGCCTCTGTTGATTCTTCCTCTTGTTGGTCTTCATTGTCGGCTGGTCTCCTCGCCTGCATATGGTCTCCCGCCATCACCTCTTGGTTAGCCCGCCTCTTCTTGATCTGCTTGATCAACTAACCAGCTCCAGTCTCCAATTATGTTTATTTTAGATGCCAAAATAGTAATAATAGTCTTTCTGTGACTCTAACACGAGCTTGTTGTTGTTTGATGTTGAACTATCAAATACTCCAAGCTGGTAGCCTCAAAAGTAAGTTATTTTCAAAAGTGGATGCCAAGCCGTGAAATATAGAGCGATTATTAACTTTCTTGCCCAAGATCCAAGAACACTCGAGCTGGAGTCTGTTATTTCATCGAATACAATATATGAAACTGCGTATCCGGAATCAACAAACACATCCATAGTCGAATGACCTCGAAAATAAATATATGGAAATAATTTTCACTCCTGCCGCCGGCGGGACTGATTATCTCTCTCTCTCTCTCTCTCTCTCTCTCTCTCCTCTCTCTCTCTCTCTCTCTCTCTCTCTCCTCTCTGTCTGTCTGTCTGTCTGTCTGTCTGTCTGTCTGTCTCTCTCCTCTCTCTCTCTCTCCTCTCTCCTCTCTCCTCTCTCTCTCTCCTCTCTCTCCTCTCTCTCTCTCTCTCTCTCGTTCTTTCATTTTGGTGTTCTTGAGAATGGCACAGCCAGGAAAGAAGCTGTTGATGACTGAGCTCCTTTTATTTATTTATTTACTTATTACTGCCCACAAAGTTGGGCCAGGTGGGAAATCTTAAGAACATTGCCCTTGTAATTAACACAGTTTTCTACCTCGTCCTGAATTCGGATAAATGAGAGGGAGTTCATTTAAGAGTTATGCATTCTCAAGATGGGAGCAAATTTGTGCTTCATATATGTTTGTCAACCTCTGCTGTCGAGGAGGTATGAAATGGTCTATAGGCTCTAAGGTTCTTGGACGCCATACTTGCTATGTTCAACACGTGGTTCTGCATTGGCATTGAAGAGTCAAACTTTATCCCAAAGATGTCTACTTTATCCCTGAACACCAGATTGATTGATTGATGAAGATTAAGCCACCCAAGAGGTGGCACGGGCATGAATAGCCCACAAGTGGTGGCCCTTTTGAGCCATTACCAGTATCAATAGATGATACTGGAGATCTGTGGAGGTGCGACTGCACCCTGAGTGAAGGAACACTAGATTTTTTCTATCCATCCATATGCCTGTCCTGAGTTCAATGTCGTGCAGTCTAGTTATGATCATTTCCTGTGCATTTTCTGTCGCAAATGTAAGTTTCCATCTTCTACCTCAAAGAGGAAATTCCTGCAAGTAGTAATCAATGAGCCTCGTAGAAGTCGGCTGATTGATAATGATTGATAATGATTAAGCCACCCAAGAGGTGGCATGGGCATGAATAGCCCGTAAGTGGTGGCCCTTATGAGCCATTACCAGTATCGAGAGATGATACTGGAGATCTGTGGAGGTGCGACTGCACCCTGCGTGACGGGAGATGTCTCCCGGACCAAATGGTGACCAAATGGTGAGAAGTCGGCATAGTCTCTCGTGTATATATATAAAAGTTAAAGTGCAGTCATCTCTCCTCTCGCTAAGTGATTAGTCAATCTTAGCACAAAAAAAGGAGTAGATGATAATACAGAAAAAAAATTGCATTCATGGGGGCCCCATCGCGACTTCCTAGAATGTCTGTTTAATATTTACTTTAACTTTATGTGTCGTCACTAGTCAAACCACGTGTTACCTTTCCACTCGCTTCGGCAGTACACACACACACACACACACACACACACACACACACACACACACACACACACACACACACACACACACACACACACACACACACACACACACACGCGCGCGCGCGCGCGCACGCACACGCACACACACACACACACACACACACACACACACCGTGGATCACCGTGGATACTAAGAGAAGCAGCGCAGGCCCTCAGCGTGCCTCTGGCAATGATCTTTAATGAGTCACTTATGTCGGGAGAATTGCCCAGTTGCTGGAAGAAGGCAAATGTCGTGCCGATCTTCAAGAAAGGCGATAGGGAGGAGGCACTTAACTATAGACCTGTATCACTGACAAGCATCCCCTGTAAAATACTGGAAAGAATAATTAGGCTACGACTGGTTGCACACCTGGAGAACATTAGATTTGTGAACAAGCATCAACATGGGTTCTGGACAGGGAAATCGTGCCTAACAAACCTTCTGGAATTCTATGATAAAATAACGAGGATAAGACAGGACAGAGATGGTTGGGCAGACTGCATATTTCTGGACTGCCAAAAAGCCTTTGATACAGTACCGCACATGAGACTGCTATTCAAACTCGAGAGGCAGGCGGGGGTAGGGGGAAAGGTCCTAGCATGGATAAGGAACTACCTAACAGGAAGGAGCCAAAGAGTTACGGTAAGGGGCGAGAAGTCGGACTGGCGAACAGTAACAAGTGGAGTACCACAAGGATCGGTGCTGGGACCAATTCTATTTCTTGTATATGTTAACGACATGTTTACGGGTGTAGAGTCCTACATGTCGATGTTTGCGGATGACGCAAAGTTGATGAGAAGAGTTGTGACAGATGAGGATTGCAGGATCCTCCAAGAGGACCTGAACAGGTTGCAGAGATGGTCAGAGAAATGGCTACTGGAATTCAACACGAGCAAATGTAAAGTTATGGAAATGGGACTAGGAGATAGGAGACCAAAGGGACAGTACACAATGAAGGGGAACAGCCTACCTGTGACGACGCGCGAAAGAGACCTGGGTGTGGACGTAACACCTAATCTATCTCCTGAGGCACATATAAATAGGATAACGACAGCAGCGTACTCTACACTGGCAAAAGTTAGAACATCATTCAGAAACCTAAGTAAGGAGGCATTTAGGGCTCTTTACACTGCCTACGTGAGGCCAGTCTTAGAGTATGCCGCCTCATCATGGAGTCCCCATCTAAAGAAGCACATAATGAAACTGGAAAAGGTTCAGAGGTTTGCAACGAGACTCGTCCCAGAGCTACGAGGGATGGGGTATGAGGAGCGCCTGGGGGAACTATGCCTTACGACACTAGAAAGAAGAAGGGAGAGGGGGGACATGATAGGAACGTATAAAATACTCAGAGGGATTGACAGAGTGGACATAGACGAAATGTTCACACGGAATAGTAACAGAACGAGGGGACATGGATGGAAGTTAGAAACTCAGATGGTCCAGAGATGTTAGGAAGTTTTCTTTTAGCGTGAGAGTAGTGGGAAAATGGAATGCACTTAAGGAACAGGTTTGTGGAAGCCAATACTATTCATAATTTAAAACCAGGTATGATAGGGAAATGGGACAGGAGTCATGCTGTAAACAACTGATGCTCGAAAGGCGGGATCCAAGAGTCAATGCTCGATCCTGCAGACACATATAGGTGAGTACACACCACACCACACACACCCACAACACACAACACAACACACCACACACACACACANTGTGGGAAAGGGGGGGGGCAGTAATTTGGAAAGGAGTGATCTCCCATGGGGGCAGGAAAGTGTCGTTGTTGTCTCACTTGGTGGAGGTGATGATTATTATACCTTCTGATGACAGTGGCCGCTGCTGGCCACAACAACATAGATGATCAGGAAGCAGCAGGGTCGCTTGCTCGCCACCTACAGCGAGGACTCAGGGCTGGCTAATGGATTCAAGTTACGAAATTTAAGGTATTTAATGGCCATTAGCATTGGAGTGGTTTCGTACATCACACTATGGGAACAGGTTATGAGTGTTATATATTAGTTCGTCTACTGGGTACTGATCTAATTTATATAGAGTAATGACTCAGTATGAGTGTTGTGTAGGTTACGGTGAGTCGCTCGACTAAGAGGAGGACTTGTGGCACTGCACGGTGACTCTGCTCCTGCTACTTTTGTTTTAGTGATAGCGGACGCTTAAAGACGATAGCAGGAGGACATTTGATGATAGCGAAAGGTCACAGTCAGTTGTAGATAGTCAGTGACAGTAGCAGGTCAGTGAGAATAGGGAAAGCTCATTGACGGTTATGGACAGTTGCGGAAGATCATTTGTCATTTGTTGGTTGTGAAACACAGTCTGGTACAGTAGATGGAGGTCACTGACGACACTGGACGGTCACTGTCAACGTCAGGTAGTCACGTGCCAGTGCCAAACGTCACATACGCACAATGTCAAGGTTGATGGGACCTTGACATTGCACCACGGCACCACGCGCCGCTTCCCACACTTGCCACTAGTGTAGGTCACCCGCTTCCACCTCCACCTTCTCCCGTGTCGTTATCTCTCGTTATTCTTCCCTTGGGAAGCAAATCGAAAATTGAACTATCCAAAGTTTATTTGGCAATTTTATTGGACGTGGCGTTAAAAGGACACGTTTCACATCAACATCTTCGGGGGTAGAGGGAAGGGAATACAAATTGGTGATAGTATTTATTCCATGTAGAATGAGAGGCGAGGCAGACGATGAGTCACAATAACGTGGCTAAAGTATGTTGACCAGACCACACACTAGAAGGTGAAGGGACGACGACGTTTCGGTCCGTCCTGGACCATTCTCAAGTCGATTCAAGAGGCGAGGCTTTATCCAGTCGATAAGTCTGGACAATTTTGCACTATTCTCATTGGTGGGTTGGGACTGGACGTGGGGGAATGAGCTGGCAAATCTGTCTGATCTTATCGTAGGCCATACCCATGTGTAAGGTGACTATTGACAGTTGGGTGGGTATATTCAATATGTATAATTCATTTTGTCGGGGGACAAGGTAGCCAGTGTATATATACATGTTAGGCTTGTATTATTAGGTAATTAGACTCCCCCAGGGTCTAATTACCGACCCTCCCCAAGATGCTACCCCACAACAGTTTAACTCATGGTACATATATTTACTGCTAGGTGAACAGGTACATTAGGTGATAGGAAATGCGCTCAATCATTTCGGTCCCGCACGGGATTCGAACCCGGAATTCTCAGTTGTAATGAAGAATAACCCAACTGTACATAGAAGAGACCGACGCGCCAAAATCAGTAGAAACTGGCTTGATATCACTGTTGTTGATCTCAATAATATGTACACTAAAAAATAGTTGCCCCTATACGTTCTCTTTGTTATTGTTGCCAGCGGTGACTACTTTATTCTGCGCCCAACACTACTACTGTAATTACCTAAGTGTAGTTACAGGATGAGAGCTACGCTCGTTGTGTCCCGTCTACCCAGGACTTTTTGTCATATAACGCTTTGAAATTACTGATGGTTTTGGCCTCCACCACCTTCTCCCCTAACTTGTTCCAACCGTCTACCACTCTGTTTACAAAAGTGAATTTTCTTATATTTCTCCGGCAGCTTTGTTTCCTTAGTTTAAATCTATGACCTCTTGTTCTTGAAGTTCCGGTCTCAGGAATTCTTCCCTATAAATTTTATCGATTCTGTTACTATTTTGAACGTAGTGATCATATCGCCTCTTTTTCTTCTATCTTCTATGTTTTGCATATTTAATGCCTCTAACCTCTCCTCGTAGCTCTTGTCCTTCAGTTCTGGGAGCCACTTAGTGGCATGTCGTTGCACCTTTTCCAGGTTGTTGATGTGCTTCTTAAGATATGGGCACTATACAACCGCTGCATATTCCAGCTTTGGTCTAACAAAAGTCGTGAACAATTTCTTTAGTATTTCTCCATCCAAGTATTTAAAAGCAATTCTGAAGTTAGAAAGTGTAGCATAGGCTCCTCGCACAATGTTCTTAATGTGGTCCTCAGGTGACAGTTTTCTATCTAGAACCACCCCTAGATCCCTTTCTTTATCAGAATTCTTTAAAGATTTCTCACATAATTTATAGGTTGTGTGGGGTCTATGTTCTCCAATTCCACATTCCATAACATGGCATTTATTAACATTAAATTCCATTTGCCAAGTGTTGCTCCAAATACTTATTTTGTCCAGGTCTTCTTGAAGGGCATGACAATCATCTAGGTTTCTTATCTTCCTTATTATCTTATCATCATCAGCAAACATGTTCATGTAATTCTGTATACCAACTGGTAGATCGTTTATGTAGACAATGAACATTACCGGTGCAAGAACTGAACCCTGTGGTACTCCACTTGTGACATTCCTCCAATCCGATACCTTGCCTCTGATTACGGCCTCATTTTTCTGTCAGTTAGGAAATTTTTCATCCATGTTAGTAGCTTACCCGTCACCCCTCCAATATGTTCCAGTTTCCAGAACAACCTCTTATGGGGAACTCTGTCGAAAGCCTTTTTAGGTCCAGATAGATGCAGTCAACCCAACCATCTCTTTCCTGTAAAATCTCTGTTGCTCGATCATAAAAACTGAGTAGTTTGTTACACAGGATCTTCCAGATCGAAAACCATACTGTCTGTCTGATATTATATCGTTTTCCTCCAGGTGTTCTACCCATTTAGTTTTAATTATTTTTTCCAATATTTTGACTATTACACTTGTCAATGATAAAGGTCTATAATTAAGGGGGTCTTCCCTGCTTCCACTTTTGTAGATTGGAACTATGTTAGCCTTTTTCTACACATCAGCTACAACTCCTGTAAACAGGGATGCCTGAAAAATCAGTTGAAGTGAAATGCTGAGCTCAGGTGCACATTCTCTCAGAACCCATGGTGAAACTCCATCTGGACCAACTGCTTTGTTCTTACTTAGCTCCTTGAGCATTTTTTCCACTTCGTCTCTAGACACCTCTACGTTGTTCTCTGGAATTCGTATTGTGTCTGGTTCCCTAAAGGTTTCATTTTGAACAAACACATTTTGGAACTTTTCGTTTAGTGTTTCACACATTTCCTTTTCACTTTCCGTGAATCTATTTCCCATTTTCAACCTCTGATTTATTATCCTTTACCTGCAATTTGTTGTTTATGAATTTATAGAATAGACCTGGTTCTGTTTTACATTTGTCTGCAATCCCTTTTTCAAAATTTCTTTCTGCCTCTCTCCTCACTGCCGTGTAGTTGTTTCTCGCATCATTCACAGGAAGGGTGCGTGTGGGTGTACAAGAACTACCACTCACAGGAAGAGTGTGTGGGGGTGTACAAGAACTACCACTCACAGGATGAGTGGTAGTTCTTGTACATCCCCACACACACTCATCCTGTGAGTAATAACACAAAAGGTCTTAATCACACTTCAATGTACACTTAACATTAACTTTCACAACGTATATGGGCACCTTATTATAATAAAACTTAGCAACAAAGTTCTTGCACTGCATCTTATGTTAATTACCATATATATTATACGTTGCAGGTGAGTAATTTTCTTAATTCTTAAATTAATTTTCAATACTATATGTTACAGGGCAGTAATCTGTGTATAATTTTAGTTCTACACATCTTGTACTGTCATCATATGTATATTTACTTTGTCTACTTGTAGCGAAATACGAGTTCGTAGTAGAGATGGCTTCGTTCTCGGCTCACACTCGGGGAGTCCGGGTTCCATTCTCAGGCTGGACCAGAAATGGTTAGGCACATTGCGTATATACTAATACAGTGCAAGAATTTCATAGTTTATACAGTGTCTGCCTCCACTGTTACCGTGATTACATGTGCATGTTTCTTAGGTGATAACTGCTGCTGTTGTGGCTGGTACTGTGCATGTGTGGTGGAGTGTTGCTTGTAGTCGTGTTTGACTTGTGTGTCTGTGTGCGAGTGTGTGTGTGTGTGTAATGATGTACTCCCTGTTATGGCCAGAGATCTAGTGCACTCAGCCTCTGACCATAGCTCATATTCCTTTGGTCTGGATGTCATAGTGTCACATATTTTGTAATTGCGTAAGTGTAATTACTTATTACATTTAATATTGTGTAAGTATTTTTTAGGCGGGACACCGTAGCCAACTACTGCTGCATAAAATGAACAAATCCACAAGGGCCGTGACGAGGATTCGAACTTACGTCAGAGAGCATCCCAGACGCTGCCTTAATCGGCCCCCATCCCCAGGTGTACTGCTGCATATTTACCTGTAATGTTTCTCATTAATGATTGTCTTGGTATATCCCCATTAATGTATTTGAATGCTGTTCTCGGGTTGTCAATAATGGGCTTGACTGTTTGGTCTTAATACTGACATGGTCTTCAGGTGATTAACCTTCCAGAATTAATCTCGCGGTTTACCACNCAACCCCCTCTGCATAGAACCCTTCCTTCTCCTCACCCACCTGCCCCCCCCCAACCCTCCCTCCCCCCCCACCCCATTCTGACCCCCGACAACCCTCCACCATTCCCATCATGCCCCCCTCCCACCTTTCCCCCATCCCCCCTTCCCCCTTCATCCCATACCCTCCCTATTCCTCCCCCCCCCCCCCTCACCCTCACCCCGTATCCTCCATGTCCCCCCTATCTCCTTAACCCACACCTACCCGTTTCCCCCTTCCCTTAAACCCCCACCCCCCACCCCAAAACCCTCTGCGACCCTGCAAACCACCTCACAGATCCTCCACCCACGGAACAGCTTCCCACACCATAGAATACTCGCCAAGAAAGGGATATGTAAATGAACAGAAGAAAGTGAGCTTCAAGGCGATGTACACTAACATAGATGGGATTACAAATAAAACTAGTGAACTTGGAGAGTGGGCACTAGAAGAAAACCCAGACATAATAGCACTCACAGAAACAAAGCTAACGAAAATCATAACAAATGCAGTGTTTCCACAGGGCTACTATGTAGTGAGGAAAGAGAGAGAAGGGAGAGGAGGAGTGGTGTGGCTTTGCTACTAAGAGAAGGTTGGAGTTTCGAAGAGATGGTAATTCAGAACTGTGAAGGTTTCAGGGACTACATATCAGGCACCATTGCAACTGGAGGACAGAAAATTATAATAGTAGTCATATATAACCCCCCACCGAATGACAGAAGACCCAGACAGGAATATGATAGAAACAACATGGCCACCATCAATATAATAGAGAGAGCAGCTTCTGTGGCTAGCAGGAACGGATCCAGACTTCTAATCATGGGAGACTTCAACCATGGGAAGATAGATTGGGGGAACAGAGACCCACACGGAGGCCCAGACACATGGAGAGCTAAGCTGCTGGATGTGGCAACAAGAAACTTTCTAAGTCAACACGTCAAGGGACCGACAAGAATGAGAGGAGGGGATGAACCAGCCTTGCTTGATTGATATTTACCCTAAATGAGTCGGATATAAGGGAAGTTAAGTTGGAAGCCCCCTTGGGAATGAGTGATCATAGTGTATTGAGCTTTGAGTACCTGGTTGAGCTAGGAATTATCACCCCCAAAAAAGAACTGGGAACCAAAGGGCTGGCGTACAGAAAGGGAAACTATGAGGAGATGAATAAATTCCTATGGGATATACATTGGGACACAGAACTCGGAACCAAGTCCGTACAAGACATGATGGACTATGTCACCCAAAAATGTCAGGAGGCTGTAAGCAGGTTTGTCCCAGCCCAACAGGAAAAACAGAGAAGCAAAGGAAGAATCCGTGGTTTAATAGGGAATGTATGAAAGCAAAGGAGCTGAACAAAAGGGCATGGAGGAACTTCCGTAATAACAGAACACCAGAAAGTAGAGAGAGATACCAGAGAACCAGGAACGAGTATGTCAGTGTGAGAAGAGCAGCTGAGAAAAGGTATGAAAATGATATAGCTAACAAAGCCAAGACTGAACCAAAGCTACTACACAGTCACATCAGGAGAAGACAACAGTGAAGGAACAGGTGATTAAACTTAGGGTGGGCGAGGACAGGTACACAGAGAATGACAAAGAGGTGTGTGAAGAACTCAACAAAGGTTCCAGGAGGTCTTTACAATAGAACAGGGAGATATCACGGCGCTGGGAGAGGTGGCAGCAAACCAGGTGACCTTGGATAGGTTCGAAATTACAAGAGATGAGGTCAAAAAGCACCTATTGGAGCTGGATGTGAGAAAAGCTGTTGGGCCGGATGGAATCTCGCCATGGGTATTGAAAGAGTGTGCAGGAGCACTTTGCTTACCACTCTCCATAGTGTATAGTAAGTCACTGGAAACGGGGGACCTACCAGAAATATGGAAGACTGCTAATGTAGTACCAATATACAAAAAGGGTGACAGACAAGAGGCACTGAACTACAGGCCAGTGTCCTTAACTTGTATACCATGCAAGGTGATGGAGAAGATTGTGAGAAAAAACCTAGTAACACATCTGGAGAGAAGAGACTTCGTGACAACCCATCAACATGGGTTCAGGGAGGGTAAATCTTGCCTTACAGGCTTGATAGAATTCTACGATCAGGTGACAAGAATTAAGCAAGAAAGAGAAGGGTGGGCGGACTGCATTTTTTTGGACTGTCGGAAAGCCTTTGACACAGTACCCCATAAAAGGTTGATGCATAAGCTGGAGAAACAGGCAGGAGTAACAGGTAGGGCGCTCCAGTGGATAAGGGAGTACCTAAGCAATAGGAAGCAGAGAGTTACAGTGAGGGGTGAGACCTCAGACTGGCGTGAAGTCACCAGTGGAGTCCCACAGGGCTCTGTACTTGGACCTATCCTGTTTCTGATATACGTAAATGATCTCCCAGAGGGTATAGACTCATTCCTCTCAATGTTTGCTGACGACGCCAAAATTATGAGAAGGATTAAGACAGAGGAGGACAGCTTGAGACTTCAAGAAGACCTGGACAAGCTGCAGGAATGGTCGAACAAATGGCTGTTAGAGTTTAACCCAAGCAAATGTAATGTAATGAAGATAGGGTAGGAAGCAGGAGACCAGATACAAGGTATCATTTGGGAGATGAAATACTTCAAGAGTCAGAGAGAGAGAAAGACCTGGGGGTTGATATCACGCCAGACCTGTCCCCTGAAGCTCATATCAAGAGGATAACATCAGCAGCATATGCCAGGTTGGCTAACATAAGAACGGCCTTTAGAAACTTGTGTAAGGAATCTTTCAGAACATTATATACCACATATGTCAGACCAATCCTGGAGTATGCGGCTCCAGCATGGAGTCCCTATCTAGTCAAGCATAAGACTAAACTGGAAAAGGTTCAAAGGTTTGCCACCAGACTAGTACCCGAGCTGAGAGGTATGAGCTACGAGGAGCGACTGCAGGAATTAAACCTCACTTCGTTGGAAGACAGAAGAGTTAGGGGGACATGATCACCACATTCAAGATTCTCAGGGGAATCGACAGGGTTGATAAAGACAGGCTGTTTAACACAAGGGGCACACGCACTAGGGGACACAGGTGGAAACTGAGTGCCCAAATGAGCCACAGAGATATTAGAAAGAACTTTTTTAGTGTCAGAGTGGTTGACAAATGGAATGCATTAGGAAGCGATGTGGTGGAGGCTGACTCCATACACAGTTTCAAGTGTAGATATGATAGAGCCCATTAGGCTCAGGAAACTGTACACCTGTTGATTGACGGTTGAGAGGCGGGACCAAAGAGCCAGAGCTCACCCCCGCAAGCACAACTAGGTGAGTACAACTAGGTGAGTACACACACACCCACACACACACAAACACCACACCACACCACACAACACACACCACACACAGACACACACACACACACACACCACACCCAACACACACACACCATTCGTAGCATATATAATCCACCACCAAATGACAGAAGACTCCAGACAGGAATATGATAGAAACAACATGGCCACCATTCACATAAAGCAAGCACTTCTGTTGCTAGCAGGAATGGATCTGTGACTCTACTCATGGAGACTTCACAACCATGGACATAGATTTGGAGAACAGAGAACCCACATGGGGACCATAACCATGGATAGCTAAGCTGCTGGACGTGGCAACAAGAAAACTTTCTAAGCCAGCACCTTAAGAACCAACAAGAATGAGAGAAGATGAACCAGCAATGCTTGATCTGATATTTACCCAAAATGGGGGATATAAGGGCAGTCAAGATGGAAGCACCCTTGGGAATGAGTGATCACAGTGTATTGAAATTTGAGTACCTGGTAGAGCTAGAAATTATCTCCCCAAAAACGAACTAGGAAACAAAAGGCTGGCATACCGAAAGGGAAATTACGAGGAGACGAGAAGCTTCCTAAGGGAAATACCTTGGGACACAGACCTCAGAGCTAAGTCTGTACAGAGATGATGGACTATGTCACCCAAAAGTGTCAGGAAGCAGTAAACAGATACTTCCCGGCCCTAAAGGAAAAATCCGAGAAGCAAAGAAGAATCCATGGTATAATAGGGCATGTATGGAACCAAAGAAAGTGAACAAAGGGCGTGGAGGAACTTTCGGATAACAGAACACCAGAAAGCAGAGAGAGATACCAGAGACCAGGAATGAGTATGTCAGGGCGAGAAGAGATGCAGAGAAAAGTTATGGAAATGATATAGCAAACAAAGCCAAGACCGAACCAAAGCTACTCCACAGTCACAGAAGGAAAACAACAGTGAAAGAACAGGTAGTGAACTTAGAACAGGCGAGGACAGGTATACAGAGAATAACAAAGAGTGTGTGAAGAACTCAACAAGAGGTTCCAGGAGGTCTTCACAACAGAACAAGGTGAGGTCACTGTGCTAGGAGAAAGGGAAGTAAACCAGGCGGCCTTGGAAGGGTTCGAAATTACGAGAGAGGAGATCAAGAGACACCTGCTGGATCTGGGTGTTAGAAAGGCTGTTGGTCCAGACGGATCTCGCCTGGGTATTGAAAGAGTGTGCCGAGGCACTTTGCTTGCCACTCTCCATAGTGTATAGTAGGTCACTGGAGACGTAGACCTACCAGAAATATGGAAGACGGCGAATGTGGTCCCATATACAAAAAGGGCGACAGGCATGAGCACTGAACTACAGGCCAGTGTCCCTTGACTTGTATACCTGGTTATACCTGGTTGATGGGTTCTGGAGTTTACTCCCCAAGCCGGCCCGAGGCCAGACTTGACTTGTGAGAGTTTGGTCCACCAGGCTGTTGCTTGGAGCGGCCCGCAGGCCACATACCCACCACAGCCCGGTTGGTCCGGCACTCCTTGAAGGAAACAATCTAGTTTCCTCTTGAAGATGTCCACGGTTGTTCCTGTAATATTTCTGATGCTTGCTGGTAGAACGTTGAACAACCGTGGACCTCTGATGTTCATACAGTGTTCTCTGATTGTGCCCATGGCACCTCTGCTCTTCACTGGTTCTATTCTGCATTTTCTTCCATGTCGTTCACTCCAGTACGTTGTTATTTTACTGTGCAGATTTGGGACCTGTCCCTCCAGTATTTTCCATGTGTATATTATTTGATATCTCTCTCGTCTCCTTTCTAGTGAGTACATTTGGAGAGCTTTGAGACGATCCCATAATTTAGGTGCTTTATCTCGTCTATGCGTGCCGTATATGTTCTCTGTATTCCTTCAATTTCAGCAATCTCTCCTGCTCTGAAGGGGGAAGTGAGTACCGAGCAGTACTCAAGACGGGACAACACAAGTGATTTGAAGAGTACAACCATTGTGATGGGATCTCTGGACTTGAAGGTTCTCGTAATCCATCCTATCATTTTTCTGGCTGACGCAATACTTGCTTGGTTATGCTCCCTAAACGTTAGGTCGTCGGACATCATTATTCCAAATCCTTGACATGCTGTTTTCCTACTATGGGCAGATTCGATTGTGTTTTGTACCCTGTATTATGTTTAAGATCCTCATTTTTGCCGTATCTGAGTACCTGGAATTTATCACCGTTAAACATCATGTTATTTTCTGCTGCCCAATCGAAACTTTGTTTATATCTGTTTGTAGTTTATCAATGTCTTCAGCAGAGGTAATTTTCATGCTGATTTTTGTATCATCTGCAAACGATGACACGAAGCTGTGTCTTGTGTTTTTGTCTATGTCGGATATGAGAATAAGGAACAGCAGTGGTGCAAGGACTGTACCTTGAGGTACAGAGCTTTTAACTGCGCTCGGACTCGATTTTACTTGATTGACTGTTACTCTTTGTGTTCTGTTCGACAGGAAATTGAGTATCCAGCGTCCTACTTTATCTGTTATACCCATTGACCTCATTTTGTGTGCAATCACTCCATGGTCACATTTGTCGAATGCCTTTGCAAAATCTGTGTATATGACATCTGCATTATGTTTTTCCTCTAATGCCTCCGTGATTTTGTCATAGTGGTCAAGTAGCTGTGAGAGGCATGATCTTCCTGCTCTAAATCCATGTTGGCCTGGATTGTGGAGGTCATTGGTTTCCATGAATCTAGTGACCTGACTCCTGATCACTCTCTCAATACTTTTATTATGTGGGACGTTAGTGCAACTGGTCTATAATTCTTTGCCAATGCTTTGCTACCACCCTTGTGTAGAGGGGCAATGTCTGCTGCTTTAAGCGCATCTGGTATCTCCCCTGTGTCCAAGCTCTCCCTCCACACTATACTGAGCGCCTGTGCTACTGGCACTTTGCATTTCTTTATAAATATTGAATTCCATGAGTCTGGACCGGGGCTGAGTGCATGGGCATATTGTCAATTTCTCTTTCAAAATCTGCCACGCTCGTGCTGATATCAGTTATATTTACAGGTGTTTGAGTATCATTCATAAAGAAAGTGTCCGAATCTTCCACTTTCATGCTGAGTATCGGAGTGCTAAACATGTCTTCATACTGCTTTTTTAGGATTTCACTAATTTCTTTGTCATCCTCAGTGTATGAACCTTCGCTAATACGAATAGGTCCAATACTGGCAGTGGTTTTCGCTTTTGATTTAGCATATGTGAAGAAATATTTTGGGTTTTTCTTTATTCTTGAATTGCTTTCTGTTCTAGTTGCCTTTCTTCAGTCTGATAGGAATGCTTCAGTCTCTGTTCGATTTCTTCAATCCCCTGTTTAAATTATTTCTTTCTTTATGGAGAGTCGTGTATGCTTAAGCATTTCCGTTATTTCTTCCTCCTTTGTAATGTCGTCTGCGTTCTCTTTCTACATTGGACCTCTTTCTGGCTTTCCTCAAAGGAACATGTTTCAGACAGACTTCATATGCTTCAGAAGTCAGTTTTCTATTCCTTGTGTAGGATTTTTATTTCTTAGGAACATTTTCCCATTGAATGTTTGTAAGTTCCCTGTTTATTTTCTCCCAGTCTATCCTTTTATTATTAAAATTGAATTTATTGAATAACCCTTCTCGCTTGTTGATTCTCTTGGGCCTACTACCGTTATTAATGTTAGTTTGCACTTCAATGAGCTTGTGGTCCGAGTACGTAGTGTCTGAGACAGTAATGTCTCTGATTAGCTCCTCATTGTTCGTGAATATCAGGTCCAGCGTGTTTTCGTTCCTAGTTGGTTCTGTAATCTGCTGACTGAGCGAGAATTTGTCACAGAATCTCAGTAGTTCTCTGACCTGTGGTTGGTTATTTCCAGGTTGACTTCCTGCTATAATGTTATTGTTTACTATTCTCCATTTTAAACTGGGTAGATTGAAGTCTCCAAGGAAGATGATGTCTGGTACTGGGTTTTGCTAGGTTATCAAGGATATTCTCTATTTTGTGGATCTGTTCAGTGAATTCCTCAACTGTTGCATCTGGAGGTTTGTATATTAAAATAATAAGTAGATTCATATTTTCTACCTTGATTCCAAGTATCTCTACCACCTCATTGGACGAGTTCAGGAGCTCTGTGCATGCCAGCTCCTCTTTAATATACCATGCAAGGTGATGGAGAAGATCGTGAGAAAAAACCTGGTATCACATCTGGAGAGAAGGGACTTCGTGACAAATCGCCAACATGGGTTCAGGGAGGGTAAATCTTGCCTGACTGGCTTAATAGAATTCTATGACCAGGTGACAAAGATTAAGCAAGAAAGAGAGGGCTGGGCGGACTGCATTTTCTTGGATTGTCGGAAAGCCTTTGACACAGCACCGCATAAGAGGCTGGTACATAAGCTGGAGAGACAGGCAGGTGTAACTGGTAAGGTGCTCCAGTGGATAAGGGAGTACCTAAGCAATAGGAAGCAGAGAGTTACGGTGAGGGCTGAGACCTCCGATTGGCGTGAAGTCACCAGTGGAGTCCCACAGGGCTCTGTACTCGGTCCTATCTTGTTTCTGATATATGAAAATGATCTCCCGGAGGGTATAGATTCATTTCTCTCAGTGTTTGCCAACGATGCCAAAATTATGAGACGAATTAAGACAGAAGAGGACTGTTTGAGGCTTCAAGAAGACCTAGACAAGCTGAAGGAATGGTCGAACAAATGGTTTTTATAGTTTAACCCAAGCAAATGTAATGTAATGAAGATAGGTGTAGGGAGCAGGAGGCCAGATACAAGGTATCATCTGGGAGAGGAAATTCTTCAGGAGTCAGAGAAAGAAAAAGACTTGGGGGTTGATATCACGCCAGACCTGTCTCCTGCAGCCCATATCAAGATGATAACATCAGCGGCATATGCCAGGCTGGCCAACATACGAACGGCATTCAGAAACTTGTGTAAAGAATCATTCAGAACTTTGTATACCACATATGTCAGGCCAATCCTGGAGTATGCAGCCCCAGCATGGAGTCCATATCTAGTCAAGGATAAAACTAAACTGGAAAAGGTTCAAAGGTTTGCCACCAGACTAGTACCCGAGCTGAGAGGCATGAGCTACGAGGAGAGACTACGGGAATTAAACCTCACTTCGCTGGAGGACAGAAGAGTTATGAGGGACATGATCACCACATTTAAGATTCTGAAGGGAATTGATAGGGTAGATAAAGACAGGCTATTTAACACAAGGGGCACACGCACAAGGGGACACAGGTGGAAACTGAGTGCCCAAATGAGCCACAGAGATATTAGAAAGGACTTTTTTAGTGTCAGAGTGGTTGACAAATGGAATGCACTAGGAAGTGATGTGGTGGAGGCTGACTCCATACACAGTTTCAAGTGTAGATATGATAAGAGCCCAGTAGGCTCAGGAACCTGTACACCTGTTGATTGACGGTTGAGAGGCGGGACCAAAGAGCCAGAGCTCAACCCCCGCAAACACAACTAGGTGAGTACACACACAGAGCAGAGGGAAATACCGGAGGGGCCAGGAATGTGTACCTCTGTGTGAGAAGAGAAGCGGAGAGACAGTATGAAAATTATATAGCAAATCAGGTTAAGATCCATCCAAAACTGTTTCTGAGCCAAATCAGAGAAAAATAATAATGAAAGAACATATGATGAAAATGGGAACAAGGTAGGATAGGTGCACACAGAATGACAAAGAAGTGTGTGAAGAACTCAACAAGAGGTTCCAGGTCTTAAGATCAGCCACTCAAGTTTAGCTATTCAAGTACACACACACAAGGTAATTAGTTGAAAATCAATCTGACCACATATAGGTGAGTACTGTGGGCCTCCCCCCCCCAAAAAAAAATACACACTCACACACACACACACACACACACTCTCTCTCTCTCTCTCTCTCTCTCTCTCTCTCTCTCTCTCTCTCTCTCTCTCTCTCTCTCTCTCTCTCTCTCTCTCTCGTCGCGTCGTGTGCGTTCCAGCGGCTGCTGAGGGTCAAGCGAGGACCGAAGAAGCTCCAGATGATGAATCATTAGATGACCATGAAATGTCTTCCTTGGAAAATCGTTGTACTGACTAAACACGCACAAAGACGAAGTAACAAGAACATGTATGTGCATCGCTGCTGAGACTTTTTATCAGCGAGGAAAGATCTCTTACGAAGAAAGCCTGCAGCAGAAGGTCCAGCGCTGGTGTCCCCAACGATGCTCGGGCGAAGTCACTCTTGGAGTCACTCTTTGGCGAAGTTGTCAAAGGTGTGTAACACGTTGAAAGTCAGAGGTCAATAGAGTCTAACCGGATAGGAAGAGGAGCCTGACTTCATGTGTCCCATTTGAGGCAACTGTGTTATACACATGCTTTGAATAAAGGAAGGGATGTTATTAGAATTGTTGGGGACTTTTGAAATGGCATTACTTTCGGAAGAAGTGCTGGCAGAATAACATTATCGACCTCTCTGTGGAAAGCTTGCAATAAGAAGATAAATTATAGCAACAAGAAGTAGAGTTTCAGTTCTGTGGAGCAGCTGAGGAACTGTTTTAATGAGAGTACTGATAACATGAGCAAGTCATATCGTACCAGAGGTGCTGATTATGTTGACATTAGCGGTTGTTCCAGGTGTCTTAGGATCTGCCGTCGTCGTCAAGACATCGATGTTGCCTGTAGTAGTTCTTATTGGATTTGTAGTAGTAGAGGTGGTTGTGGTAGTTGAGGTTGTAGTAGATGAGGTTGTGGTAGTGGTAGTTGATGTTGTGGTGGTAGTAGTTGACGTTGTGGTGGTGGTAGTTGATGTGGTGGTGGTGGTAGTTGATGTTGTGGTGGTGGTAGTTGATGTGGTGGTGGTAGTTGATGTGGTGGTGGTGGTAGTTGATGTGTGGTGGTAGTTGATGTGGTGGTGGTAGTTGATGTGGTGGTGGTTGTAGTTGATGTGGTGGTGGTTGTAGTTGATGTGGTGGTGGTGGTAGTTGATGTTGTGGTGGTGGTAGTTGATGTTGTGGTGGTGGTAGTTGACGTTGTGGTGGTGGTAGTTGATGTTGTGGTGGTGGTAGTTGACGTTGTGGTGGTGGTAGTTGACGTTGTGGTGGTGGCTGTTGTTGTGGTGGTTGCTGTGGTGGTGGTTGTTGTGGTGGTACTGGAGGTAGATGTGGTGCTTGTCGTGGTGGTACTGGAGGTAGAGGGGGTGGTTGTTGTGGTGGTACTGGACGTAGAGGGGGTGGTTGTAGTAGTGTTAAGACTTGTTGTGGTGGTGTTGAAGATGTTGGTTGTTGTGGTGTAACTTGGACTTGCCGTGGTAGAGTTCAAGACGCTGATGTTGGTAGTCGCATTAAGACTTGCAGTAGTGAAGTTGAAGACGCCGAAGATGGTGCTTGAGGAAGAGTTAGAACTATCCGATTCGGGGAGGACGATGGGGTGGGGGATTTCTTCGAGGGTAAATTGGTCGTTGATATCGAATTGCGATGTAGCGATAGCCGGAAGCAGAGCTGGGGCTGTGGGCGGCTCTGCAGGCAACAAGTGCACACTCTCACAACTCTGATGGCATGGTCACTGGAACTTACAACCACATACAACAACTTTCTCGAACCCCTTCATAACCCCCACCACACATACACACTAACTAACCCTAACAAATGGAAGGTTATGAGGATAGAAATTAGATCAAAAAGACCTCAAATACAGTACAGGATGAATAGACGGCGACTTCCAACTTCAGAAAAGGAGAACACTTGGGAGTGGACTTAACTCGATATCTAACTTAGAGGCACACCAGCAGGATAACGAGGACAGCATATGTCATGCTGGTAAACGCCCGGTTATCCTTCACCAACATTTTCATGATCATTTGTCCATGATCATGAAAATGATGTGTACAGTCACACAGCAGAGTCACAGTAAGGCACGAGAAGGTTGACTGGTGCAAGGAAACAGGTAGAGTACCTCAAGGATTGGTGCTGGGACCCACACTATTTCTCATTTATGTTAATAAACTATCTATGGGAGTAGAGTCCTGTATGTCGATGTTTGCAGACAATGCAAAAATTAACAAGAAGAGTCGAGAGAGATGAGGATTGCACAATTCATCAAGATGACTTAGACAAGCTACATAAATTGTCTGAGAAATGTCTTCTGGATTTCAACACCAGTAAGTATAAGGCGATGGAAATGTGAACATGTAACAGGAGACGAAAAGGGGTGGTAAACAGTGAAGGGAAACTACCTCGCTGTAACAACTAGAGAAAAACACCTGGGAGTGGACATAAATCAAACTTAACTCCAGAGGCACATGTAAACAGGATAACGTCAGCAGCGTACTCCTTACTAGCAAAAGTCAGAACATCATTCAGGAGCCATAATATGAAGGCATTTAGATTTATATACACCACTGTGTTAATATTGACTATAAGCAAGTGCGAGAACGGGTTGTTTCTATTCAGCTTTTCAAGGTAAACTCAAATATTCACAATAAATTAGTATGTCACATATGCACTTATTCATAAGCAAGATATTGACTATAAGCAAGTGCGAGAACGGGTTGCTATATTGAGACCAGTCTTCGAGTATGCCAGACCATCGTGGAGCTCCCCTTCTAAAATAACTCATAGGAAAACTTGAGAAGATTCAGAAGTTTGCAATGAGTTAAATCCCAGAATTGGGAGACGACAAAAATGGGTTATAAAGACAGAAAGTACTGGACCTGATGACGTTCGGTTCAGTCCCTGAGCCCATTATGTGCCTCTGTAACCTTTTCCACTACCGCCCACAAGGCGGGTATGGGGTGCATAATAAATTAACTAAACTAAAACTTAAAAAGAGGAGAGAGAGAGAGAGAAGGTAGACATTAAATATTTAGGCAGATGAGTGGACAAAGAGGAAAGGTTCACAGTAAATACCAATAGAGCAAGATTGCATGGGTGGAAGCTTGGGAAACAGATAAGTCACAGAGATATTAAAAAGTTTTATTTTAGCATAAGAGTAGCGGGAAAATGGAATGAACTAAAAGAGCAGGTTGTTGATGTAAACTACATTCATAATTTACAAGTAAATGTTAGGGTAATAAGGCAAGAGTAATTGCATTAGACAACCGGCTGCTAGAAACGAAGTATCTAAGAGCTACAACTCAATTTTGCACGCACAAATAGGCCATTTCAAATCTATCATATCAAATGTAGATATGATAGAGCCCAGTAGGCTCAGGAATCTGTACACCAGTTGATTGACAGTTGAAAGGCGGGACCAACGAGCCAGAGCTCAACCCCCGCAAGCACAACTAGGTGAGTACACACACACGCATGGTCATGAGCTAAGGGGACTGAGCTATGAAGAAAGACTGAGGGAACTGGACCTCACTACACTGGAAGATAGAAGGAATAAGGCAGACATGATAACGACGTACACGATACTAAAGGGGATTGACAAATTAGATATAAAGGTAATTTCCTTAAGTACTTTCGTATTTAATAATTCATCTTCAGAACGATCCTTCTGAAGATATATTATTAAATACAAAAGTACTTATATATATTGTGTGTGTGTTTTCTGAGAGAAAGAAAGAGAGAGAGAGAGAGAGACGTAATATATATGATAGAGAAAAATGGATCGGGAGTCAGTATATTAGACAATTGACAGTTAGAAAGGCAGGGTCCAAGAGCTAATAGCTCGATCCTGCAGGCACAAATAGTAAATATAAATAATAAAATGCACATACAGTCACACAATAATAGGCACACATACCGAAAGCAGACATGTATGGAAGTGAAAAATCATGCACACACACACACGGACACAAACGCATGGAAAAAACATTTATGTACATCTCTCACTCCCCCTCTGTATCACTCGTCTCCTATCTCATTTGTTTCTCACCCCCTTCTCTATCACCCCACGTCCCTTGTTCTCCCACTCTCCTATCTCTATCTCACTTTATTCCTCCTCCCTTTCACTATACCTTTCTGTCTTCCCCCCTACTATATGGGGTAGAATAGAACATGAAAAGGACCTGGACGAGGGGACAGCAAAGGGGGAAGGGGGTTCTTGAGGTTATCTTGAGATGATTTCGGGTCTTTTTAGTGTCCCCGCGGCTCGGTCCTCGACCTGGCCTCCACCCCCAGGAAGCAGCCCGTGACAGCTGACTAACTCCCAGGTACCTATTTTACTGCTAGGTAACAGGGGCATAGGGTGAAAGAAACTCTGCCCATTGTTTCTCGCCGGCGCTTGGGGTCGAACCCAGGACCACAGGATCACAAGTCCAGCGTGCTGTCCGCTCAGCCGACCGGCTCGGACTAAGCCACGGGGGATACAATAACTTGACAAGATGAACCCGTTCTAGGAAATGCCCATTAAGAAACTGAATGAAATGAGGTGAACAATAAATAGCCCTCACGACGAGCTAGGATTATACGGGGTATTCATGCCCGTGCCAACTTTTTGGTGGCTTAATCTTTATCAATCAATCAGCTAGGATTGGCAAACGAGATAAAAAGCCTGTACAAAAACCTACCTCAGGCCTAGTATGAGACTACCAAGCCTCATCAAGCTGGAAAGTAAACACAGGATGGACCCCTTACAGGACAGCCTTTTGCAGCAGTGAAACAAAAAACAAAAGCCATGGGCCAGATTCACGAAGCAGTTACGCAAGCACTTACGAACCTGTCCATCTTTTCTCAATCTTTGGCGGCTTTGTTTATAATTATTAAACAGTTAATGAGCTCCGAAGCACCAGGAGGTTGTTTATAACAATAACAACAGTTGATTGGCAAGTTTTCATGCTTGTAAACTGTTTAATAAATGTAAACAAAGCCGTCAAAGATTGAGGAAAGATGTACACATTCGTAAGTGCTTGCGTAACTGCTTCGTGAATCTGGCCCCATGTTATCACGGCTATGCAAGTAGCAATGATAACATGGCTTCTGAGGAATCAAACAAATTTCAAGAACTATACAGTCCAGTTCTCTCAACGAATAACAACTGGCCACCTCTCCCAACTCGCAAATTAATCGATAGCTAAACAGTCTGTTTATATAGATAGAAACACACAAATGCTACAGACGTAAGAAAGTATTCCTTCATTGTATTAGTTGTGAGAAAGTGGAATAAGCTACAAGAGTGGAGGCTGTTCACAAGAGCTACAGGAGGTAGTGGAGGCTGACTCTTCACAGCCTATGATACAAGTACAGTATTATAAAGAGAGCTGTCGATTTCGCAAATTAATCGATAGCTAAAATATAAGAGTCAAGAGCTGAACTTCATTCCTCACAGACACACACACCACGTATGAACATAAAATAAGATCAGCCTTCCTAAAAACACAATTGCACATCCACACACACATACACACGTATGATGATTAAGAGGCGGGGCCCAGGGTCTGGAGCTCAATCCCTGCAAACACAAATAGGAGAGTACAAATAGGTGGGTACACACACACATCCAGCAGCTATAACTCATTCCCAGTAAACAATTATAGGCGAGAACACACCACCTGCGCTCCCCCTCCTCCCCACCAACCCCGTACAGTCCTCCCTATCACACGCACCTGTGCCCTTGGCGACAGCCACTTCACAGACAAAGATGCCTGGGCAGTCCTTCTTGGCCAGGTTCTTCCGACGGTGCTGGACGGTGAGGGTGTCGCCCAGGCTCTCTAGAAACACCACCTCCGTCTTGCAGAACTTCCACCTGCAGAGTGAGACGGGCAGCAGTCAGAACCCAGATTCACGAAGCAGTTACGCAAGCACTAACGAACGTGTACACCTTTCCTCAATCTTTGGCGGCTTTGTTTACAATTATTAAACAGTCAATGAGCTCCAAAGCACCAGGAGGCTGTTTATAACAATAACAAAAGTTGATTGGTAAGTTTTCCCTTTCACACACACACCTAGTTGTATTCACCTAGTTGTTCTTCCAGGGGTTGAGCTCTGGCGCTTTGGTCCCGCCTCTCAACTGTCAATCAACTGGTGTACCGATTCCTGGGCCTACTGGGCTCTATCATACCTACATTGGAAACTGTGTATGGAGTCAGCCTCCACCATATCACTGTCTAATGCATTCCACTTATTAACTACTCTGACACTGAAAAAGTTCTTTCTAATGTCCCTGTGGCTCATTTGTGTACTAACTTTCCACCTGTGTCCCCTTGTCTAAAACCTGAACCATTATTTGATGGATCTGTCATTCAGCAATGTTTTCAACAGTGAAAATATGCCAGTATTCCTAGTGTTATATACAAGGATATGGATATAAGCATTGGTTGATCCCATTTCCCTGTGTAAATACAATGAATTTACATTAGGTTTCAATTGTATTTAAGACTGAGGGTACACTTGCTGGTTGGTAAGTGAGCTAACGTGGAGGCCTTTATAACCCTCCCGCAGTTAATAGGTTTTAAGTTGACCAGACCACACACTAGAAGGTGAAGGGACGACGACGTTTCGGTCCGTCCTGGACCATTCTCAAGTCGATTGTGGGCTCTATGGACTTGAGAATGGTCCAGGACGGACCGATACGCCGTCGTCTCTTCACCTTCTAGTGAAGGGACGACGATGACCTTCACCTGGTCAACATTCTTCAGCCACGTTATTGTGACTCATCGCCTGCAATAGGTTTTAAGCCTAGCACCGGAGAAATTAACTTCCAAGTGTCCCCACCTGGCCTAACTTTATGGACAAACAAAAATCATATATAATAACACACGATGTTGAGCAACTGTTTCATTCTGATTGTATCCTTCTCAAGAACATCAATCCATCAAGAATCATTCATTCCCAGCCTAACTCGTAGGTGCAATATATTCGCACAACCAACTGATGTTAGAGAATTCAAGTCAATTGATCATAGGAAAGTCTATTGATGGCTCAAAGTTCACCCTGCACCTAATGTATGTTTACATTAAAATATAGACTACAGCTATATCACCTCAATGTAGAAATTCATTCTTATAGTAAGTCTTACAATTAGCTGAAGAGAACATCTTTTAGCCTGTAAGGTGCAGCGTGAATTTTAATAATCCTGTAGAATTTAAGTGTTTATCTAAGAGAGAAAGAACTGACTTACTTTTTGCCGGGTTCCTTGATTTGGATCCTCTCCGCCTTGCATCCCTTCGAGCCCAGAGCAAACACCGGACAGGAAAATGTGAGTCTTGACCCCGGTGGACCCTGTGTGTGAGACGGAGGGAGTTATCAGCGGAAAACAATGATTGATTGATTGATAAAGATTAAGCCACCCAAAAGGCGGCACGAGCACGAATAGCCCGTAAGTGGTGGCCCTTTTGAGCCATTACCAGTATCAAGAGCTGATACTGGAGATCTGTGGAGGTGCGACTGCACCCTGCGTGACGGGAGATGTCTCCCGTCGTGGAAAGCACGAAGCCATTACTACTATATAGCACTGGAAGGGATATGGATCAGGATTTGGGATGGGACGAGAGGAAAGGAATGGTGCCCAACCACTTGGACGGTCGGAGATTGAACGCCGACCTGCATGAAGCGAGACCGTCGCTCTACCCTCAAGCGAAGTGGTTGGGCAAAGACAAAGGAGAGATGGTTGTATTTGCGGTGGTGATTATCTAACCTAACCAACAGCAAAGTGAGGGTAAACAGAATAGGTGCAGAATGACAACCAACAATTCTGGGAAGTAACATGTTATATCTGGATGGCATCTACATTTTGGTTTAAGTCTGTAGGAACGAAGATTAATACGGCACCAATATTTAAATAATTATTCAAGAACTTCCACTTAAAACTGTGTCTGAACTTAATTAATAGTCCGTCTGTAAAAATACTTAACACAAACAATGGAATCATAAAATACCCACTATAAATATCTGTATGGATAGACATAGGTTTAAATCACCTATATGGAATACCTGACCCTACAAGAAATAAAGAAATTAAAGGACTTCTTAGCACCATAACAGCCAGCCAGTCACGTACTTTACCACTAGTGCCACTTTCACCCTGTTGCTCCTGTTCGCTTAGCAGTAAATAGGTACCTGGGAGTTAGACAGCTGCTACGGGCTGCTTCCTGGGGGTGTGTAACAAAAAGGAGATCTGGTCGAGGACCGGGCCGCGGGGACGCAAAGCCCCAAAATCATCTCAATATAACCTCAAGAAGATAACCTAGACCACTGCTAATTTCTAAGTCTTACAAACCGGATTTCTACTGAAATCACGGGAAGTCTGGAAGCCCCTACTGAAGCCAGTCCAAGTTTTTACCTCTGACCCACAAGCATTCTTATGGAAGGGCAGTGGTCCTACAAAGTGTTTATGTTTATGAGAACGGGCTGAAGAGAGACCGTGCCCAAGTGTTTCACTCTGATCGGGATTCGAATCCAAGGTCAATTGCTTGTAAGTCGGCTTTCCGTCTCTTATTAATCTGATAAAAGCTGCTAGATATAGTGACCGCAAGGAAATGCAGAAACTCCCCATATCAGGAAGTATAGGCCATAATATCAATCTTTAAGCGGCCCATCATCAGGGAATATGAGCCTGAATATCTGTCTCTAAGCGACCAACTTCCACTCAGTCACTCCACCAACAGTCTAGGATATAATCAGGTTAAATGTCCTCCTAAACTAAGCGGGTTTAAGGACTGAATTACCTTGAAGGTGTTGAAGCAGTTTCTGGCGAATCTGGAGGAGTCGGAGGTAAGGAGGAAAGGCTCATTGGCTGTGAGAGTGTGGGTCATTTTGCAGGTTGACAGGCGGTACACTGAAGGAGATAAATATGAACCATTATTGCTATGCTGTACAGGTCAGACGCTCGTCGTGGGATCTTTTGATTAACTAGGTATACTATTATTTTTAGTAAATTAAGCTGGTATGGAATTGCTTTTCACGTATAAAACGTGTAGCCTAGTCAATGTAAAAAATTTAAATGAGTATGCTAGTATATCAAACAATTACCCTGGATATAATTTATTACCTTAGTTTGTAATTATTTGTTTATTTTTGTATGTGACTATTTTATCGTTAATGAATGCTTAGCAAGTTAATCGTTTCATTAATTAACACATAACATACGTGTATAAAGTTTAAAGTACTTACTAGGATAGTCGAACCCTCGAGTTTGGCCCCGGGATCTTTCTTGGTGTTTTCTATCGGTTATTTGAGTTCTCGTCTGCTTTAGGGTTTGATTTTGATAATTTCCAAAGCTTTTGGCTTGAATATCCGTTTGGCGCTGACGACCGCTTGCTGCCGCGTCGGTTCTTGTCTTTGGCTTCCTCCTGGTCATCCATTTTTTAGTTTCATTTTTAATTTTATTAATATGATCTTTTAAGTGGCCTCTCGTTTTTTGGCCTGGACGTATTTTTCTTCCCCATTTGCCTGCTTTTCTTCGATTATTTGCAATTTTTCTAGAGTTATTCTTTTTCTTATTCTTCCGTTGCTTTCTCTCCGGTGACTCTTCCTCGCTTCGTGGCTCTCCCTTGGCTTGTTTCTCAGTTCTTCCGATATCTTCAACTTCCTTACTTCCATGTGAGTATGCTGTCTTCCTACCCATTCTATGGACTCTATTCTCTCTCTCCTCCTCCTTGTCTAAAGTGTTCTTGTTTCTAGTTTTCTTTCCAGTTTTTTGCACATTCTTTAATGTATTTGTAGATTTACTACGTCGGCTGTCGCCTGTTCTATGTTTCTTGTAATAATTCTTTTCTGACTCGGCCTTTTTGGGAATTTTTTCTTCCTTGACTTCCTGTTTGTATTATCATCATCTTCCAGCCTTTTTCTTACTTTATATGTTTGACTTTTGGTTTTATGCATTTTAGTATTCCTTCTTCTCGCTTCGCTCCCTGGGCTATTTCCTCCATTTATTTTCTTAACATTTGTATTCCTCTTGGATTGCGTTTCTCCGCCCATAAAAGCTATATATTTCTCTCTAGCGTTTTCTTTCGTATTTTGTATCGTCTCTCTCGCTTTGGTATTGTGCTCTCTCTTTCCCAACCTGTCCGGCTTGGGACGCTTTCCTGCATGTGCCTCTAGCTGCTGTGCTCCGCCACCGTTCCAGTTCCTCCGTCTGTGTACACCTAGCGGTTGTGTCTCTGTTTCTGAGTCTCCTTTTCCTCCTCTCTTGTTCTTCCATTCCTCCACGTGGCTTTCAGAACCTCGTCTTTGATTTTCTATGTAATTTTCTCCATCCTGCTGTCTGTTTTCCCTTCTAGAGAGGGTACAGTGGGCGCCGAGCAGTACCATCAGTAAAACCAGCTGAAGAATTAGGCTTGGATGAGGTCCCTCCATGGTGGCAGCGATGGCGTCACAGACCTGTAATTTGGTAGTAAGAAGTTGTTATCAGAGGTTTATTTGATTTGATTTACTTTATTAATATAATAACGAACGCAAAATACGTTACAATAAAAATAAATGGCCACTCTCATCCTCGGTGTTCATTAGGACATCTCAGAGCTTCATATTGCATAGGCTACAGGCCACAGCTCCCAGAGGACGACCAGCTGGCAGACTTTCGGAACTGCAGAAATCACAGTGAGTAAATCGTTACTCAATCCTAATCAACTGGCACATTGTCAAAACTAGGATCGAAGCCTGCGACACACAAGCACTGGATTTTTTTTCTTGGCTGATTAAAAACATTTTGTTGGCGGAATTGGATTTTGGTGTTGGCGGTTTGGAACGTTTAAAACATTCACGTAAGTTCCACTCATCCAGACTCTCCAACACAGGAGAGATGTGACTGGTGTGGGTTACTATACAAAGTCCACAGAATGTTCATTACAGTCCCGCCATCAAAGGATATATTACCAAACGAAAGATACGACAAGTGACTATATGAAATAGATTTCTATTCCGCGAACAGCGCGTATTTGGTGGCTCGTATCACTGTAAATATGCAAGGTATTGTTGTATAACATGCTGGCCACAATAAGGTGCAGCCACCTCCACCATTCCAACATACAGTATGAGTGACTAATGAACAGTGATATTTAGTAAATGCAGACGAGGAGTCACAATAACGTGGCTGAAATATGTTGACCAGACCACACACTAGAAAGTGAAGGGACGACGACGTTTCGGTCCGTCCTGGACCATTCTCAAGTCGTTGTGTGACTTGAGAATTGTGACACAATCGACTTGAGAATGGTCCAGGACCTACCGAAACGTCGTCGTCCCTTCACTTTCTAGTGTGTGGTTTGGTCAACATATTTAGTAAATGTTTTGTCGTTCGTATCTAACTTTGATTACAGTAAATAATATTCAGATGAAGACAAGACCCACATTGTTAGAGATTAAATAGTTTTGTTGTATCATCCATAAGTTTAACAACAAGAAAAATATATTTTGTGATTATTTTCCACCGAAGTTTTTGCTCTCTGACAAAATCGTTGAAACAATGTTTAAATGACGTATTATTACAGACACCGCTTAAAGACGTCACTTATCTTGTAAATATATTCTGCCATAAGACGGATGTTCCGCACAGTCTTGCATCAAGGTCGTAGTCGACCTGACCGGAGGGTGTGGTATTACACCCTCCGTATGGTAGTATTACACTGAGTGTAGTATTACACTCATAGTATTCCCCTCATGTGTGGGATCTGGTGATCCCACGGACCAGCGTGGGATCACACCACATTTCACTTACATATGTCATTTAACACAGAAATGTTCAGCAATGCAATTATTAGTTTCATTTACATAATAATTAATGATAAAGCACAATTACACCTCTTGCAGTTACCTTGTGAAGGGATGATGTATGTAGCTGGGAGACGCAAGCCTTTTCTTCTGTGTTCTCGGTTAAAGAAGACTTGGAACGAACAGATAACACAGAGATAACCCTCAGCTAACTTCGATGGGCCTGACGAAGACGTGCAGAGCGATCATGAGCATCGAGGGGCGATATATCAACGCTGGCTACACCCAGGACATCTTCACCGGAGCAGAACGGGCATCCATAGTGCTAGGCCGAGCAGACTCAGTGATCACTCTGGGCCAGCGAGCAGCACAATGTGCCAGGAGAGATCTGTGGGAACGAGTGAGAACCTCCCTTGCTGGTGTATCTGGAGGTGGGAGGGGGTGGGGACAGCGAGAGGGAGGCACAACGACAACACCTGTGACAGCGGGTTGAGACAGGTGCATCATCTGTGTTTGTATTATTTCTACTTCGCCTACCTGCTGGTGTGACTTGTGTCGCCAGTTTTGTTTGTATCTTGATGTAGATGTTTCTGATCCTGCTGTTGGTATGTCAACTTCGTATAGTTATGTCTGTGAACTTGCTATTATATTTTAAGTCCTACTGATGGCCCAGTTCCTGCTACTAATGCTTCTACATTAGTGAAAAGAAGTCAGAGAAGAGAGGAGAGAAAAGAATTTAATGTTCATTTACAGTAAACAGAACAAATCTTAAGGACAGCTTACCTTATCAGTTGACTTACAAACCAAAGGCTGTCATAATATTTATAACGAGAAAATCAGTTAGTTATATACATACATGTACATATATATACATCTGAAAACTACCACCCCCTAAGTGACTCGATCCATACTGCCAGAAGCAATGCATCTGATGTACAGAATCCCTTAACCACTCGACAAACACGACCGGACAAAAGAGGATGGTAGCCGAAGCTAATTCTCATCCCCCCGCCAGCACTCTGATTGGTAATCT
>WNGS01167372.1:8148954-8160821 GCA_020271785.1 Procambarus virginalis | reverse complement strand
TAGATATATATATATATATATTATATAATATAACTATATATAATATATATATATATATATATATATATATATATATATATATATATATATATATATATTATATATATATATATATATATATATATATATATATATATATATATATATTATATATAATATATATATATATATATATATTATATATATATATAGGGGGGTACCACCTCTGGTGCAATTATAGGGACCCACAGCCTCAGAGAAGGGAACACAGAGCATTCAGGGAAAAACTTGTCATTTAACTCTGAATACATAAGGGTGTTCGCTTCTCCTACCACCCCCTTTTTTATGGTGTACACTTTATTAAGCATGGTTATACAGTTACATATCTGATTGTATACAAAAAATGAACATTAAGAGGACACAAAATAGTTCGCTTCCTAGAGGCTGTAGATTTCCTCGAACTCCTCCGACGTTGGCAGGAACCGAGGATGCAGTGAGCATTCCCCCTCTGGATCGCGACACTGAGGCGCTGAAAGAGAAAACTTGCCGCTCTAGGGTCTCTTGTGGTGTCAATGAGCTTGGAACCAAGATCCTTTAGAAACCTTCTTGCACTCTCTCCCCATGGGCCTAGGGTCTCAGACCCTATTGGAACGAAGTTGTACCGATGATCCAATTGCCTGTACTTGGCTGACTTGTCTCTTTCTCTGTGTGTCGCCGCGGCTCCTGCTGTGCCGGCAGAGAGTTGATGTATGTGGCTGCCAGGGTGGATACGCAAGTATAGTCCCATGCCAACTGTCTGCCACCCTTCCACGGACGCAGTGTGATTCCGTCTGGTCGGCCGGCAAAGCTAACAGAGTCACGGTTCAGAAGGTTGCGGGGCTCTCTCTCCGCTGGACACTGGGCATTATATATATATATATATATATATATATATATATATATATATATATATATATATATATATATATATATATATATATATATATATATATATATATATATATATATATATATCGTATTTCATGCAGGTCCCTAATCTTAATTTTTGTTGGAATACAACCCGCCAAATCATTTAACAAACGGGTACCCATTCGTTCCTGGGTGAACAGAGGCGTACAGATAAGGGTTGGCGCCTAGTCAATCTCCTCCCCGGTCTGGATACAACCCAGGTCAATCATTCGCAAAGCGCCGGGACTGCAAATGTGTTTTTGCTGCACACCGTCCCCCAGCCAGTGGGTGGAATGGTTACATTCACCCAGTTACTACCTACAGTTAGCAAACTGGGGATATTTGTCTAAAATTTCTGGTAGCAGATCATTTGAATTAAATATTTACAGTTCTCTGGAACATTTATTATAGAATTGTCTCTAAATTAATGTGTCTGTTCACACTCCATCTCATAGTAACCGAGGGTATGCGAATAATTTTGTGGTAGTTTACATTTGGTTAGGTCTACATCAACAGGTAATGAAAATTCTCAGAGATACTTATAGTCAATGCAGGCGATGAGTCACAATACACTGTGACGATGAGTCACAAAACACTTATAGCCGAGTCTAAAACAAGCAGTAGTAACATGTAGGAGTCTGCTGATTTTATTGGATGATTCATAGATGTGTGGCACTTCTTGCATGATAGTATGATGATAGTTGGAATAACTAGTGTCAATTTCACTTTGCCTCAGATCTACAAGGTTTTGTTGAAGTTCTTTGTGTATTATTGCTCTCAGACTGCTTGAAGGAAATCTAAGGTTATAATCAACTCCTTTGAAGGCAGATTCTTTGGCAAACTCATCAGCTCTTATCATGCATTCAGAGGCCAATCTAGCATATGCTGCTGCTGATATCTTTTTGATGTGGGCTTCTGGGGGGGGGGACAGGTTCGGTGTGATATCAACCCCCAGATGTTTCTCTCTATTTGACTCTTGCAGGATTTCACCTCCCAGATGGTACATTGTCTTCAGCCTCCTGCTCCCTTCACCTAATTTCATTACTTTATACTTTTCTGAGTTAAACTTTAGTAGCCATTTTCTAGACCATTCCTCCAGTTTGTCCGGGGTCATCCTGTAGTCTCTGTCTATCTTCATCTGTCTTGATTCTTCTCATAATTTTTGCATCATCAGCAAACATTGAGAAGAATGAGTCTATACTCTCTGGAAGATCATTTACATCTATAAGAAATAGGATGGGAGGATATATCAGAAACAGGATGGGATAGTCATAATGGTTTAGTGCTTTCTTACCTATCCCACTTCCTTCTTCCTAGTTAATGGGTTTTAATTATACAGGACTCTAAGTCAGGAGTGTTCATGGGATTGGTGGGGATGTACAGGGCCTGGATTGCATTGATGGTTTCTAAAGGATTGAGGCAAGGATGTGTTTTGATTGGTTGGTTAGTAACAGCCTACCTTTCGATGTTGTAGGGTGTGTGATGTCATTGGATCTCTGAAAGGCTTGCACATACTTGTATACAGAGAAAAAAATCTATGCCGTGTAAATAGTGATTGGGAGTAAATTGGGTTCGGCTGTATTGACTCTGACTCCAGTGACTTGCAAGCATCTTAAAATGGTCCAGGACAGACTTAGTGGCTTTGGCATTGATGTCATACATTCTGCCTTAGTATCCAGTGACTCAATGATATTTCAGAAGCGCTAATACCTTAGGGAGTGGCAGAACAGTGCTCATTTATTTTTTTTTTTGTAAGCAATCTCAGAGCTTATCTTTTATGTAGAGTGGATTAGAAATAAAAAGTTTGAAACATAAGTTTAATTCATGTGGTCATATTTAGTAGAAGTAGATTTTTGTTATAATCTATATGTTTTAATGTTGTTCTCTTTTGGTTGTCAGGTTTTCCGTGCTGCAAGGAGATGGGTTTCGTAGGTTTGTATACAGTACTGTATGGTACAAAATTATATGTTTTCTTGTGTTGCAACATTTTTGTGCCTTTCTAATAAATGTAAAAGTCAAACAGATTAAATTTATTAAGAATCTTTGTTCTGTAGCTTGTATTGTTTTAAACAAATATGGGAATAATAATAATACTATTACTGTATAATGATACAGTAATATAAGTAATAACAATAATAAAATATTACAAGCTAATACATTGGGAGGGGAGAGTTAAACGAACAAATTCATTTGTTTTTCTGCAACAGTTTTTGGCTACTCATTGAATTGCTCTTTGTAAATTGCCTTAGTTATTGATTTTTCATATCCTCCTCTAGCTAAAGAACTGTTATTTAAATTTATTTATATATATATATATATATATATATATATATATATATATATATATATATATATATATATATATATATATATATATATATATATATATATAGTATTCTCCTTTGCCCACCCCAATAAAATATTAGCAACCAGCTTATAAATATTTGTTTTCTTATTTAGTTCAGGAAGGAGATGAGATTACAGAAATTTCACACGGATGGCGACGGTTGGTGCGGAAAAGGAAGAGTGGGGCAAGTATTGGGAGAATTGATCATTATTATTTAAGGTAAATATATACTAAATTCTTTTATCTATAAATTATACAGATAGCCTATGATTTGTGAGGTCCCTTTTCTACCAAAACTCCACAAATCATATTTAATGGTTGCTTTACTTGTAGTTTACAGGAAATATAGGGTTATAATTCAAAGACCTTCAAAAGGCCACAAGTTTCCACGCCTTACTGTACTTAAAAGACTATGAAGGACAAGGGCCTTTTTCCCTTGCCCTCTCTCGGAGGCAGGGAGCACATGGGGATCAAAGATCAACCCATTACGGTAGTAACATTCCAAACGTAAAGGAAGGGGGGGGCAACGAGACGTCCAAAGTTCCTCCGAGAAATGTTTAAATAGATGCTCAACTATATATGTATTTTAAATGTATATTGTATTAGACAACAGTGCATGTACATGATAGTAATCCTGCACTTTGTCTTGGTTCAGTACAGTACTGATCTGTACTTGTAAATTCAAAGATTTAAATTTATTATATGTATTATGAGCAGTCTGTGCAGCACCATTTCACCTGCACATCCACATAACTACCTACAGCATGCACACACCCTTGTAAAGCAGGTTATGTATAAAATGTTTGCTACATGATGTAGGTACAACTCCATTTCAATATAAAATTTTATTGTTTCAAGAAATGGCCACCAGAGCTATATTTATCAGCTTATTTTGGAAGCTTGTTATGATCATACAGAAATGCTGTAAGTTTAAAGTTGATGCAGATACCCATTAGACTGGCTGCCTCTAACCATTGATGATTAAATTAACTTGAAAAACCTGGTTTGGAAAACTGAAGACCAACAGCTCAGGAAATTTTACATGCATTTATCTGAGGGCCACCATCTCTCTAGTGGCCTCGACAAGAACAGGAAGCTAGTGACTTGTCAAAGATCCCTTCATTATTTCTGATGATTTTATCCAGCTGGATTTTGAACTGCAGCAATGTTTTTCCATTTACGGCTTCAGTGGGTATGCAGTTCTATGGGTTTGTAACTATGGATGAAAAGGCGTCGCCTGCTTTCTATCCTACATTGTGGCTTGTTGAGCTTGAAACTGTTACACCTTGTACAGTATATGCTACATTTGACCTTTTGAAGAAGTGGTCTGGATCAATATCCTTAAAATTGTTCAGTACAGTATTTTAAAAGTTTCAGCGAGACCAGCCTCATCATATTTTGTTTGCAGAATTGTTAGGCCTGTGGTGTTCAACTGTTCCTGGTAAATAACACTTACCCACAGCAATCAGATAAAAGACATGATGCACCTCTGATCATACAAACAAAACATCCATCACCAGAGGTCCTCCCATAGGTTTGTGGGGTCCTATCACACAACCATTATTAAGTTGTGTGATGGTCCAGGATGGACCAAAATGTTGTTTCTTCATTTTCTGATGGGCAATTTGGTCATCACATCTTCAGCCACGTTATTGTGACTCATTGTCACAATAAAGTGTCACTTTGGGCATGTTACATATTGTGACGTATTGTCTCAAATAACATAACAAGTCACTTCGGGTGTATTACATGAACAGTAGGAGTCTGGGAAGCAAGGTAGATGATTTGAGTGCTCTTGCATGCACAGAAAAAAATGGATATTGTTGCACTTGTCGAAACATGGATGAATGTAGAAAAGGTGGAACTATTGGCTGAATATCAAATACAGTAAATGGATTTGAGCTACTTCACACAGATGGATATATTGAGCGAGGAGCGGGAGTGGCCATGTATGTTGGGGAAAATTTGAAGTGTAGTCTCGTAGAGAGAATCAAGGCTGAGCCGCCCACAGAAGTTGTTTGGCTGGAATTAAACAAAGAAGCAGATGGTCTTATGGTAGGAGTTGTGTATGGGCTGCCAAATTTGAACAGAGTGGAAACAGCATCTCTGGAATGAGATATCTGGAGCATCTGGGTCTAACAGTATTTGTGTAGTGGGTGACTAATTTTAGTAGAGTGAACTATATTAGCAGAATGGGGAATGACGAAGCAAGGGATTTTCTGAAACTGATTGATTGCTTTCTTACGCAACACGTTGGGGAACCAATGCGGGAAAATAACATTTTAGATTTAGTGTTGACTAGCAGGCAAACACAAATTCATGACATCAAGGGAGGAGTGAGCTAGGGAACAGTGATCACAGGGAAATTGGATTTAGCATGGAGTGGAGTGGGTCTGTGGGAGAAAGTTCTGTTGAAGTGCCAGATTTTCGAAAGGCTGATTTTAGTAGCCTAAGAGGTTTTTTGGGTTGAATGGATTGGAGGGTCTTGGGCATGGGGAGGATGCTTCAAACTTCACTTGCATTCAGAACTGTGCATTCAGAAAGATGCCATTCGTCTTCATCTTGATAAACATAAATTGGTGAATAATTCACAACATGGCTTTACAGGTGGCCGTTCGTGTTCGTTGGATTTGCTATCATTTTATTCCAGCATGGTTGGGGTGGTTGATGGTGGTGGGGTTTGTGATATTGTGTACCTTACTTTGGCAAGGCTTTTGATACAGTGCCACGTGAGAGATGATTGGAGGGACGGAGGCTCATGGTATTGGGGGTGCTATATTGGGTTGGATTGGGGCATGGCTGTACCAAGGGAAACGAGAGTTAGTGTGGGTGGGGTTGAGTCAACGTGGGAGGGGTGTTGTGGGTGGAGTGCCTTAGGGCTCTGTCCTGGGACCTCTGTTATTCATTATGTATGCCAGAGATTTGGATTCAGGTTTGAGTAGCAATATTTGCAGATTTGCTGATGATACAGGGGTCGGGAGGGAAATGGGCAAGGAGGGGGACTCGCTGTCACTTTGGGACAATCTAGGTAGGGTTTTGAAGTGGTTATAGGATTGGCAGATGCAGTTTGGTGCTGACAGTTGTGGGCTTTTGGGGCGAGGTAGTGATGGTAGAATGGCAGTATGCGAGCTGGATGGTGTTGAGATTGTGAGATCAGATTGCGAAAGTGATCTGGGAGTTGTGACTGGTAAGAAGTTAAAGCCAAAAAAATCAATGCATAGATGTTCGTAATGGGGCAGATGGGACACTGGGATTTATTGATCGAAGCGTTAGTGACGGGACACCTGGTGTTGTTCTTCAGCTGTATCTTGCTCTGGTTTGGCCCCATTTGGATTGTGCTGTTCAGTTTTGGTCCCCATACTATGAAATGGATGTGAGTTGACTTGAACGTGTCCAGCGTAACGTTTGAAACAACGTTTCAAACGTGGGTTGGATGTTTCAAACGACATGTGATATGAGTGGGATTGGGTGGTTATAAATAGGAGCTGCCTCGTATGGGCCAATAGGTCTCCTGCAGTTACCGTTATTCTTATGTTCTTATTGTCAATAAGACTCCAGTAACTGATGTGGCTAAGTATTGGGAAAATGTAATGGCAACATAGCTTAAGGGAAACTATTATGGGGCTTCCCCAGAAAAGAGTATCTGTCCTTGCAGAGGTAGCAGTTAAATGGTTGTTACCAGACAAGTAAGTCAGGCAGGCAGACAACTTGAACCCCTTGGGTGATTTGAGTTGCCATCTGATGATGTGCTTGGACCTGAGCACAATAAGCAATTGTAACTTTAAGCAATTTTAACAATAAGCACACCACTGTTTCTCTCGTTTCTGTCTTTTCTTCTTCAACACAGTGCATAGTTTGTTTTGCTTAATCTGTATATTCTGGGTGGTTTTATCCAGTTATGAGGTTCATCTCGGATCTCCATTCTTCTCATATTACTATGAGCACTCCAGATTCTAGTCCTGGTATTGTATTCAGTAGGCCTTGTTGTTTTGTGTGGTAAATATACCAGCATTGGTGTTGTGTGGTAACGCCAGCAGTCCCCATGGTGCAGTGGTAAGATACTTGCCCGGCGCTTCACGAGTGCTTTGGCCTGGGTTTGTATCCTGGCCAGGGAAGATTGACCGGGTGCCAATCCTTAACTGTAGTCTCTGTTCACCCAGCAAAGAATGGGTACCTGGTGTTTAAACAATTTAGCGGGTCGTATTCTGGGAGGAAATTAAGATTAAGGACCTGCCTGAAACGCTATGCGTGCTAGTGGCTTGACAAGAATGTAAGACCTATTTTCTTCTCCAACAGCCCAGATAACAAGAAATTCAAAACAAGGAAAGCCTCATTGGCCTACGCCGAAAAAATGGCGATGGCTATCAATAAGAATGAGATACATTTTGGAAAATTATGTAAAATAGGTAAGTGATAAATTTAAGGGCATTCCTATTATATTGAACTTGTATTATGGTAGTGGTCATTTTTTTTTTTACCCAGTATAATGGATTAGTAGGTATATTTAGATAAATACTTCTAAACCAATTTACTGGTTACTGTGACTTCTAATCTCAAAGTTGCTACTTGAGCTAGATCTGACCTGAACATTCCAAGCTATTTATTTTGCTGCTTCCAGAGATACATTGCAGTACAGTATAGTGCAATATATCTAAGGGCCTAGAAAGCTTATGAATGCTGTTGAGCAAGACTATTTATGGCAATGGTGCCACAGAGCACCATTCAATGAAACTTTATAAGTTTCAATGGAGTCAGTGAGAGTCCTGCTAAGAAAAACAAAGGTTCACAGTTCTGAAAACAATTTAAAGTTTTACAGATTTTGAGTGACATTACATTTGTAACTGTCAATGGAAACTGATTACCCTCTGTCAATCGCACCCTCAAGCCACCAAGTGGCAGCACATTCCGTGACCCAAGTTTGCCACCGAGGTTTTGGCATGAGTCCAATTATTCAGTACAGTACAGTAATGTCGACCTTGTCACCTAAGTTCTGATGATTGTCTTCCAGATACATGTCGGCTTATTAGATGTGATCAGTATCCATGTGAAGGTGAAATATAGGTCAGTTTGTGTTCCTGAGTTTTTCTAACCAGTTTCTCAGTTGTTTCCTGAGCTAGAATATCAGCCTCTTTGTTCTCGGACTCATTTCCGGTGCTGCCCATAAGGTTCGGGTAGTTCTTGCTTCTTGTAAGGTTCTTGTAAGGTTCGCTGGCTCAGGTCTTCTGCCTTTGTTACTGTTTAAGGTTATGGTACAACAGACTTGCTAGACAAAGTAGCACTACAAGCTTTGGCTGCACGAGTGGACATAAGTTCCCATTAGGAATTTATGTGCACTAGTGGACATTAGCCTTTTGCTAGCCTTTCCCAGTATGAAGTTTAGTGTAAGGCTCTGTCGTCCAGTAATTCTACCTCTGATGCCCCTCTTTCAATACAACAAGTGTTTGCTGGATGACAGAACCAGAGTGCATGGAGGAATTGTGTGAAACCCTGGTTTGGCTTCAGTGGAAGCCTCAGGAATCCTCGAGGGTGCAGTAGTACTCCAGGTTGCAATTCTTTTGACCGTGTCGTGGTGTAGTCGTTTAGAGCGTGCACCTGGCAATACCCAGCACTTAGGTTTGAATCCTCATCTTGTGTCCTGTGGATTTTCTCAGGATAACTCTTCTGTTCAGTTAAATAATATGCAGCATTTCTTATACTATTTACCCCCAAAATAGTAGTTTTATGTGAGGATTTTTGGTGGTCTGGGAACACAGCGCCCATTTATATTACTAAGCCTATAGGAAATCTGGTTCTGAGTTCCAAACAAGTGTTTTATGAATGACTTTTCAGAGTGCAACCAATTCCTAAGTTGGGTTCTCCGTGTACTTAAATTTTATATGACTTACTGTAATATAATTAAGATTAGTCCTGCAATCATTTTATTGAAGCATAAGAAAGAGAAGAGCTGAGACCAACTTACAGGCATGTGAGATATGGTTAAGAGCAGCAATGTGCTAATGACTGTTTTTCCTCAGAAAACTCATCAGAGGATAAAGACAACAAGAGCCAAAGAACACAGCCATCAAGGAATAAAGACAACAAACTACAAAAAAGCACAAGGTCTACAAAAGATAAGGACAGCAAGGTTATCATTAAAAAATCCCCCAAAAGGAAACAAATTAAAAGAAAAAGACTTAATTAAAAAATTTATTTTTTCTATACTCCTGTATCTTGATAAATTTGTAATACTTAACCTTGAGTGTTTATAGCAGGTAACACTGCCAACGACAGGGAGACAGACATGCTCAAGAAGTAATGGGATTACTGTATATCATCAGTACAACTTGTGCCAGTAGGATCAGACCCTTGTCCCTGGACCAACAGTGCCAAGAGCTTTCTCAGGAAGTTGGTTTCCATTATAATATATACAACTAGAGATCCAACGACTCATCCTCCTGTCTCAACACCTCAAGTGTTGCAGACCGGAAGGAGAATCCCTACTGCATTCTTGGTTCCTGTTCTGAATTTATTATAACCCTTTTTTATTTTAAACCAAATTCATTAATGTATATCAAAATAATTAAATAAAATGTGATTTTAGAAAAGAATTTCTATCTGTATTTCCAAATTACAATATTATCTTTACTCAAACAAAGGGTCTTAAGTAATTTAACCGGTGGTTGGTACCCATATATATAATGTTTCATTGAATATGACTACATATTCCGTGTTGATTAGTTTCTTGTTTAGGGCTTTTATTCCTCTGACTAGTGCTCTTGCATCTTGGTCTAATTGGAAGAGTATTTCTCCAAATGTCATATTTGTTCAAGGTTGACTAAAAGAACAAAAATTGTATTTATTAAGATTTTACACAATGTTTCAAACCTCTACAAGGTTCATTCTCTAGTGAGTGAGTAGGCACGAGGGAACATCTGGTTTATAACACTGAGGGATCAGTTACATACAAAGTTAAGTCAGGGAAAAGGGCCAAAGAAAAAGAATAGTGGTAAAGTGAGCATGCAAAGATGATTCGGGCGATAGGGTAATTGAAACCTAGGTAACTGTAGAGGGTATGGCAGTTTGGGCATAGATGTCATTGTTGGCATATTCACATTACAGTCTTGCTTACTCTCATGGGTGGGTAAAGTGAATAATTCTATTATTAGCATGTTTATGGTGGGTTCTACTTTTATGTATAGAGCTTCAAGAATTTGTAATTTTACATCTTTGGCTTTATCTATTATGCAAGTGTTTCTATTCAGCATTTCTTTCATTAGGGTGATGTCATGGGCTTCTCTCATGTGATTTTTAGGGGCACCTGATTGAAGATGAAAGATTAAATGCTTTGTGAGCTTGGTCAACATCATACCTATGTACTCAGATTGAAGGTTACACCCTTCATGGAGGAAGGGGCAGGTGTACATATATACCATGTCTGACTGCTGCAAAGGGTTCTTGGTAGACTATGGGCTGTTCTTAATGAGGTCAGTGGTCTTCCTTATTTTATAGTACAGTAAATGATTGTTTTGGTTATGGGTTGTGTTTTTTACTCCTTTACAGATTATTTCTTCAATTATCCTTTTTTTTCTTATAATCTCTGTGCATGATGGTTATGTAATATAATTTTAGCGGTGGTGTTGTGGTTTCTGTTCTTGGTTCAAGTTTGTAGTAGATAGTAGTACATAGTAGAAGAACTAATCAATCTAAAAATCCATCTAGAAAGCGAGTCATGGCTCCGTTTCACACGTGAGAATACAGTAATAGCGACAACAATCTGCCTTTTCTGGATGTGTTAATAGCAAAAACAGAAAAATCTCTAAGCACTGGCATATATACCAAACATACAAACATAGGATTATGCCTGAATGGAAGGAGTGAATGCCCACAAAGATATAAAGGAAATGTTCTCAACTCTTATATCCATCAAGCTCTTACCCACTGCTCTGAATAAAGCAATATGAGTAGGGAGTTGGAAAGGATAATAGTGAATAATGAAAGAAATAGTGGCTACAGTAACCACGAGATCAACACCACTATAACATGATACTTGGACCGGTGGTACAATCCTGAACTAAGAACAGAAACCTCAACACTAAAATTATATTACAAATCCACCATGCACAGTGAATACGGAAAGAGGAATTCAGGATGATCTAATGTGTTGCTTTCCTTTCTAGTCCCTCGAGAAAATCCTTGGTAAATCTGGTACCTTTGATATCGGTCGCCTTGTGTTTTGTTCTAGTATGTTAAAACTGAATGTAATGCTAATCCTGACCTTAAACGCTTCCTAGAGGTTTGTAACAGAACCCATGGGCACCACACTAGTATGAACAAATCCACAAGGGCCGTGACGAGGATTGAACCTGCGTCCGAGAGCATCCGAGACACTGCCTTAATCGACTGAGCTACAACTGAAAGTAAGTAATTGCCTGACTAAAGTAATGAAGTAAGGGTGAAGAGGGAGAACGGCCTGTTGGCATAGCTCGAGTGCATGGGGGAGTTGTGTAAAACCCTGGTTTGTGCCTCGGAGAGGCTGCAGGATCCTGTAAGTTCAGTAGAACTTTGGTTTCAACTCCTTTTGACCATGTCGTAGCTCAGTCGATTAAGGCAGCGT
>WNGS01167372.1:8031616-8143515 GCA_020271785.1 Procambarus virginalis | reverse complement strand
ACAAAAGGTGCACATATTGCATGTCCTTACCCATTACTAGGCTGATTGACAGGAGACTGTGGTCTTGGTGAGGAGTATCCAGAGTCAGACATAGCTGGGCCAGCTTTGCTGCAGAGTAATGGGCTAGTTGCGTGACAGGTACTCTGACTGTGTGATCTCGTCCAAATCTGGTAAGGCAAGAGGCAATACCAACGAAGAACAACATCATGCTCAGTTCCACGCAACGCACAAAGTCTCCACAATCCATTCTAAAAGTTCTTGACGATCTAGTAGGCCTTCCTGCAACAGTAAGCAAAGAAATTCGGAATAATTTTTGCTCCTTAAATATAATGATGACATTATCCCCACCCCAGTGCTCTATTAATACTTACAGCATTGTACAGTGTTTAGCATTATCACATTCTTATATACTTTAGAGCCTTAAACTACAGCCAAGGTGAAAAAAGTTAATGAGAGTGAACCTATACAAACATACAACCAAGGCATCTTTCACTGGCTAAGCAGTGAAAGATGTGATGCAAAGTCTCTACCTGATATTATGCTGAGAAAATCAGGAAAGTTGGGTGGAGTCTATCATCACACAAACACCACCATCATTTTGCTATCGATACCGTACATCCAAATATTTTATATCATTCTACATTATAGGGTCCAGTAGTACAGTGGCTATTTTCTCAAACTTCAAATTTTCTTCTTATGGAATGATAACCTTTTTATGCATTACAATTATTTGAATTTCGAATAGAGTCATAACTAACGAATTTTATCAAACCTAACCTAACGTGTGCTACTCATGGTTGCTGTCTTAGTACTAAGACCCTCACACCCAGTAAAGGTGACCGCAATTTTTGTCCAAGATGGCGTTTGTTACAAAGACATCTCGCATCCACCTGGCTGAGGAAGTGGATACGAGCCACACGCTAGACCTAAAGACTACCTAGGATGATATATGCACCACTGATGAAATGAACTTAGCCGATACATAGTTGAAGGGCTAAAGAAACAATATTCACTAATCATACCCTGAAGTTATATAACAAAATTCCGACCATTAAATATGCTCAATGGCTCTTCCAAGATGCCAATTATTTATTCTGTTGTTGAACTCATGTACAAAAATAGTTAAAATGTGATTGGAGCAACAGTCAAGGATAATGGTCTGAGAGGACCGAAGCATCATCACTTACTTTCTTTTCAGATGTGTGGCTGGGTGTCTAATATTTCAAGGAGTCGTATACAGTATTAATTTATCCCATGCTCAAAGGCTGAATTTCCCTGAGCAAAATTTTAAATTGGTCTATCATAGGATGAATATCTACCAGGAAACTAGACTGTAAAAAGGATTTGACCATCATCTCTGCATTTCCCAGGAAATATTTTTAATTTATTTTTTTAAGTTTATTTTGCATTTTAATTGTTATAATTTTGTGAGTATGAGCCCCTGAAGTTTATTTTTCAAAGGGTTTGATGTCATACAGCATAAGCAATGTTGAAGGATTAAATTGAGAACATGCTAAGTGTTGCACCTGATACATGAAGTGAGCCAGCTGAAGACAGTAATTCCAGTTGCGCACAACATGAGTCAACTGTGCAGTTGTTGGCTGCCCTGTTCCACACTTGCAGTACTACACTTCAGATCCTGACATTCCTGAAAAGCAAACAAAAATATTTAAACATTTGATTCAGGAACAGAAAGAAATACCGTACAAAAATCAAGCAATGCATGTATTTAAATGCTCTTTTTTGGTTGACGCCTTAGAAACTTTTCCAGGACTTTAGTGATGTCTAATTCTCTCCTGAAAATGTCAACCTTTGTTCAGCTATATTTCTTATTTTTGCTGAAGAAAGATAAAAGTCGTTGGTCTGTGATATTAAGAAAGTGTTCTCTGATTGTGCATCCAGCACCTCCAACTCTTCACTGGATTTACTCAACACTTTTTCCTTACAAGTTTTATTGTGAGATTAGCTTTCATATTATGATTGTTGTGACAGCTTTTAATCATCTTGCATTTAAGTATATATATATATATTCTGTGATAATTCTATTGTTTTCATTTCACAGCATATTCTGAACTATTTGAGATGGTCTCAGTGTTTTAAGAGTTTTACTGTATATGATTACAGTACAGGATCTCTGCATACATTCTGTTTCGGATATCTTGCCTGCCTTGATAAGCGCAGTATTTCAGGAAGATATCACTAGTGGTGAATCATTGGAGTGGTATCCCTTATTTTGAAGGTTCTCATAATCCACTCTCATTTGCCTAAAGGAGTAACCAAGTGAAATAGCTTGTAAGCTCCAGCAAATGTTAATAGAAATATATTACACTTCCAAATACAGTACAGTTGATATGTTTTTCACCATATTGCATAAATCCGATATAATGCATAAATCATAAACCCCATTAAAAAACCTCCTTTCATGTCAAATTACCCTGTCTATCTGTTGCTTCAAATTCTACAACCATATCAGTCATATCTCTACCAATATTGAATTTCAGTCATACCAGTTACTCATCCTTGACAAGCATTTCACACAAATATCAATTCCATCTAATGCACTATGTTCCTCTTTTACATCCTTACCAGGACACAAAATACATTATCATCTCTTTCTTTTGCATTCTTTCATTTTGCTTTGTCTCAGACTCGCTACAATAAATTGACCTTCATAAACATATCCCAAAATTTAGTCCCTTTTTGTGCACTTTCCAGCATACTCTTATCACTATCATACAGCTCCACACTTAAAAAAAAATTTTTTTAGAAGGGTGAAGTCGTTTTTAAAAAGAGCTCTCGAATAATGAAACAAGAAAAGACCAATATGTTAACTTGGTTAAAGCATATTGTGGCTTCTTATACGTTTAATACCAAACAAAACTACCATACTAATAATTTTATGTACCGTTATCACAATATTGTCCATGAATCCATTTTTATACATAATGGGATCAATAAAATCCAAAAGGTCTTATCTCACTCGTAACTCCAGGAAAAACAGCAATACTAGACACAGTGACAATAGACTAGTACCTTGATTGTGAGGAGATGACTGTGGAGGTTGAGTTGTGGGTGGAGTTGGGACTGCTGTAACAGTACTATTACTTGGGGCAGATGCTCCGCTGGTGTTGGCATTAGGAGTGGAGCCGGCAGATGAAGCACCCGAGGTTGAACTAGGATTGCCTAGATAAATTTCTGCAATTTTATTGTGCTGTTCACGCAGGAGTCTTGTGAGAGTCTGTGTCCATTCTGGTAAACAATAAGAATATTTTAATGCCATCCTAATTCCTAGAAATGTAGCACGTATACTGTACTTAATGTTTAACATTGTTCAAGGAGGCGTACAACATTCACAAGTATCTATACACATTTTACTCCAGCAAATTAATATTTTTGCTCCAACATTAATATAAGTAAAATGGATTTCTGAATGTCCCTTATATCCCAAATTTTATTCTGTTGTAAAGGTGTAATGATGATAATCATTTGATACTGATACTGTCTTATTAACCCTTAAAGTGAAATAGATTCAGACAAGGGCAGGAATTACCAAATTATGACATGACAATAATACCAGTACATTGATAAACTAATCACATAATAACCATTTAAAATTATATATTTTTTATGGGCTAAAGTTAACTATTACATCCTTATAAATGTATTATAACCACATTTACATTATTTGTAAAAAAAAAATCAGGCAATAATAACTAAAACCAACACATGATAAATGCAATACTCAGGGATCAACATTATAGATTCAATAACTGCACTTCAAGGGTCAACTTTATCAACACAAAATAGAACATGAAACAATGGATAAATTGGGTAAGTTTAGATTCAGGAAAGGCCTGGGTAAATACTAGTTTGGAAATAGGGTTCAAAACTTACGAAACAAATGACATATAACATAACAAACATAGGGATCACTGCATTGTTTCAAGCATAGGTCAGACATATATGAACAGCTTGGGAGGCTATAAATATGAGCTGCCCAGTATGGGCCATTAGTCCTTTATTTCTATGTTCTTCAGTGTACATATGATTATGAACTAGAGCATTAAGAGAGGCAAATGTACTAGGTAAAAATAGTTAGGTGGGCCTCAAAGAGCTAGATCTAACTCTTAGACACACTGATAGGTAAGAACTCATATTAAACATTGAACAAAATTGAATCAACAATGCAATATTCCTTTACTAAATCATTATTTACTAATTCATTAATTATGTAGCCATGACAAACTGCACCTTACCACCACCACCTAATGACCATTAGCAATGTGTCGTCATCACACACACACAAAACTAACTTGCCTTGTGCAATATCAGGTTGTTGGCGCTTCTTAATTTTAGATTCTGCAACCTTCGATTCATGGTATGCTGAAGTCATTTTTATAAACCAAGTTGCTCGTAGCATAGGCACAGAGTACTCACACAGTGTCAAGAACATGTCTTCTCTCTTGCTGAATATGGGAACCTGTCAAGATTCATGACAAATTATTTTAAAATAGTTAATACCTATAAAGATAAGTATTACAATAATGCAAAGATAAAATATAATACAGTACAGTATTGTATATTAGTGAATGAGGAAGGTGTAATAAATTTGTTAAATATATAATCAAGCCCTTAAAACCTATGCATACTGTACAGTAAATTTAGAGAAATAATAAAACTAAAGTACTATATAATATACAGTATGGCGGGTATATATATTATTATATGGTAAAATTCACATCCAAACTTTTCAACTTACTTTTTTAGCGAGGGATGTGAGAGCCTTTGAGCCAGCCAGATCTTTAAACCATGCCTCTATGGCTGTTTTGGATCTTGGTGTCACCAGCCAAAAGTTATCTTTAATGTTTATTTGTTGCTTCTTCCTGGCTGTATCTGGAAGCTGGTTAGACTCTGCTTTCTTCTTCAAGATGGCATTAAAGTAATTGGCCACCTGAAAAACACAAGAAACCTATTATTTTTAACAATTATTTAATAAGAAAAAAATATAATGTATTAACTAAAAGAAATTTTACCCAAGTACAAATTCTGCATACATGATCCCAGACAAGGCTGATACAGTAGCACTTTTAACTCCTGACACTTTGTGGCAGAATCTTCCACTGTTTTTAATTTAAATAATGCAAATATTAAATATGTGACATCAGTGTTTTTATTTAATCCTTTGCTGTACATCAATCTTCATAATTCATACAATGTACATAACATGCACTACAATACAGGCAAATATACCGTTTTGGAGAGATCGGCCCCAGGAGGTAACGAATAGAATAAGTAACTCACTTTTCCAATTGTAAAAGCCCAAGCCTTCAGGAAAAAAATTACATTCATTACTGCATGGCACATTTCAATTAATTTCTTCCCTGAATGCTTATTTGTGATATTTCCATCTTACATTATTTTTAATAAAATATCTTGGTTGGGTTAATGTACAAATAATGTATATACAGTATACTGTATATTATACTGCATTCGTGAAACAAAATATATTACAGTACATATTGACCAGACCACACACTAGAAGGTGAAGGGACGTCGTCGTCCCTTCACCTTCTAGTGTGTGGTCTGGTCAACATACTTCAGCCACGTTATTGTGACTCATCGCCTGCTTACAGTACATATGTACAATATATGGCAGCCAATACCAGTACAGTATCGTAGGTAACTCCATCAAAATATGTTTATAATGTTAGTAAACATTACCAAATGAGAGTTATGTTTGGTAGGTGAATAACTAAAGCCATGATTGTTTTCTTAATGTAAATACTGTGCTGTACGAGCTCATTTATCTGGACTATATGGGAAGAGACGTTTAGAAAGTATGAATAAGGTGCTAAACAAAAAACAAACAATATCACTGCATATTTTACAGGAAGGATCTATTATGAGTTTAATATTGGAATATAAACTGATACTTACTATATGACAAGCATAATACTGTATTTTTAAGTTATATTCTAATAGTGAAATTGGAAAAGGTATGAGTAAATGCAGAGTGCTGAGCAAGGTAAAACTTGAGAAAGTAAATGAATTTATGTGGAAATGGAACAAGTGGGGGCTGGCTCAAAAATGTATTTCTCTGCATAAAGTGGTAGGAGTACAGGAAGGGGTTCATATTATGCTAGGGAATATGGTTTCCCATTACCTAAAGATGACAATATTCTTCAGCACTTATCCCTTATATTTCCTTCTGACAGAAGATTTTGTTATTGGAGGCCATGGCATTGTCAAGTTTAGCTAGTACAGGATAGTGATTAATAGTAAGAAGAGGCACTGAGGCCCCATAGAATGTTTGAATGGAAAGAACCCAGTTACTGGCTAAGTGAGGCCATAACAGAATGGCTTGAAGAATGCCTACAAGCTACCTCCATTATACAGCAGAGGAATAGGGTACAAAGGTTCATCAAACTGACATACCTTAGCGGGCGTGATCGAGGTATTTTGTGCGCTGCCATACTCATCCTGAATCTGTGGTCGGTGGGTGAACCCCTGCTTAACACTGACATCATCCAATTCATCCTGAAACAGAGTTAGATGACTTAAACAGTAAACAAATACTGCAGTTGAATCTTTAAACTCAGCCTACATTTAATTATTATTAATTATACTGTGTAAATTATACTGTGCTAAAATATTAATGAAGTGTGTGTGTGTATATCTTTTGGAGTAAAAGTTTATTTCAGCATCAGAGGACTCTAAAATAGGAAGAAACATATCATTTACAGGTGAATACATTAGGGATGTACTGTAAAATACATAGTGACTCCATCACAATGATGGAGTCATAATAATGATTTATCTTTTTAGGTCTGGTGGCATGTAAAGCTTTAAGCTTTATAAACAAATCTCTGTTCATTACACAATTTATTGGAAGTGTGTAGGCTTTTATACTCCATGACTGATAAACAACCAAAATAGTTTATAAAAATACATATATTCTCACTTCAGATAGTCATAAAGGATTTAAAATATAGTTTATATTTGTCTTTCTTCACAATATAAAACATATTTATTAACATATACAAGCAAAATAAACATTCTGCTTATAATTCATTTTGAATGTATGTACAGTACTTTTCCCTACATAAATTATCAAACATTATTCTTAGGGTTTTGAAAATCAAACATTATTCTTAGGGTTTTAAGTTTTAGTCTAAATGTTTTTCTCACATCTTGCCCGAAACGCTGTGCGTATTAATGGTTTTAGGCATAGGCACAGCATTTCGGCATACTCTACTTTAGGCATAAGCTAGATAGAGCTTAGGCACTAGCTCTATCTAGAAAATCAACATAATGTTTGTAACTCATTTTGAATGTACTTTTACCTGAATAAACATTTATTTATATATTTATTATTTATTTGACATTTCTGAGCTCTAATTGCATACAGCTCCTTCTCGTATATACGAATAATTCGAGTAGCACTCAATAGTTTAACACGACCCAATGGTATAACTGTACCTCTTTTTGCTTGGCATCTTGCGGATATACATCGGGTGGTCCTAATTTTTGCCGTTTGAGTGGCCGCTTCTCGGCGGAAGGTACGGCCATCATTTTGTTGACCCCCACCAGCGGCGTGCTCGCTTACTCTCCGAGGCCGTACCTGACACTCCCAGCCAGCGCCGGATACAAGCCTAGATTAGATTTAGATTTAGATTTTTATTCAGGTAAAGGTACATCATTGAGTTACATACATAATGATGGATTTAAAGATAGAGAGAGTACATACAATACCTAAAGCCACTAGTACGCATAGCGTTTCGGGCGATTAGAGAGATTAATCTCTAACTAATCAGAGATTAGTTCCCTATTGGGAAACCTACCTGTTATTTATTTATTTGTTTATTTATTTATTTATACAAGGGTGCTTACATTCTTGTACAGGTACTTGTTAGATACATTCTTGTTACTTGTTACTTGTTAGGTATATTCTTCTACCTAACTTAACCTAGTTAGAAGAAGAACCAAGGTGATTCCCCATTTGCCCTGATGATCATTTCCAGCTGAATTTTAAAACCTAGTAGAGTTTTGGCGTTTACGGCTTCGTCGGGTAGGCGGTTCCACGGGTTTACAACCCTATGTAGATATACTAGAGCCCAATAGGCGCAGGAATCTGTAAACCAGTTGATTGACAGTTGAAAGGCGGTACCAGAGAGCCGAAGTTCATCCCCCCCGCAAGCACAACTAGATAAATACACGAGGAAATTGAAATTGAAATAAGTTTATTGAAGTAAAATACACACAGAGGGATGAGGTAGCTCAAGCTATTCTCACCCCGTTCAGTACATCGTGTTAATACATACATAGACATACATCACAAGCAATAAACGTATTACTGAACATTCTGAGAGATAAACATATACATTTCCTCCTTTACACAAGTAAATACACCAGGAAACCGTACCAAATCCCCCTGATTGCACAAGGGTTTTCCAAGATGGCTGCCAGTTTACCCACCAAAGATAGTGAGCGTGACACTGTAGCTCTAGGGTGCTGTGGCTGACGCTGGCTCAGCAGTAGACGTAATTCGTCGCCCTCAACCCAACAACAGTAGGCGTAAACAAGGCATAACTTTCACTTATTTTCCTATATATCCTGATACATTTAAGGCTTATATAGCACTTGTAATAATATTGATCTTATCTCTAAGGGTTCTAGGTTTATATTTAGTCATTTGTGTCCATATCTGGGTAATATAGAGGTTTGTGAGTGATTCAGTCACCTCGTACACAAGCCAGCTCACCCCCAAGCTTGTTCCCCCAGCATGTGTAGTTGAGCTGTTAGTACTCACCCCCCCCCCCCGGCTTGTTGGTCTAGGTGGTGGTGGGTAGTTAGTTGGACTAGTGCTGGGTTAGGGTGAGTGAGGCGTGGCAGTAGGGTGTGACTTGTAGCCAACTTGGTTATGGTACCCTTATCTGTGGATCCACTTGGCTGTTTCAACCTACAATAGATTTCGCCAATAGATATTAAAACCTAAAAAAATGATACAGCATATTTGTTTATTGTTTTATATATACTGTATATATAATATATATATATACTGTATATATAATATATATATATAATATATATATTATATATATAATATATATATATATATAGATTATATATAAATAAATATAATAATATAATATATATATAATATATAATATTATATATAATATATATATTATATATATATATAATATATATATAATATATATATTATATATAATATATATATATATTATATATAATATATATAATATATATATTATATATATAATATATACTGTATCTAATATATATATATTCTATATATATATTATATATATATTTATATATATATATATATATATATATATATATATATATATATTATATATATATATATATATTTATATATATATATATATATATATATATTATATTATATATATATATATATATATATATATATATATATATATATATATATATTATATATATATATATATATATATATTATATATATATATATATATATATATATATATAATATATATATATTATATATATATATATATATATATATATATATATATATATATATATATATATATATTATATATATATATATATATATAATATTATATATATATATATATATATATATATATATATATATATATATATATATATATATATTATATATATATATATATATATATATATATATATATATATATATATATATATATATATATATATATATATATATATATATATATATATATATATATATAGGGGGGTACCACCTCTGGTGCAATTATAGGGACCCACAGCCTCAGAGAAGGGAACACAGCATTCAGGGAAAAACTTGTCATTTAACTCTGAATACATAAGGGTGTTCGCTTCTCCTACCACCCCCCTTTTTTATGGTGTACACTTTATTAAGCATGGTTATACAGTTACATATCTGATTGTATACAAAAAATGAACATTAAGAGGACACAAAAATAGTTCGCTTCCTAGAGGCTGTAGATTTCCTCGAACTCCTCCGACGTTGGGCAGGAACCGAGGATGCAGTGAGCATTCCCCCTCTGGATCGCGACACTGAGGCGCTGAAAGAGAAAACTTGCCGCTCTAGGGTCTCTTGTGGTGTCAATGAGCTTGGAACCAAGATCCTTTAGAAACCTTCTTGCACTCTCTCCCCATGGGCCTAGGGTCTCAGACCCTATTGGAACGAAGTTGTACCGATGATCCAATTGCCTGTACTTGGCTGACTTGTCTCTTTCTCTGTGTGTCGCCGCGGCTCCTGCTGTGCCGGCAGAGAGGTTGATGTATGTGGCTGCCAGGGTGGATACGCAAGTATAGTCCCATGCCAACTGTCTGCCACCCTTCCACGGACGCAGTGTGATTCCGTCTGGTCGGCCGGCAAAGCTAACAGAGTCACGGTTCAGAAGGTTGCGGGGCTCTCTCTCCGCTGGACACTGGGCATTATATATATATATATATATATATATATATATATATATATATATATATATATATATATATATATATATATATATATATATAATATATCGTATTTCATGCAGGTCCCTAATCTTAATTTTTGTTGGAATACAACCCGCCAAATCATTTAACAAACGGGTACCCATTCGTTCCTGGGTGAACAGAGGCGTACAGATAAGGGTTGGCGCCTAGTCAATCTCCTCCCCGGTCTGGATACAAACCCAGGTCAATCATTCGCAAAGCGCCGGGACTGCAAATGTGTTTTTGCTGCACACCGTCCCCCAGCCAGTGGGTGGAATGGTTACATTCACCCAGTTACTACCTACAGTTAGCAAACTGGGGATATTTGTCTAAAATTTCTGGTAGCAGATCATTTTGAATTAAATATTTACAGTTCTCTGGAACATTTATTATAGAATTGTCTCTAAATTAATGTGTCTGTTCACACTCCATCTCATAGTAACCGAGGGTATGCGAATAATTTTGTTGGTAGTTTACATTTGGTTAGGTCTACATCAACAGGTAATGAAAATTCTCAGAGATACTTATAGTCAATGCAGGCGATGAGTCACAATACACTGTGACGATGAGTCACAAAACACTTATAGCCGAGTCTAAAACAAGCAGTAGTAACATGTAGGAGTCTGCTGATTTTATTGGATGATTCATAGATGTGTGGCACTTCTTGCATGATAGTATGATGATAGTTGGAATAACTAGTGTCAATTTCACTTTGCCTCAGATCTACAAGGTTTTGTTGAAGTTCTTTGTGTATTATTGCTCTCAGACTGCTTGAAGGAAATCTAAGGTTATAATCAACTCCTTTGAAGGCAGATTCTTTGGCAAACTCATCAGCTCTTATCATGCATTCAGAGGCCAATCTAGCATATGCTGCTGCTGATATCTTTTTGATGTGGGCTTCTGGGGGGGGGGACAGGTTCGGTGTGATATCAACCCCCAGATGTTTCTCTCTATTTGACTCTTGCAGGATTTCACCTCCCAGATGGTACATTGTCTTCAGCCTCCTGCTCCCTTCACCTAATTTCATTACTTTATACTTTTCTGAGTTAAACTTTAGTAGCCATTTTCTAGACCATTCCTCCAGTTTGTCCGGGGTCATCCTGTAGTCTCTGTCTATCTTCATCTGTCTTGATTCTTCTCATAATTTTTGCATCATCAGCAAACATTGAGAAGAATGAGTCTATACTCTCTGGAAGATCATTTACATCTATAAGAAATAGGATGGGAGGATATATCAGAAACAGGATGGGATAGTCATAATGGTTTAGTGCTTTCTTACCTATCCCACTTCCTTCTTCCTAGTTAATGGGTTTTAATTATACAGGACTCTAAGTCAGGAGTGTTCATGGGATTGGTGGGGATGTACAGGGCCTGGATTGCATTGATGGTTTCTAAAGGATTGAGGCAAGGATGTGTTTTGATTGGTTGGTTAGTAACAGCCTACCTTTCGATGTTGTAGGGTGTGTGATGTCATTGGATCTCTGAAAGGCTTGCACATACTTGTATACAGAGAAAAAAATCTATGCCGTGTAAATAGTGATTGGGAGTAAATTGGGTTCGGCTGTATTGACTCTGACTCCAGTGACTTGCAAGCATCTTAAAATGGTCCAGGACAGACTTAGTGGCTTTGGCATTGATGTCATACATTCTGCCTTAGTATCCAGTGACTCAATGATATTTCAGAAGCGCTAATACCTTAGGGAGTGGCAGAACAGTGCTCATTTATTTTTTTTTTGTAAGCAATCTCAGAGCTTATCTTTTATGTAGAGTGGATTAGAAATAAAAAGTTTGAAACATAAGTTTAATTCATGTGGTCATATTTAGTAGAAGTAGATTTTTTTATAATCTATATGTTTTAATGTTGTTCTCTTTTGGTTGTCAGGTTTTCCGTGCTGCAAGGAGATGGGCTTCGTAGGTTTGTATACAGTACTGTATGGTACAAAATTATATGTTTTCTTGTGTTGCAACATTTTTGTGCCTTTCTAATAAATTTAAAAGTCAAACAGATTAAATTTATTAAGAATCTTTGTTCTGTAGCTTGTATTGTTTTAAACAAATATGGGAATAATAGTAATACTATTACTGTATAATGATACAGTAATATAAGTAATAACAATAATAAAATATTACAAGCTAATACATTGGGAGGGGGAGAGTTAAACGAACAAATTCATTTGTTTTTCTGCAACAGTTTTTGGCTACTCATTGAATTGCTCTTTGTAAATTGCCTTAGTTTATTGATTTTTTTCATATCCTCCTCTAGCTAAAGAACTGTTATTTAAATTTATTTATATATATATATATATATATATATATATATATATATATATATATATATCTATATATATATATATATATATATATAATATATATATATATATATATATATATATATATATATATATATATATATATATATATATATATATATATATATATATTATATATATATATATATATATATATATATATATATATATATATATATATATATATATATATAGTATTCTCCTTTGCCCACCCCAATAAAATATTAGCAAACCAGCTTATAAATATTTGTTTTCTTATTTAGTTCAGGAAGGAGATGAGATTACAGAAATTTCACACGGATGGCGACGGTTGGTGCGGAAAAGGAAGAGTGGGGCAAGTATTGGGAGAATTGATCATTATTATTTAAGGTAAATATATACTAAATTCTTTTATCTATAAATTATACAGATAGCCTATGATTTGTGAGGTCCCTTTTCTACCAAAACTCCACAAATCATATTTAATGGTTGCTTTACTTGTAGTTTACAGGAAATATAGGGTTATAATTCAAAGACCTTCAAAAGGCCACAAGTTTCCACGCCTTACTGTACTTAAAAGACTATGAAGGACAAGGGCCTTTTTCCCTTGCCCTCTCTCGGAGGCAGGGAGCACATGGGGATCAAAGATCAACCCATTACGGTAGTAACATTCCAAACGTAAAGGAAGGGGGGGGCAACGAGACGTCCAAAGTTCCTCCGAGAAATGTTTAAATCGATGCTCAACTATATATGTATTTTAAATGTATATTGTATTAGACAACAGTGCATGTACATGATAGTAATCCTGCACTTTGTCTTGGTTCAGTACAGTACTGATCTGTACTTGTAAATTCAAAGATTTAAATTTATTATATGTATTAATGAGCAGTCTGTGCAGCACCATTTCACCTGCACATCCACATAACTACCTACAGCATGCACACACCCTTGTAAAGCAGGTTATGTATAAAATGTTTGCTACATGATGTAGGTAGGTACAACTCCATTTCAATATAAAATTTTATTGTTTCAAGAAATGGCCACCAGAGCTATATTTATCAGCTTATTTTGGAAGCTTGTTATGATCACACAGAAATGCTGTAAGTTTAAAGTTGATGCAGATACCCATTAGACTGGCTGCCTCTAACCATTTGATGATTAAATAACTTGAAAAACCAGGTTTGGAAAACTGAAGACCAACAGCTCAGGAAATTTTACATGCATTTATCTGAGGGCCACCATCTCTCTAGTGGCCTCAACAAGAACAGGAAGCTAGTGACTTGTCAAAGATCCCTTCATTATTTCTGATGATTTTATCCAGCTGGATTTTGAACTGCAGCAATGTTTTTCCATTTACGGCTTCAGTGGGTATGCAGTTCTATGGGTTTGTAACTATGGATGAAAAGGCGTTGCCTGCTTTCTATCCTACATTGTGGCTTGTTGAGCTTGAAACTGTTGCACCTTGTACAGTATATGCTACTTTTGACCTTTTGAAGAAGTGGTCTGGATCAATATCCTTAAAATTGTTCAGTACAGTATTTTAAAAGTTTCAGCGAGACAGCCTCATCATATTTTGTTTTGCAGAATTGTTAGGCCTGTGGTGTTCAACTGTTCCTGGTAAATAACACTTACCCACAGCAATCAGATAAAAGACATGATGCACCTCTGATCATACAACAAAACATCCATCACCAGAGGTCCTCCCATAGGTTGTGGGGTCCTATCACACAACCATTATTAAGTTGTGTGATGGTCCAGGATGGACCAAAATGTTGTTTCTTCATTTNGGCTTCTATCCCTCTAACTATTTTTCTTAGCATCAGGGCTTAGCTGAAACAGGAGTTCTCCAAAACTCATTTTCGTAATTTCTGGGTGAAGAAAAGATGTGGATTACTATAGAATGTATTACACTTATTTAAACAATTTACACGACGTTTCGAACCTCCATGTTCATTTTCAAGTGAGGAAATGTTACAATGTGGTTTGATTATATACCCGCACTGGGTCAGGTGATAAAACAATAAAGGTGAAAACATAGGGGATACATAGGGGATAATGGGGTGAAACATAGAGGTAACCGCAGAAGGCCTATTGGCCCATACGAGGCAGCTGGCATCTACATACAAAGATTAATCCAGTGTAATTGGCCTGTTATGTTGAACATTGTCTTCTGTGTTGGCATCGTTATGTTAACGTAACGATGCCAACACAGAAGACAATGTTCACATAACAGGCCAATTACACTGGATTAATCTTTGTATGTAGATGCCAGCTGCCTCGTATGGGCCATAGGCCTTCTGCGGTTACCTCTATGTTTCACCCCTTTATCCCCTATGTATCCCCTATGTTTTCACCTTTATTGTTTTATCACCTGACCCAGTGCGGGTATATAATCAAACCACATTGTAACATTTCCTCACTTGAAAATGAACCATGGAGGTTCGAAACGTCGTGTAAATTGTTTAAATAAGTGTAATACATTCTATAGTAATCCACATCTTTTCTTCACCCAGAATTACGAAATGAGTTTTGGAGAACTCCTGTTTCAGCTAAGCCCTGATGCTAAGAAAATAGTTAGAGGGATAGAAGCCTAAATCAGAAGATAGTAAATACAGAATATGCGGTCATATTCAATGAGACATATATATATATATATATATATATACACCACACACACACACACATACATACATACATTTTTGTCTATATATGTACAAGAATGTGTTCTATTCCTACAACTAGTTAAAAAACTCACCTTCCCTTTATCCTGAACACATCACTGGTTACAATGAGTCTTTCACTAATGAACAAGGTTTGATACTATGACAGTTTGCTGAACTGAGGTTATACTATACACTCTTCTTGTTAAACAATTATCAGGTATGCTACTAATATGTCCATATTCTCTATGGATATCTTCCATCTAAGTACGTAGTTAAGTATGGTGTGTTACCTTAAGGACGGCAAGAAGAGGGCTGAGTGTGATAGCAGTATGAGCCGCTGCTAAAAGGTGCCGGTCACAGCTTAGTCGGATATTCCGTTGAGACATGCCTGCCGGTACATTTTGAGAAGAACCTGCAAATACAAGACAGTATTAAAACTTTATGCTCATGCCATTTCCTAAACGAGAATACTGAAGATCCTATTAATCATTTTTAGCTCCCATATGTGCTAAACCACTTGCAGAAATGTGCATGCAGAAATTCATGTAAAATCTCACGAGAAAAAATGGATTCTCAATTAATCGCAGAACAAATGTGAGAAGTATCCTTCCCCTACCACATTAGGAAAGGATTAGATGTTATCCAATATCATGTCAATATCATGTATCATGTCATGGTTAGGTGTGAAATGGGTTATAAGGAAGAAATCATGAATAATGCACTTCGTTATACTAATTTGTCAAGTATGAATTCAAAATCAAACAGTCTTCATCTCACATCTGATGGAATGAAGTAGCAGTGTGGGACCTGGATTTGGTTCTAACAGAATCCTGTGGTTAGTCATCAACACTTACAAAGAGTATTAAATACTTTCAACACTCGGTACCCAAGCATTGTTTGTTTATTACTGCTACATGTGAGTATCGGCAAGGGAATGTAAATACAAAAGCCCAGTCATTCCTATGACTAGTTCTGATACTGTACTACTGTACTGGAAAAATAGTCATGATCTTTAGGTAAAAGAAACTGACCCTTTGTAGTCCTCTCCTATCAAGAATGCATCAGCCCTAATTATTGGTTTTGGATCAAATATCACTATTAAAATAATATGGCACACTCCTCCTCATTGATATGCAAAACTGGCATAACTACTATGACTCATTTCATCTAGATGTCTTCACCTACAGGAAAATATGACATTGCCCATGAGCCAGGATAAATCAGGAACCAGGTACTGCAGCTAGGCAGCAGCTACGGGCAAAAATCCCATTCGATCCAAGTTAAATTCCAAAGTTGAGTGTCACAGAGGTAGGCTAGAATGTCAATCCCACAAAGATGACTAGGCAGAGAACCTCAAGAGTCAGTCTGGGAAAGATTCGAGGTCTAGGAAAGGATAAACATTCCAGCCTGAAGGTGATGTGAGATGAACATGACACCAAACTCTGAACTCAGGAAGGAAAGACATGAAGCAATGGGCACATAGAAATCCAAGGTAATGAGACAAAAGATGCTGAAAACCATCTGGTGAACCTGGGACATGGTGGTGTCAACTATAAAACAGGACTAGGAAGGAGCTCATGGAAAACAAACTTGTCCAGAAGAAAGAAGACATCCTCCTCAAGGACAAGGGTCACCACATGCACACCCTCAGCCATCAAGTCACAAATGACATTGCTGAGCAGAGTTGACAATGGGGTAAGCCCTCAAGACACCAGAAGAAGCAAAGACCAAAATTACCACAGGGACCCGGGACAACGTGAGCACTCAAGCACTACTTTTGACAAACACAATGTCAGAGTAGTTCTATCTTGTATCGATATATTTAAAACGTTATCTATATCTCCTTCCTTAAATTCTTTTGTCATTTGTATACTTCAATCATCTACCCTTTACTCTTCATCTTTCTACAGAACGTAAATTAAGCTTATTTAATCCGGACATGAAAAATAGAGACAGGTCTTCCAGTAATATACAGCAGTGCACTTAGATGAAAACCTTAAATGACAGTCACATTTGATTACATTGCTTCAAGTTTTTATAGAACTCTCTTCTATCAGTCAATCCAAGCTGGACTGAGCTTATCTCCATGACCCCTTAACCCCTATAATGACCCAGTAGAGACTGCTTGAAAAGTTACTTGTGGTGCTGCTACCAAAAATGTCACCTGTCTGACTAATGATCCTTTCTCAGAGGAAACACTGAATCTTGGCTTAGGAAGACAACTGAACGCTAGTTACGAGAATACATGACATAGCAAATCTGCAAGTAACACACATAATGCAATGGATTATTTTAAAAACTGTTTCGTAAATTAACCTTTATTTTTAAAATTCTGTATATCTTTCAACTAATACCGATATATTATTTAAGCGAAGCCTACCTGCTGAATACTGTGCAGGTTGTGGAGAGTCAACACTCTTGAAGATACGAAGCAGCAGATGACAAGTAAGGCGTGCACCTGGCTCTGCATCAGGATTGCCCTCACCTGTATATAAAACATACATTAGTATATTTTGGTAGCAGTCTTTCCAGTAGACATATATTATTAAATATGACCAAAAAAGTAAGATTAATAATTCTAACATGAATTTTCTCAATGTTTCTTATATTCTTTTTCACTGTTGATGGTAACTGAAAAATCAAATCTCCAAAGTTCATTTTTATTTCTAGTCTGACGCGACGCTTGAGCGCGTTTCGTAAAACTTATTACATTTTCAAAGACTTTAGTTTACACACACACAACTGTAACTGAACAGCTTTGGCTCTTTTATACCTGCATTTGGGTGAGGTGATGTAATACAATAGTTTTGGATGAGGTGAAAACAAACTTTCAACAAAACACAGAACACGAAACAATGGGTATAAGCTAAAGGGAAGAATAGATCTGTAACTGCAGACGGCCTATTGGCCCATATTTCTTGATGCTTCTATATTGGAGCGGAGTCTTGAAGTGGGTAGAATATAATTGTGCGTTAATTGGCTGTTGATTGCTGGTGTTGACTTCTTAATGTGTAGTGCCTCGCAGATATCAAGCCGCCTGCTATCGCTGTACCTATCGATGATTTCTGTGTTTTTTGTCAAGACTTCTCTGGTGATGGTCTGGTTGTGGGAAGAGATAATATGTTCCTTGATAGAGCCCTGTTGCTTATGCATCGTTAATCGCCTGGAAAGAGATGTTGTTGTCTTGCCTATATACTGAGTTCTTTGGGGCTTACAGTCCCCAAGTGGGCATTTGAAGGCATAGACGACATTGGTCTCTTTCAAAGCGTTCTGCTTTGTGTCTGGAGAGTTTCTCATGAGTAGGTTGGCAGTTTTCTTGGTTTTATAGTAAATCGTTTCGGTTTCAATGGTTTCGTTGAAGACATCATAAGAAGGAAAGTGAAACGCCATGCAACCTCTGAAGAAACAATTAACACAACACCTGTACCCCCTATTAGACTATTTTACAGGAACTTCTTTTCCACAGCTCATAAAACGGAGGAAAGGGTCCTGAAAGATATTGTTAATAGAAACGTTATCCCTACAGACAAAAATCAGAAGATACAATTGACGATTTACTATAAAACCAAGAAAACTGCCAACCTACTCATGAGAAACTCTCCAGACACAAAGCAGAACGCTTTGAAAGAGAACAATGTCGTCTATGCCTTCAAATGCCCACTTGGGGACTGTAAGCCCCAAAGAAATCAGTATATAGGCAAGACAACAACATCTCTTTCCAGGCGATTAACGATGCATAAGCAACAGGGCTCTATCAAGGAACATATTATCTCTTCCCACAACCAGACCATCACCAGAGAAGTCTTGACAAAAAACACGGAAATCGTCGATAGGTACAGCGATAGCAGGCGGCTTGATATCTGCGAGGCACTACACATTAAGAAGTCAACAACAGCAATCAACAGCCAATTAACGCACAATTATATTCTACCCACTTCAAGACTCCGCTCCAATATAGAAGCATCAAGAAATATGGGCCAATAGGCCGTCTGCAGTTACAGATCTATTCTTCCCTTTAGCTTATACCCATTGTTTCGTGTTCTGTGTTTTGTTGAAAGTTTGTTTTCACCTCATCCAAAACTATTGTATTACATCACCTCACCCAAATGCAGGTATAAAAGAGCCAAAGCTGTTCAGTTACAGTTGTGTGTGTGTAAACTAAAGTCTTTGAAAATGTAATAAGTTTTACGAAACGCGCTCAAGTGTCGCGTCAGACTAGAAATAAAAATGAACTTTGGAGATTTGATTTTTCAGTTACCATCAACAGTGAAAAAGAATATAAGAAACATTGAGAAAATTCATGTTAGAATTATTAATCTTACTTTTTCGGTCATATTTAATAAAACATACATTATATATATAATTAAATTGATTCCTAATCAACAAAAACAACATGTTAAATATAATGAAACTCCCATTTCTGAGGCCTGTCAGTGGCTTCCCAGAGTCACCGAGATGCCTACTGCAAGCAGGCACCAGAATCTTACACCCTCAAAAGAGGTAGGGAATCCAAGGGCAATGCTCTACAAACCAGGGAAATCCCCCACCAAAATGGCTGAAAAGAAGATGCCTTTTCAGCCATTCAGGAGCTCAATATACAAAGAAATCTTTGACATGGACAAATACCAAACAAAACTCAAAACTATCACAAACAAATATCACCCAACTGTTTCCTTTTCTTGCCTCAAGATGACAGCACTCTAAAGCCCAAGTAAGCCCCTAGAAATCACAGGTAAGCCAGGAAACAGGAATGGAAAATTCAATGGCACCCTTGAAACTGGTCTAACACAAAATACCAGCAGGCCCAAAGAGCTGTGCAGAAGTCCACCACTGCATCTCAAAGAAGAGTGGTACACAAGCTGGAAAAGCTCTGCTGGCTCACTGAGCTAACAACACAGGGAAAGAACTCAAAGACACAGCTGACTGCTGAGAATGCAGCTGAGCAGAGAACATTTCCCCACAATGAAAAAAGGGCAAGACATGTTCTGAACACACACGTCTTGTGGTCAACAGAGGCCAAAGCCGAAGATAAATGGAAACCTGGAGACAGGAACTTAGTACTTACAATAGGGACAAAGTAGGCACAAACAATGTCTACTAAAAGTGAAGGCAGGCCACAAGAAAAACAAATTGAAGAGAGGGAAAACCTCCTTCCAATCTCTCACCTGCAAATAATAGTAAGCACTGCACTGTATACCATTTACCAAAGCAAAATAATGGATTGTGTGCTAACCATGATAAAGATGGGACCACATATTGCATCTAAAAAGCAATAGGGGACCCAAACTTGAAAGAGGCCAGGTCCATTTCCAAAGCAGAATTATGGCAAATGTGCCAGAAACAGCATCAGGTAGTGCTGAGCCTGTAAAGACACTAAACAAGGAATAGACTCCAAAACAAGTGAAACCACAGTTGATGCACTCCTCACAGACCCCCAGACTGCTAGGTGAAGAGTGCTTTGACAGGCTAGGGTTAGGGATCCATTCCAAGAACAAACCTGAACTAAGGGCTGCAGGATACTTGGGAAGGACCCCCCAGAGGTGACAACCAACCCTCCTGGACTCTAACCACAGCCACTGCTTGGGCAGACTCCACAACCAATGCCTCGGACACTACCTGCACTGTCAGCTGAACCTCATACCTAAGCCATTTTGGCGTCTTAACTGGAACAAATTCTGGAAAGCCATGCTAAAAGACATCTTATTGGAAATTGTTGATTTTTTTTTTTTACATTTATTTATATATGCAAGAGCTCTTACATTCTTGTAAAGCCACTAGCACACATAGCATTTTGGGCAAGTCCTTAATCCTAATTTTCACACACACACACATCCCCAGGAAGCAGCCCATAGCAGCTGTCTAACTCCCAGGGACCTATTTACTGCTAGGTGAACAGAGGAATCAGGGTGAAAGAATCTCTTTCCATTTGTTTCTGCCTGCGCCAGGGTTCGAACCCGGACCCTTAGGACTATGAACCTCGAGCGATGTCCACTATGCTGTCAGGCCCCTAATGCATCCAACAGCAAACTCAGAACCATAGGTACAAGGAGGCAAAAATAGGTGTTCAAAACCAATGCTTTAAATACATCTTCATAAAATAAAGGAGAATCAGACACATCCTCAACAACAGGGGTAGGAGCCTACACTACCTAGGGAGCCGGTCGGCCGAGCGGACAGCACGCTGCACTTGTGATCCTGTGGTTCCGGGTTGGTTCGATCCCGGGCGCAGCGAGAAACAATGGGCAGAGTTTCTTTCACCCTATGCCCCTGTTACCTAGCAGTAAAATAGGTACCTAGATGTTAGTCAGCTGTCACAGGCTGCTTCCTGGGGGTGGAGGCCTGGTCGAGGACCGGACCGCGGGGACACTAAAGCCCCGAAATCATCTCAAGATAACCTCTCAAGATAACCTATAACGCAAGTATCCTGTAAACAAACCACGGCCTGTATGTCATTGCTCAAGAGTAGTTCACATAAAATTTAGGGCCAGCAACAAAAAAACAAAAACTTGCATATCCTTATGTGAAGGATAAATCCAATCAGCGAGCAGAGTGGAAGAAGCCTCTGGAATATTTGCTGTAATCAAATGAAGATTAGATATTTATGCATGAGTGAGTTTGATTGGGTATAAACAGGAGCTGCCTCCCTTTCTAGTTTCCTTTATTCTTTTGATCTCAAGGTACAGTATAGATAAAATGAGTATCTTGACAAAAATAGAGTTTTCAGTTCTTTTAACCTTCAATGGGAATAAAGAAATGAGATGCCATAGAAAAAGTGTTAAACCAGACTTGCTCATACTTATAACGTTTAAAGTTGGTGAATGATTTAACAGAATATGGTTCAATAATAAACAGAATATTGTAACCAAATTTTGAATTGTATAATATTAAGCGGTAGATAGTGTATTGCCCTACCTGAGTTCCAAGCTTCCATTAGGGAGGGCAAGACAACAGACTTGAGGAAGTCAAGAAGTGTGAAGCAATGCCGAGCAATTAGGATTGCTGTGAATACTGCCAGAGAGCTGTGAATGGTTGGGGTTGAGTGGGGATCACGAAGGCCAACTTGTCCCAAGACATCAATGTAACCAGGGCTATCCTTGGATGAGCAGCACAGAGCATTCAGGACCCCTATTCAAATAAGGTCACAAAATTAGTCAAATTTGTAAAGGAGTCAATAAAATGTGTATAGTGCATGACTTTCACTATAATGTGTATAGTAACGAATTAACTAACTGGCCACCTTACACAAAAATTATCTACATTATTTAGGTAGTATTGTTTGAGCAAGCAGTCCCTCCTTTCTAGATATTCAAGGAAAAAATTAATATCTTTTTGAATTGCCTGTCACAAGGATTAAAGACAGTTTGTGGTGGCATTATCATTTTTTGTTTTAATATACTGTACTACAAATTTCTGAGTCAAACCAATTTGGTCACTCCTGTATTCAAGTCCTGCATCTCTGTAGTTAGTCTGTAAAAAGTAAGTTAATTTTAACCAATAAGCAGTTTAAAATGCACTCGAAGAAAAGCCTCGGGAATACTGGGGAACCTCTGACAAATCAACAACTTCCTGTCCCCGTCAAAGTCAGTCAAGAAGGTAGCTCTTGTGGTAATTTCATGTAAATATTTAACAAGCATTCATTTTAATGTACTGCCCAGTATTCTTAATTGTGAACAACACATTCAACCATTCATTCATCTAACTAGTCCTCTACTTATCCATCCTTCCATCCATCAGTCCCTCCATCCTTCATTATATTATGTCGTTATATGGTAAATAACAGTGTTCTTTTATTTTTTCCATCCAACAAATTGTAACATTCAAAATTAAGCTAATAAAAGTTTAAAGTAATGCATAAAATTGTTTTCTTAATTTAAAACTTAATTTGATCTAAATTCCTCATTTTAAATTGCTTTAAGACAATAAATGACTATTTTGAACTGACATAGTGGAAGCATATTTCCAATTTTGTTTTCAATAATCTAGATATATAATGGAATGTGATACACCAGAACCTATACCACAAAGAGAGAAACAATTCACACAGTATCCGAGGTGACACTGAGAGCGGTTGAGGGAGTAAGCCCAACTAACTAGACATTATCATTCAGGTAAACCAAAAGTCACAACGTGGGTTGTCGGTCAGGTCGTGTAAGCGAAGGTCAGTCACCATATCAGTATAAAGATAATGTATATACATCTTTTGTAAGTATAAATACATGCCAAACTCTACAAAACATACACAAGTTTAAACATACCTAACCATTCTGCAGAAAGAGAATTGCATGAAGCAGTGAGCTCTGCACAGAGGACAGCCATGTCATTCAGCTTTTCATTAGAAGTGTTGGATGAGCAAGCATCAATGATAGCATTACACACAAAACTATACCGGTTGCCAGGATCAGATAGTTGTTTGATGATACTGGAGTCAATTTTTAATCTGGAAGAAGTTTAAACAATAAATCTCCTCTACTGCGTTAAAAAAGGCACTTGCCTAAGTATTATCTTCTACAATTAAACTCAAAGCATTTGTACTCAAAATTATTGCCATCGTTAGTCACCTCATTTCCCATTTTCATGAGGGTGGAGGGGTTTTCCCTGTTGAAGATAGAAAAATAGAGTTGTAAAGAGTTAAAGAGGTTCAGTGACTGTGATTTCTCATAATGTAATCCACACACCAGTCATCTCACGGGTAAAACAGCTATGCCGCAAGGTTCTAATGCTGTATATTGTTACACATAGAACCTACAGGTGGTAAAGTATTGTGAAAGATTATTCATTTACATGCAGGAATATTTTAAATCTCAAAAATATTTCAGCTTTGCCAGAGGTTCACTGTTAACCAATCTCCACACTTTCCTATTTTTTCCATCTTCCTTTCCCTATTTCCAGTAAATGAGAAATAATGGTAATAATAATAATGATGTATGTTAATGCTTTCAAATGACGATCAATAAGATGATAATAATAATGATAATAATAAAAGTAATAATAATAATAAAGTGGTATAGTATATAGTACATAACAGGAAAGCAATGAACCATTTCAAAGCTAACATTACACTAAAGTATTTATTAATGAACTGTGCAATTAATTCATGGTTATGATAAATATAAGATTATATTTTAGAAATTAACCCTCAAAAATGTAGCTGTCATCAGAATTATCACCTCGCCTGTGCGGGTGAAGGAGAAGTAGAGGATTATTGCTGCAATAATTCTGTCCAAGAATATCATGCAGGCATGGATTCAAACTCTGGAGGTATAGATCAATCATTTGATGAAAACTGTAGGTTTCTAGTACACAAAAAATCTCAACCTCAGATTTTAGAGGCAAACAACCATAACGATGTGTTTTAAAATTATGCTACATTGATTTTCAAGCTCCTAACACAGCACATGGAATATGGGAACTAAACTACACAAATCTATTTCAATACTAACTTCGGATTTTTATGTATTCGTCCATGAACTGGAGAGACCACCGGTACGTTCCTTGTGCTGGGCTGATGCTGGCATACAATGCTTGCTTAATTTTTGGGTAAACTACTGAGAACAGCTCATGATGTTTTGACTGAAAAGGTTAAACATGTGTTGCTTTAATAGAAACCTAAAGTTTCTGGAATAAGAAACATTCCATTACAATCTTGCACAGTATATCAAGCATTCTATTATTATGCTATTATTTATACTTATAGTTGCCCCATGCATACTGCATGTTTTAATACTGCATTGTGTTGGAAGTTGTGAATGAAGTAAGCAAAAGAAAAAAATAAATATAGGAGTCTAAAACATCAAAGGCTGAATATATATACTGTACACACTTACCTTGAGGAATGAGCAAGATGTATAGAGTTCATAAAGGTAAGCAAACACCACTCGTTCAGGAGACGTGCAGTCTGAGGGATTAGCCTTAACCAGGCGACACAAACCCTCAAAGATGGCAGATGTTTGCTCCTGAGACACTAAGAAAAGTTCAGCAGTTTAAACAGTGAAGAAGAATTTAATAATAAATGTTTAACTCAATATTACTCATTGTATCTAGTTACTAATGATGGCTCCACTTTACACATAGAAATCATGTTAACGTGATGTATTAATGAGAGAATCAATGAGAGAGCCGTGAGGAGGATTCGAACATGCACACTGGGTACTCCTAAGTATATGCCATAATAACTGCTGGCATGACATGTTAAAAGCAATTCAACCTGGAATTCAACTGAATCCTCTAGGGGTCCTGAGGCTTCCACCAAAGTGCAATCAAGGAGAAGGTAGATTGTAGGAAATTGTAGATAGAACTCCTATACTACATCCAGAATACATGTGGACAATGCATGAGGCCCTGATTGGACTTCAATGGAAGCCTCAGGACCCTTACAGGATTCAGTTGAATCCCAGGTTGCAGGGCTTTTAGCATGTCGTGGCCGAGTTGGTTAGTACGTATACTTGGGAGTACCCAGTGTGCAGGTACGAACCCTCATGGCTTCTACCGATTTTCTTTGCTCCAATTTGTTGCAAAATTCACAAAACTATTCCTATATCCCTATATCAAATTCCTATATCACACAGTAATTTGCAAATTGAAAAGCATTCCATCAGCCAGTTACCTTGCCCATTAATAATGAATATACAGTACTGTACTTCATTCTACAGTCCAATCTTTGTTTTCTCTGTATTATATACTCTATATACCATGTACTGTACACACTTTTAGCTACATTTTCCTTCATGGAGTCTCTTCAAATCAATAGAAATTTTAGTACATTATTTTTAACAGAATCCTACTACTCACTTCATTATTATACAAAGTTCTTCATTTGCAATATTAACTTCAAATGTGCGTGTGGGTGAACGGAAGAGGGAAAGAGTGGGAGATGAACGAGAATGAGGAGTAGTGAACGGGAGAGAAAGGGGTGAACATGTAGGAAATATGGGTTATATGATAAATGTGAGTACAATTTCAATTATTGGTAACCAAATAAAAAGTTGATGTCAATAACAAGCTATATAAATGTGTGTCATTTAAGGATCTTCTGTGGCAAATTTAAAAAAGGAGAACGAGCAAAATTTGCCGAAAATAGCTTACCCAGTAAAGAACAATGATACTTCCTGAGAACGCCAACAACGTGAAGGAGAAGAGTTGGACAATACCAGCCTGCAAGACAACCCCGCTCTACCAGCTGAGCCTCAATTTCACTAACCTCTTTTATCATCTGAAATGGAGAACCCAAATGAGCCACATCAACAAAGATTTTATTTTAGTGTCAGAGTAGCGTATAAATGGCACATGTGCCACGCACTCACAGTATATTTTATATACTGTATAAATTTTTTTTTCAGAAGATGGCTATGCAATAATTCTGGCACATATGCTACATACAATACATTAATATTAGCCTAGTACAGTGAATAACTACAAGTTACCATGCATAAATAAATTAACTGGATGCATTCTTCCAAAACACCAATTAGTCTAGCAAAGTATTGATCACACTCACATAGGAATGTGATTAGCTGCATACTACAGTAGCATGCCATCCATCCATCCAACCATTTGTTCATCCATCCATCCATCTGTTCATCCATCCAATTATCTGTTCATGCATCCAACCAGCCATTTATTTGTCCATCCATTCAACCAGCCACCTGCTTATCCATCCATTATACTAGTCATCTGCCTATCCACCAATCTTGCACATCCACACTAGCACTACACCCACAACTGTCCCAACCAACCCTACTATTCACTCAACCCTACTATTGTGCTCATTCCAACACACCCCTACCCCTTACCTTCCCCACTATATCTGCACAGACCTGTACTGGATAAACTAAAGAAAAAACATTATTACAAACCTGAATGCAGAGCTCAATGAGCCCATGAACATTAAGTGCAACTTCCATGAGGTCCATAAGGAAACCAATGTGGTCGTGGGTCGGAAGGTAGTTTGATACGCCAGAACCACAGCCTGACAGCATCTCCAAAACCTAAAAGAGTAACTTCTTATAAGCACATCCTTTAAGAAAATAAGTTTCTGTAAATCAATAAACAGAACATTATTCAATTAAATAACAAACAGAATGGCAGATAATTATATTATTTAAGAATTTAATTCCTGTCAAATGCAAGTTCAACATTGTTTACTTTTAAGAACGAGTTTACAACCACCTGATATAATAGGAAGTTGTTATTTATACTGAGCCTCAATACAACTGACATTATTATTTTGAAGTACAGTATACAGTACTGTAGCTGTCATCAAGACAATTTCCAAGAGGTCACACCTCATGATATAGTGAGATGATGTATAGTGAGCATAAGGGATGCAACAAATACAGGGTGCTATAATGAGATGTGGATGCCGTAATGAGCATAGGGAGCATAATGCGTAGAAAGTGTAATAAGTTCAGTGTCTAGAAAATAAAATATGGAGAAATATAATGAACACAATGAATGTGACAATATAGAATAATCGCTTAATATTGTATATTGGGCTCAAGGAGGTCTAGTATTATACACAAGTATAGCAAGTATAATATATTCAGGTAACTTAAGGGCACAATGAGACAGTATAATAAGCTAGATAGGAGAGAAGGTGGAAATTTAGCACTAACCTCGATAAAATTAAGCCAGTATTACTGGATGTTACTTATAAACAATAATCTAGAAAATGAAGGCAGAATCACAGGCCACTGGTATTAAAACGGCAAGATACTGGGTTATGAAACACACTTACCAAACTTCACTAGGGTACAATCAACGGTAACTGAACATTTTGGAAATTTAATTAAATTCACAGTGAACTAAAAATTAAGTATTCGATGTAATATAATGTCCTTTTGTGGGCAGTCTCAATAGCTCCCTAGTGCATTACTCTAGTACCACAGACAATACATGGGAATCTAAAATCAACCTAAAACCATCAACCTAAAACCAAGAAAGATCATCTAGAACATAAAGGCAAAGCAAAAGCCATGAATCTTGATTAAAGATAGCAATCGAATCAGATTAGTACTTTGGTACCCATGCATCCAATTAGTCTGACAAATAAGACCAATGTGAAGAAATTATATAATTTTCTATATAGGGCACTTTGTGCTATGGCAAATATCACCTTAAATGACAATCTGGACAGACCATCACATTCTACAAAATCATGGCCATGAACAGATAACTCCATTACCTTTCCAAATATGTGTACATCTAGAACGGGCCACCAATGTTGGCCTAGTTTGTCAAAAACATTGGCAACTTCCTGTCCAAAAATGGCACAGATTTCTAGGAATAATACAAAGATAACATTTTCAAATGTTAAGACCAAATGATATCAATCCACATTTTGAAATCCCAGAGTAAAGATTAAGAAAGGAGATACACAGCCAAACTCAAAAATTCCATGTTGAATGTAATTAAATGGCTCTTTCTAGTGAAGCACTCGGCAGTTCTCCTATAGTATAACCTGGAAGTATTCAAGCCTTAAAGGAACACACCAAGGCTAAAAATAAATACCCTACCAAGGGGTCAGGACCAGAAGCTGGGTGAGCACCTGATAGTTCAGTAATGTGAGTGAACAAAATTTTGCCTCGCATTGCTTTGATTTTAAATATTCCTTTGTTAAAGTGTTGTTGAATGTATTAGAATGTACCTTCTGACACTCCTTCAGGATTGGACTTTCTGAAGTATCTTCTTTACTACAGTATCTTCGTATCTTCGATACTTTCTCCAGTATTTTCTTTCCTCCTTATATAGTTGGATAGGAACAGTTGCAAAGATTCTTGTTGGCTAAGGAAATGGAAGGTCATTCTGACTTTGGCTACAGGTAGCAAAACTCTGAGGAGAGCAACAGAAAGATATTCTCCAAACTCACCTGAGAAGCCACTGTACTTGTGATGTGGTGCTGGTCAAAGTACGAAAGACCACAAAATTTACTCAAAATTGCTTCAAAGTTGAAGTCTCCTCTTGAAGATTTTTTCACTTTACCACCTGAAAAAATATAATACAATTCAAAAAGCATACAGTACAATAGCCAATGACAAGTGATGATACCCTACTCAATCTATTCCCATTGCTAATTGACTAAGCTAATAAATAGAGCAACTGATTACCTTCAGCAATATCAATGCTGTACTTTTTGCTGAACAGCTTGCAGATTTCCTTGGTTAGCTTCTTCACTGCTGCTCGAGCTTCATCTCGTGTCTTGCCTACACCGTACAGTAAAACATACCGCTGAAAACACAATCACATATTAAATACTGTAATCAAATATCAAAAACACAATGAAGAGACCAATTTTTGTTCCATCACTACAATGTGAGAAAATGCAAATTTATCAGGCAAGAAAGAGCTTTCTAACAATTCTTTTTTTTTAAGTGATGCACTAAAATAATTGCAGAATACTGGACTCATTCCTGTGTTTAAATACTGTAACATGATCCTCTCAGAACAATAATATACTGAATGTTTTGTTTACTTTCATACTAAGCTATTAAAATTTTAGCCACTTCAAATCTTGTGCATAAAATGCATTAAGGAGGTACACAAATGTAAGACAATTCCTTTATAATTAATCACTTCTAGCTCGGTACAACTTCCACACCTTTATCGGATCTAATATAATTCTCAGATAATTGGTCTTATTATAATTTATCTTCACCTAGCTTACCTTCATTTGATATTTTCTTACCTGATTTATCTCATGCATGTATGAATCGTCTTGAGGCAATGGGAAATGTTGTGCATACACCAGGTGTCTAGGAGGCCGCTGTTTACCTTCTCCTCGAAGTTCTCCTCTTCCACCCGTGCCAGACTCTTCTAGACTAGTGTCAACAGCGATCTTCTGAACCATTTTCCCAAGATCTTCGTCAATATTGTCCGTTCCATCCTACAACAATTAATGTAGGATTTATTACTATAGCATTTTCCTATTTGTTGTTGTAAGACAAGTTAGCTATAATGTCTTTTCCAAACTATTTTAGCTACTCATTCTATTTTTACATTATTTAAAGTCCATATGCTCTAGTGAACATGTGTACATACATTTTGGGCAAAACTATATTTTGTCACTTTGTACTTGAATTACATGTACTGTACTACAGAATATAAAGGCATTGCATTAAAACACATTGCATATATATCAGTGGAATGTATAAAAATATTTTACAGTGATAAGACAATGCAAAACATTAAGTTAATTCTACCTCCTTCTTTTCTCCAAAGGATGAGTCAGCCTTCAGATCCGGAGTGCCCGTAGCTAGATCACCGCGGGAGATGAGAGTACACATGTATGTATCGTGGCTAAATACATCTTGACGGATCAGCTCGGAAAACAAGAGAACCAAGTTCCCAAATTCCTGGGATCTAACTGACAGAGCATTCTCATCTGTTGAAGGAAATAAACTAATAACACAAGACAGCACACAAAAGCACTGTTAGACCTCGGCAGTACTGTATGAATTTCAGTAACCCGAGTGAATTCACATTCATTGTTTTCATGTAATTGGCTGGAGTAACCAGGTAAGCCATGAAAATGTGTGGATAAACATCAAGAATAACTCAGCTGTGATACAAAAAATTGCAAATTTGTTCATTTTTGAACATTCCTAGTAAGAAACCCAGCCAAGTTAAATGTTAGGGTAACTCGAATGGAGACGAACCCCATGTGATTTGGATTACCGAGCTTAGACAGAACAGTACTCAAAACACGAGAGAATTTTTTTTACATATAACTTATAACTTAATACAGTAACACAAACTTTGGAATAAAACTTCACCAAAATATTAAATTTTAATTTGTTTAATGATAATGACTACTAGGCTAAAAATATAATATAAGCTTTCTAATATTGTAAACACACATGATAAAAAATGAGTGACTGCAATTTTTATGCTATAGTGATGGCCAATGTAAACCAAGTCAGACTGAACTACTTTTGAGAAATCTATGTGGCTGCTTAGAAATTATACTACTGTAGTATATGAAGTTTACAAAAAAGCAAAATCAAACAAATTTTCATGTATGTTCACAGAAACACATGTGAATCCATATACTATACAGTACTGTATATGCACAAACTAAAATGTTTAGTCAATTCAGTACGTGACTATTTATGCCATAACAAAAATTACAGAAAAATTACTGTACCATAAACAGGAGCTTGTGTATCCAAAAACTTGAGCAAAAGGTTCTGGAAGATGCATCCACCTGGGGTAACCATCTGATTGGAGGTGACCGAGTCTTTTTCATCTGGAAGATCATTCTCAGCTGAGGTAACATTATTCTGCCTCTTCTCCAACAAGCGAGCAACGACCAGAGCACGGTGCTCTCCACAACGCTGCACCGACACTGCCCATTCACAGAGAGTCCGCACAATAGCCTCGTCATTGCTATTGCTCGTGTTATTACTGCTGGTGTTATTTCCAGTGTATGTATTACTGCTACTGCTGCTATTGCTATTTGGGTTCTGTACATAAGAAAAAATGGTTCATTTAATTTCCTGTTAAGACAGCAAAGTGCTTAATATTGCTAGGAGGGATGGTATTCAGAATTTAAAACATAAGTCAGTTTTTAATGAGGATAAGGGAATGTATGACAAGATAACAGAATGAACAGAAAAATAAGAAAGTACAGAAATGCAGCTTTAACTGTGAGATTGATGGGCACTGTGAAGATGGTCATGATCAAGAAAGGAGAAGTGTGATGACAATGACACCCTGAACTATCAGTGTTTACAGGAAGTAAAATTTAATATTCTTTAATTCCCTGCCTCATAACTACTATTTTTTACAACCAAAATGCACTGTCCTTTATTCTTGACGCTGCACATGAAGGCAACTTCCACTGCTACGTTTTACACAGCATTTCACTTGCTGACTACACAAGAGTAATAGTATTTACATAAGTTTCCCCAATTCATTTATTTTAAATTTTTATATCCTTTTGTCCTATTATTTCCTCAATAATAAAGGCAACCCATGTACATTTTGTCTATTTCCCTCAGTATTTTGCATGAAGCGACCATCTTCTCTGGTCTTCCTTCCTTATACAGTAGTTTTTGGACAAGTTCTTTTAACCCATCTTCACAGTGTAATTCTTCTATTGCTAGCAGCAGCCTTTTATCAAACCTCTGGATTTTTTCAATCTTCTTTTTTGTGCTTTAAAAACTGAGGATTCCATACCAGTGCTGCAATTTTTGAGCTGGTCTGATGTAGAATATACTATTTTGGAAAGTTATTACCCTATTAAAGCTTTGAAGTTCGCTGGTTTTTCATATGCTGTGGACATCGGAAAAAAAATCCATTATCAATCCCAAAGTAAGAAAACCACGCTTCCAGCGAAGTGTTGAGTGCCCACTGATCTCCGAGGAAAATGCTTGGCATCCTTCGGGCTTAGTGTCTAGCAGCTTCCAGGTTGTATGCCTTGGCACTTATGTTTACTTTCTCTGTGTTCTTGAGCTGTGGTGCTTTGGATTGGCTGTGTTGTTCTGCTGCCAGGTAATTTTGTTATAATTTCAGTCTCCTTCCAGTACTTTTGCTGGAGTCCCATGGTTTTGCATCACCTCAGACTTGGCAGTTCTGTGCTTAGGCTCAGGGTGTCTAGCCTGGCCACCTGGGGGAACAGTTTCCAGGAGTAATGTGCTTGGCTCCATGGGATGGGCATCACTTTGCTTATCCACGAGTCACAGACTAAGCTTGGTATCTGAGTTCAGTTTGAATATACTGTAAGAGCTCTATAATTCAAATTCCTGTAACCTGAATCTTTGAAAAATCCAAATGAATTCAAGTTAGGGTTTTTTGACTGCACATCTTTAATAAAAATTCTGTTTACTGAAATTTCTGATAAACAAAAACTCAAATACACTATTGCAAATTTAAATTTTTGGAATTCCAGGTAAAAATTCAGCTAACATGAATGGGGATGGACCTCATATAATTCATATTATTGAGCGTAAACAGTATTACTACATACATACACTGGGCACACTGCTCATGTATATGCCCACATAAGTCTTTTCTCTGGAGTCTCTGGAGTGTTTCTCCCCACTTTTCTGGGCTCCTTGCCCAGTGTTTCCCCAAAAGCATTTTGGGCTGTCTGCCTTTGGCCTTTATTGCTTTGTGCTGTTGGAAAAGTTTGCCCCAGTACTGGTACTATTGCACTGTGTGCCTTCATTAAGATGTAGCATGGACTTTCACATAGCTGCCCCAGTTATCTGGGGGCAGCTACCCAGATGACTGGGTTCACCACTTTTCCACTTTACTGGGTTTACCAAGTGGTTAACCACTTCTTTTGGCAGAACACCCCAGGGCCATGAGTTCCAGTCTCTGGTCTAATGGTCCAGTTGTCCAGGCTGTGGTTCAGTTTTCTTGTGACGTAAGCTCCTGGAGTTACTCCAGGGATCTTGATTGTTCATTTTCTGTATCTGTACAGTTCAGCATTCTGCTCCTCTGGGGGTGATGTGTTCTATTTCAGCCGCTTCTTATCCTGGTTTTTTAGGGTGGCAGATGTGGCCCTAGTCTTAGGCTGCATTGTTTCCTCTTTGCAGATGGTTCCCTGCCAATGTCCTTATTGTAGGGCCTTTTTGTGCCCTATGAGGTCGAGATTTTTTAATGTTTCTCTTGTTGTTTTATCTTGCCCCAATAAAATTTGCACATGCAAGCCACCTTTCATGCTTTTCAAATTTAGGTGTGCAAAAATAAACTATGCACATGCACATTTGTGATTTGCAAACTTGTACAAATCAAAGGTTTACTATTTACAAGACAACATACATGACAAAAAGTCTAAAATATATGCAAATATAATGCAATGAACCTTATACAAGATAAAAAACCTAGACATATACAAGATGCTACACAGGCTACCAATATAAGCTATAAATTAATAATTATGTAGAGATACATGCACTTGCACAGTTAAATAACAAAGGGACACACAATCAGATAAAAATATTAAAGAAAGCAAACAAAAAGTTTACAAACAAAATACAATTGGAGTACACAATAAAACTAAGAGCTCGACAATTGAGCCAACAAGTCATAATATAGTAGTGGCATATGTTCTATTATATGTATTAAACCAATTTTACCATAAAAATACTGACCTCATTATTTGCTTCCTTTGTAGAGCCAAAAATCTTATTGTATAAGGTGTCGAGAGAATTATTCGAGTCGACCCGATCAAAGCAGTGGCGATCAAGTGCATCGAGAGCTCCCAAGACTCGATTTATTGTGGATCCTGTTGACAGAGGCAAAGATGCTACAGCACCAAGATAAGAACACTGAGTTAATATCACATTATAATTTTGTAATTACTTATATTCATGTGTTGTCATATCAAAGAATCCAGTGTTAATAATACAACTGAATTACAGTACACAGTTTTGACGTGAAAACTAATTTTTATATTTCTTAAATTGAACAATAGATAACTCTATATAAATTATGACATATGGGTGTAAGTTAAGTATGAAAATAGTTATTACAATTTAAATCATTCAAATTGAGTTAATTACAAATATAATTTAAACTCCCGTTGCTTTATCTTACCAGTTACATTAACAGCAAATTTATCCAACGACCACCGATTCTCTGCAGCACGACTTCGCTGTCTAATGTGTTCTTCCATCATCTTCAGCTGAACTCTGAAAAGTTACAAATATAATCTTTGCATTACCAAGCATTGTACATCCATTTAGTTACTAAGGATGTCTAAACATTGCAGAAAAGAGGTAAATATAACACTGTCTTCCATATCATCGAAAAACTTGGTCAGAAAATATTGCTAAAATGTGCTGTACTGCCCCACCTGACATGCTGGTTGTTATAGCGAGGAGGCATCGGTAGATCAGAAGGGGCACAGGGAAGTAGGTCGAGAGGAGACCCAGTGAGCCAAGAAGAGGCTTTACCTTCACTAGCATTGTTCCACACAAGTGCAGTTGGACAGTCAAGGGTGATGGCCTGTACATGGTGTAACAAAAGATGATTACTGTAATTTTATTTTAGTATGAAGATATTTAAATGCAAAATAGTATTACAACTGTAATTATAAACAAATATGTACACTTGAGTTCTGTTTTTTCACTGAAGACTTTCCCTACAGGACTATTTTTTGTTAACAAAGCACATCACAAGTGAGCTTTTATTTTTGTCGAATTTTGCAATTACAGGAGGAAACGTGTTAAAATTAAAGCAAATCTTTAACAGGCCCAACCAGATTATTTATGCCAGAGTTAAAAGCAACTCTGGAATATTTGCTGCAGATTATTGTAAGTTAAATTTTCAGCTAAATACCTGGATGAAGCAGGAAGCAGCCAAGACAACTGGGCGGTGCTGGTGGCAAGAGAGAAGCTCCTGGAAAGTTGCCGCCAAGGGGTTTATTGTTGGGCCTGGTGGCTGGCTACTCCCAGAACCCTGACCAGTCGTGCCAAGTCTTGAAAGTAAAAGTCATCTGCTAATTTGTAGTAAAGCAATAAAGTTTGCACATGATCTTAGAGTGATTTATTTTCAAGTATAAAATTATATTATACAGAAATGCAAGAATGTTTAATTTTTTAAGATATAAATAGTCAAAGTGGGAAAGATTACATATATAAATACATATATACATATGTAATTGGAACCTACCTTGCATACTAGGCCAATTAGTGTGGTTCTGGCTATTAGGTATGACATGTGTACCAGTACATACATACATACATACATACATACATACATACATACATACATACATACATACATACATACATACATACATACATACATATATATATATATATATATATATATATATATATATATATATATATATATATATATATATATATATATATATATAAAATGTATATACATACCGTAAACACACAAGTACAAAAGGTGCACATATTGCATGTCCTTACCCATTACTAGGCTGATTGACAGGAGACTGTGGTCTTGGTGAGGAGTATCCAGAGTCATGACATAGCTGGGCCAGCTTTGCTGCAGAGTAATGGGCTAGTTTGCGTGACAGGTACTCTGACTGTGTGATCTCGTCCAAATACTGTAAGGGCAGAGGCAATACCACACGAAGAACAACATCATGCTCAGTTCCACGCCAACGCACAAATGTCTCCACAATCCATTCTAAAAGTTCTTGACGATCTAGTAGGCCTTCCTGCAACAGTAAGCAAAGAAATTCGGAATAATTTTTGCTCCTTAAATATAATGATGACATTATCCCCACCCCAGTGCTCTATTAATAATTACAGCATTGTACAGTGTTTTAGCATTATCACATTCTTCTATTACTTTAGAGCCTTAAACTACAGCCAAGGTGAAAAAAGTTAATGAGAGTGAACCTATACAAACATACAACCAAGGCATCTTTCACTGGCTAAGCAGTGAAAGATGTGAATGCAAAAGTCTCTCTACCTGATATTATGCTGAGAAAATCAGGAAAGTTGTGGTGGGAGTCTATCATCACACAAACACCACCATCACTTTTGCTATCGATTACCGTACATCCAAATATTTTATATCATTCTACATTATAGGGTCCAGTAGTACAGTGGCTATTTTCTCAAACTTCAAATTTTCTTCTTATGGAATGATAAACCTTTTTATTGCATTACAATTATTTGAATTTCGAATAGAGTCATAACTAACGAATTTTATCAAACCTAACCTAACGTGTGCTACTCATGGTTGCTGTCTTAGTACTAAGACCCTCACACCCAGTAAAGGTGACCGCAATTTTTGTCCAAGATGGCGTTTGTTTACAAATGACATCTCGCATCCACCTGGCTGAGGAAGTGGATACGAGCCACACGCTAGACCTAAAGACTACCTAGGATGATATATGCACCACTGATGAAATGAACTTAGCCGATACATGCAGTTGAAGGGCTAAAGAAACAATATTCACTAATCATACCCTGAAGTTATATAACAAAATTCCGACCATTAAATATGCTCAATGGCTCTTCCAAGATGCCAATTATTTATTCTGTTGTTGAACTCATGTACAAAAATAGTTAAAAATGTGATTGGAGCAACAGTCAAGGATAATGGTCTAGGAGGGACCGAAGCATCATCACTTACTTTCTTTTCAGATGTGTGGCTGGGTGTCTAATATTTCAAGGAGTCGTATACAGTATTAATTTATCCCATGCTCAAATGGCTGAATTTCCCTGAGCAAAACTTTAAATTGGTCTATCATAGGATGAATATCTACCAGGAAAACTAGACTGTAAAAAGGATTTGACCATCATCTCTGCATTTCCCAGGAAATATATTTTTAATTTATTTTTTTAAGTTTATTTTGCATTTTAATTGTTATAATTATTGTGAAGTATGAAGCCCCTGAAGTTTATTTTTCAAAGGGTTGATGTCATACAGCATAAGCAATTGTTGAAGGATTAAATTTGAGAACATGCTAAGTGTTGCACCTGATACATGAAGTGAGCCAGCTGAAGACAGTAATTCCAGTTGCGCACAACATGAGTCAACTGTGCAGTTGTTGGCTGCCCTGTTCCACCACTTGCAGGTACTACACTTCCAGATCCTGACATTCCTGAAAAGCAAACAAAAATATTTAAACATTTGATTCAGGACCAGAAAGAAATACCTGTACAAAAATCAAGCAATGCATGTATTTAAATGCTCTTTTTCTGGTTGACGCCTTAGAAACTTTTCCAGGACTTTAGTGATGTCTAATTCTCTCCTGAAAATGTCAACCTTTGTTCAGCTATATTTCTTATTTTTGCTGAAGAAAGATAAAAGTCGTTGGTCTGTGATATTAAGAAAGTGTTCTCTGATTGTGCATCCAGCACCTCCAACTCTTCACTGGATTACTCAACACTTTTTCTTACAAGTTTTATTGTGAGATTAGCTTTCATATTATGATTGTTGTGACAGCTTTTAATCATCTTGCATTTAAGTATATATATATATATTCTGTGATAATTCTATTGTTTTCATTTCACAGCATATTCTGAACTATTTGAGATGGTCTCAGTGTTTTAAGAGTTTTACTGTATATGATTACAGTACAGGATCTCTGCATACATTCTGTTTCGGATATCTTGCCTGCCTTGATAAGCGCAGTATTTCAGGGAAGATATCACTAGTGGTGAATCATTGGAGTGGTATCCCTTATTTTGAAGGTTCTCATAATCCACTCTCATTTGCCTAAAGGAGTAACCAAGTGAAATAGCTTGTAAGCTCCAGCAAATGTTTAATAGAAATATATACACTTCCAAATACAGTACAGTTGATATGTTTTTCACCATATTGCATAAATCCGATATAATGCATAAATCATAAACCCCATTAAAAAACCTCCTTTCATGTCAAATTACCCTGTCTATCTGTTGCTTCAAATTCTACAACCATATCAGTCATATCTCTACCAATATTGAATTTCAGTCATACCAGTTACTCATCCTTGACAAGCATTTCACACAAATATCAATTCCATCTAATGCACTATGTTCCTCTTTTACATCCTTACCAGGACACAAAATACATTATCATCTCTTTCTTTTGCATTCTTTCATTTTGCTTTGTCTCAGACTCGCTACAATAAATTGACCTTCATAAACATATCCCAAAATTTAGTCCCTTTTTGTGCACTTTCCAGCATACTCTTATCACTATCATACAGCTCCACACTTAAAAAAAAAATTTTTTTAGAAGGGTGAAGTCGTTTTTAAAAAGAGCTCTCGAATAATGAAACAAGAAAAGACCAATATGTTAACTTGGTTAAAGCATATTGTGGCTTCTTATACGTTTAATACCAAAAAACTACCATACTAATAATTTTATGTACCGTTATCACAATATTGTCCATGAATCCATTTTATACATAATGGGATCAATAAAATCCAAAAGTCTTATCTCACTCGTAACTCCAGGAAAACAGCAATACTAGACACAGTGACAATAGACTAGTACCTTGATTGTNGCTCTGGGGGAGCAACTGAGGAGTCTGTTCAGAATATTGAGTGGAATGAAATGCCTTTCCTGAGCAGCACCTTTGTTGTTCCCTGTTGTAACCCTTTACTTTCCATCTTCCCTGAATTCTTTTGAATGGACTGGGTCTAAATTAGATTTTTTTATATACAGGTGAATAGAGGAACAGACTACATCTGACTCCTGTTAGCAGGCTGAAAGCTTTCCCTTCCCATAGTTCATGGGACGGGAAAGACACTAGTAGAAAACAACTAGTGGGCCATGCCCACTAGTTGTCTTCAGAACACGACCCACCATTCACTTAACGACTAGGTACCCAATTAGTGCCAGGTGAACTAGAGGGATCAGTTAGGATTGGGGCCTAGTCAATCCTCCCAGCCAGGACTCAAACTCGGACCAAATCACCGACCTGATTGTGCTATTGCTGTCACCTGGTGCCAGTCAGTGTAGGAATTAGTTATTAATTATTTAGTTTGAGAGTGGTTAGATGTGTTCTTTGGCATCATGGCACATTTTTTCTCATTGAGCACACATGACTGGAGTGCTAATAGTAAGCTGGGTGAACCCATAGCTATGGTTTATAGGAACAACAAAGGTGCCACTCAGAAATCCACTTAATACTGTATTTTTATCACTTTCAAAGAAAAAATATTATTGTGGTCTGTGTTTAATTATTCTCTACTTTTCACTTATGTACAGGTATTATACTGTTTTTACAGCCATTCAGATCGGCGTGACTTCCTTTGTCCAGATTGTGGAAAAAGGTTTAAACGGAAAGACAAGCTTCGTGAACACTCAAAGCGCATGCATTTAACCGACCGTGAGGGCCGAGCTTCTAAATCAGGTGCTAAAGCACCGCCCAAGTTTATCCCTAAGGTACAGTGAAAGCAATTGTCACAATTACTAGCTATACTAGAATTTTCCTATCCAGAGGTTTAAATATAAGATGTTTCAAGTTCTAGGAGAAAAGCATGGAACTCTTTGGATAAGTTCGTTTTTCAGTGTTGTATCAGATGTGAGTCCTGGAGCAGTTTGCATATGTATAGTTAATATTTCTAAAGAAAGAATTTAATTCCTGTTTCAGTATTAGTACTGTTTAGTGTTTATTTTCTAGGAGGGCCTCTCAGTAGCTCTCTGGACAAAGAATTGGTTGAGCCAGGCTTTGGATGACAAAAGGCCTCTTGAGACCCATGCTTGCCTACTGAAAGCCAGGACAAGAATCTGATTCTCTCTTAAAAGCAAGGAGAGCTTAGTTATTGGGGATAAACAAATTCTTAAAAAGTGCCAGAAAGTATAAGCACTATAAAACAAGTAACTGCTTTAAGAGTATTAGGCATGGGAAGATGAGGCTAGTGATCATTGCTGTGGTGTAAAAATCTCTAGACTGTGATGTGCCTACCCACTGCTAGATGGAAGCCTAGGTCACCCAGGGTGTCAGCCAGCCTGCTCATTCACTTTGTTATAGCATCAGGGAAACTTCTAATGGCTCATCATCCTTCAGCAAAGTGGTGTTAGTTGTCAGTGGGACATCAATTCTGATGGAGACGTTTTATCATTTCCTTTCTCTTCATGGTTGTGTTTTGGTCATCCATATAGTATGACTTTGCTTTGTATTTCACTCCTACTATGGGCCAGTTTTCCCCTTATCTTGGTTGCTTGCTTGTTTTGCTGCCCCCCCCCCCCAAAGATACAGGCTAAAATGAATGTGATACAGAGGTACAGTAAAAATGAGGACCTTAAACAAAATTCAAGGTACAAAACACAATCAAATCTGCCCATAGTAGGAAAGCAGCATGTAAAGGATCTGTGAAAGATAATGTCTGACAACCTAATGTTTATTGAGCATAACCAAGCAAATATTGCATCAGTCAGAAAAATTATAGGATGGATTAAGAGAACTTTCAAGTCCAGGGACCCCATCACAATGGTTGTGCTATTCAAATCACTTGTGCTGTTTTGTCTTGAGTACTGCTTGATACTCTCTTTCCCCTTCAGAGTGGGAGAGATTGAAATAGAGGGAATACAGAGAACATATACGGCATATATAGACATGATAAAAGTACCTAAATTATTGGGATCATATTAAAGCTTTTCAAACGAACATGCAGAAAACTAGAAAGGAGAAAGGAGATGAGAGAGATATAATATACACGTGGAAAATACTGGAGGGCCAGGTCCCAAATCTATGCAGTAAAATAACAAACTGGACTAAATGATATGGAAGAAAATGCAGAATAGAACCAATGAAGAGCAGGGGTGCCATAGGCACAATCAGGGAACACTGTACAGTATAAACATCGGAGGTCCACGGTTGTACAACATATTCCCATCAAGTATAAGAAATATTGCCGGAACAAATGTGGGCATCTTCAAGAGAAAACTGAGTAGTTTTCTAAAGTGCCAAACCAACCAGGCTGTGGTGGATATGTGGGCCTGCAGGCTGCTTCAAACAGCCTGTTGGACCAAGCTCTCACAAGTCAAGCCTGGCCCCTGCTTGATACCTGCTTGATGAGGTTCGGGAGTAGTTATACTTCCCAAGCCCGGCCCAAGGCCAGGCTTGACTTGTGAGAGTTTGGTCCACCAGGCTGTTGCTTGAAGTGGTCCGCAGGCCCACATATCCACAACAGCCTGGTTGGTCTGGCACTTGAAGAAAACTATCCAGTTTTCTCTTGAAGATGTCCACATTTGTTCCAGCAATATTTCTTATGCGCGCTGGAAGGGCGTTGAACAACCGTGGACCTCTGATGTTCATATAGTGTTCTCTGATTGTGCTTATGGCTCTAGTCTGCATTTTCTTCCGTATCGTTCACTCCAGTACGTTGTTATTTTACTGTGTAGATTTGAGACCTGGCCCTCCAGTATTTCCCATGTGTGTATTATTTGGTATCTCTCGCGTCTCCTTTCTAGCGAGTACATTTGGAGAGCTTGGAAGCAGATCATCAACCTGACTACTATGCCACTTCACTGTGTGGGTATACCTGGGTCCAGGTTCATGGCCTAGATACTTCCCTCCAGCACAGATTTTTATCGTCTTTCCCAGAGTTTTGCTTTATGGGACCCGCTCAAGCTGGGAGTCAGAACCAGATCCTGACTCTTTTTGTGAAAGAATTGTGAGAAATGCAAGAAGGGGAGAGCCTGGCTACCCTGTTGACACGAGTGCTGACATCTGAAGGTAGTCGAGCCTCTATGTAGCAGAGCAGCCCTTTGTGGTTTCTTTATTCTTGAGTAGTGCTTAGGTTATGTAGTGATTTAGGTCTGAGGTCAGGTACTTGAACTAGTTAGGTTATTCAGTAATGTGTATGATTATTTGATTTTGTGTGTGTTATGAGTATTTAGCCTCCTTTGTTAGCATGACCTAGGGAGCACCTTGAAGAGTAGAACTTTGTTCCCAAGGCTAGGAAAAGTTGAGTGTAGATAAATGGACCTTCTGAACTCATTTCAGTTTTAGATATTCTTTTACAATCTCCTTGTCCCAGAATGTTCCAGCTGGTACATTTGAAAAGATCCCTGAACTGTGATGGGGCAGAATGTTGACCTGCTTCTGGCAGGAGCAGGATGTTTCCAAAGGTAGCATCCAGGTTGTTAAAGGTTACAAGTTATGTATAGTCCTAAGTTATGAATTTGTTGAAATTATATTTTTTAAATAATTTCTTGTACAGTACATATCTACAAATTTCTAGAATAATTGTTTGATTTCAGTGCTATATTTTCATATACAGTATTTTCACTGAAGAACACAGTTAATATACTTTTTTCATTTTAGGTTGATCCAGCAGACTATAAACAATTTGTGTATAGGTGCAACACGTGCCTGCTTGGTTTTAAAAGGCGAGGGATGCTTGTGAACCACTTGGCCAAACGGCATCCAAGTGTGGACCTAACAACTATACCTGAACTAAACCAACCTATACTCAAAGCTACGAGATGTTATTACTGCCAGTATTGTGAAAAAGTAAGTTTTTTTTAATTAAATAGTTTGAACTACAGTTAAATTATCTCATTTAAACTATACTGTAGAGGTGAAATATGTTAAAAATGTATGTTTTAATATAAAAAATAATGAAAACCAATTTTATCTGATTTTTTTAGATGTATCGTAGCAGCAGCAAGCGGAAATTGCACATCCTTAGGTATCACCCTGGAGCAGAACTCCCACCACCGTCCACTACCCACAATAAGGGTGAAAGTGGAGTGGGTCCTCCTTTTTCCCAAACAGTTGGTGCCACTAGTACATATCCTCATCCTTGTAGATGGTGCTTCCGTCAGTATGCCTCAAGGGCACGACTTCTGCGCCATCAGCGTCACCAACATCCAGAGCTTTGTCCATCCCACAAGGATTATGTATCTGATATTCCTGAGTCAGTGGTGACTGATGTTGATCCACTGCTAGAGACTTCACCCGACTTGTCTGGAGAACCTGGTACTTCTGGAGTCGAGGGCACAGAAGATGATTTGCTGACTCAGGCAATGGGAGAGATTACACCACTGGCAAGTGGAAAACAGTATGTACGTTTAGTGGCCACTGGGACCGAGGGTCAGCAGGTTGTAGTGGGAACAACACAGGCAGCTCGTCCTTTATTGGTAAGCAGTGATGGGGGTCAACAGGTAGGAACTTTAGCATTAGTAACTGCTGTCAGCCCTGATACAGTTACCCTTTCTCTTCCAACAGGACAGTTTATATCATTGATTCCAGGACTGTCTGTAACAGGTACAGCTTCAACAGTAACTTCAACTTCCAGATCAATTGCAAATGGTGGATCAGTTAACATCCACACTGTTGATGCTCAGGAAGGAGTAGGATCAAGTGGGGGGCTTCAAGCAGAAGGGGTGCCATGAGAATGACCTCTGCACTAGGTTGTTGCTTAAATGACAATGAAACAGAAGCTGTTGTGAAGGTAGTGCTGGCAGCCTACCAGACACTTATCACCCTCAAAATCTGACCATCAGTGCACTTACAAGATAAAACTGTCTTTATTATTGTGTATCATTCCATTAATACTATATCATAACACCAGTCCTTGCCTTCACACATCTTACATAAGGCTAAAACAAGAATACTCAAACTGCATGTACAGTATAATAACAAATTAGCTTAATATAGTGTCCATAATGTGAACCCATTGTTGTCTTTAAATAAAACAAAATCTATTGAATATTTATTACTCAGAATTACTGGAACCTACTTAATTTAAAAGCATCATTTTTTCCCTTTCAGTCTAGTCAAGTTTAATTTGAATTACCTTTAAACTTCATATTATTGATAATTTACTATCATTTTTTTACAATTTTGCTATTAGGCAGAAATACTAGCACTGAATGTAATGAAATGCTGTATTCTGGTGGGCCTTTGGTAGCCATACCTTTGGGAGATGCACAACCCTCTGAAACCCATTCTTGCCTATCAAGAGCCAGAACAAAAATCTGGTTCTCTATGAGGTGTGGGAAGCTTTGGCATCAAGGATCAACCCAAGAGAGAAAAACAAAGCATAAGAGCAATACAACAAACTGCAAGAAAGTTACCGTAGTTGTTGCCTTTTTACCCACAGGTAACAAGGCAAACCATCATCTCTGTGGTTTAAATGCCCAAACTATGACGTGCTGCCCGACAAGCACAAGAGCCTCGGACTAGTACCCTAGTGGCTAACTCCCTGCATATCCAGGGGCCTCTTTTTACAAAGCCATGAAATGGCCTGATTGCTGCAGTGAAAATGAGAAAACATGAGAGCAGAGGCAAAATGGAGCTCTAACCAGCTGGAAGTAGGAGGCGCAGAGAGCACTCGAGGCTACCACATCTGCATTAAGGATGCAAAGGCATGCAGTCTTCGGCGGTCCACTGGTGACACACTTGCCCTGCGCTTCAGTTCGTATCCTGGCTGGGGAGGATCGACTAGAAACCATCCTTAACTATACATCTCTGTTCACCCAAGAGGGAATGGGTATCTGGTTGTTAAATTATTGATGGGCCATATTCTAGGGAAACTAATGGGTAAGGCTTGCCATGAGCACCTTCTCGGATGGGAAAGCTCTTAGCTCTTATCAGGAGTCAGCAGCCATCTGTTCCTGTGCCCACTTGTGTAATGTGCAACAAATTGTAGATGCCTATCACTATGTATTGGGCTATGAAGACAGTGGGGCCAAAGCCACCACTGCATACGATGCCAAATGGAATACACATACCTGAGCCCTTCAGAAGCCCATCAGGGCAGAAAAAGGGCAGCCCATCAACTACAGTTGGATAGACTTTGAGGTGTAACCACAGTAAAAGATGGAAACAGACACAAAAGCTCAAATAAGCCACACACAAAAAAAAATTAATGGAAATAATAGTTACCCTGATTCATACAAACAGGCAGGCATGGTATGTGCAAAGGAAGCATATTTATTGAATAAATCCTTAGTCCCCAACCATAAACACTCGGCAGGGAGAGAGGGGGGGGCAAATGCTGCCATGGACAGGACTATCACTAATGGAACACAAGTGCACCCTTGGCAAACGCACAAGGCCCCATATGTACAAGAATAAGGTAAGACAATCATATTGTATATTAAATGCACAGCTAACTACTACACTTCATCATCAGGCTATGCAATAGAAAATTCCCATGTACTACTTGTAGTGAGGCAACTCTAGAGGAGTGTTGTTGTTGGAGAAGAAACCCAAACCCCCTCAGAGCAGGCATCTTTGGTGGAGCAGGGAAATGCAAACTACCAAAAAGGGGAACCCCAGTTCAGGATTGGAGCACAATTTGAAGTTTGGGCACAAGTAGTATGACCAACATCAAATTTAATTGTGATGAGAACTACTGTACTAATATTCCAAGAGTAACAAACATCACTTAGCTTGAGCATATAGCAGAGGATGGGCCCTGTAAGGTGTCGTGCTCCCATGAGACAGTGACCAGGTGAATGAGCGAGAGGGAGCAGGTTGGCTGGAAAAAAAATTTCTTACCACAGGCTTTCTGATGTTTTTTTTTTGGTGTTGATTACTCTGATTCCCAAGCGCGCTCTGCTTCAGTGTCAGATTTTTGTTCTGGCTTCCACTAGGAAAGAGTTGACCTCATAGGCTTGGTGAATCTGTCAAGCTTGACTAAACCCGCTCTCAAGTCGAGGAGCTACTAAGGTAACCCCTCTCGGAAAGCAAAGCAAAGTAAATTGTATTTTATGCTACTTTGGATTAAAAAGAACATGAACACTCCTAGGTACACATGTAAGCACCAACAATTTTTTTTAAAGGTTGGTGGAAAAATATGGGATTGAATAGAAACTTTATCCAATGTGATTTCTAGAAGGAAAGTACCTGTATATTGCAGTACTGCACATTGACACCCTAATTTATTAATGAAATGTTGAACAAACTAACATCTGTATATATATTTTTTTTTCATGAACTAGTCAAAGGTACTGTATGTAATTGATTGTTGCATGTATATTTCTGTTGGTTGAATGGTACAAGAGTTAAATGTAAAGTTTATAATAAATCTGTACAGGAGGGTAAAATGGTATAATTTTTTAAATAAAAACTAAAGTTATTTGTTTGTTTTATTAACTTTTTATAATCTCTTTGCCTATATTTACAGCACATGTGTACATATCTAGAGAGCTGATTCAAAGTACGGAATGAAAAAATGATTAAAAGATGTAGAACATTGCAAGATTGAGAAGAGTGCAGTATTATGGTTTTGGCATGCTGAATGACTTACAATATAGGCTTTTGCAGCCTTTAAGGTAGAAAGTGATGTGATTACCAATTTCCAGTTATTTTTTTACTTAACAAAGTTGACAAGTGTCTTTTGGCCACTTGTACCACATGTCTGCCTCGACCAGCTTCAATTTGCTCGGTTTCACTCTAGTTCTGGCTCCTCTGTTGTTTCAGGTTGTGGATCTGACGACTCCAACCCATCCTTTTCTATACTGGATACACACTATTCATTCATTGACTGCCCCAGCCCCAGCATTTATGAGATCACACTTTACATGCACATCCCCAAAGTGTGTGTGCATCAAATTTATCTTCTTGTTTCACCCATGTATTGCAATAGCACTTAATTACTAGCTGCACATTAAGTTCTATTTGAGGAATGTTCCTTTACATTTTTTGTCAAACAAAACAACAGGAGTGCCAGCTGCTTTCCTGCCCAGCCACGATCACTTTTACCACAAATAATGATGCATCAAATGAAAATGCAGTAAAAATGCTCCAGTTGGCACAAAGCTGCCTGAAGGGGATGACCTGAACACATAGCTGAAGCATAGGACCAATTGAGAGGCCAAACCAGCCAGTTGTGAGGTAGGCTAACACACGAACCCCTAGCAGGTGCAGCCAGGTGACAATCACCCATATCAACCTGGTCAACACACAGATCCAGATTCAAACCAAAAGGAGGAACCTTGAAGCAGTAAACCTGATGCCCCACCACAAAACCTAACCAGCACCTGAAACTGGTATTAATAGGGATGTGTCAGTACATGTCCATGAGGTTCATGGACATCATCCAAGTTCCAGTCTGTAAAACCAGGTGAACTTGAGCCAAGATGGTCGTGTGGAAGGTTGGACACGGTATAAAGCTGTTTAAACCTGAAAGATCAAAGATGTACAGCAGGTCTCCCATGTCCCTCTTCAACACAGGGAACACCCAATGAAAGGCCAAAGTCAACTTGACCATGCCCGAGGCAATCCAACCCGTAATGACCAGATGCAGAGGCAGGAAGAATAACTGATCCAAAAACCCCGACCTCGAGAAAGGAAGAGGGACCGACCAAATTCACTGCAGGTTGTGGGAAATGACCTGAAAGGGCCTTAAATTATGGGACCAGTAGCTGGCAAAACAAGCCAGATGGCATCAAAGTGGCAAACTGCAGAAAAGGAACTTGCAACAAAAACCATAACGGCCTGGAAATCTGGCTCCTGAGGATCTACATTGACCAACAACAGGCAAGGCCCCCAACCCTACCAGACTGCCTCCAAGTGAGGGAAGACCCCCATAAAAGCAACAAATGATCACAAGGCTGACAGGAGAAGGCCACTACAGAGCTGAATCATACAAATGGGTCAATACTGACTCATCACACGAAGCAGGCCGAATAAAATGCCATCACCACCTCCCGAAGAAGAGGGGTGAGCATTCTGAGCAAGGCCGCCAAGGTAGGAACTGCAGACTTCAAGGCCTCCAGCCTTGGAGCAGTTCCAAGTGAAGTCACAGACATCCTCAGAGAGCTGCCTAGAGCGCCCCTGTGAGGATCCAAACCTGCAAAATTGCCGCCACATGCAAACGCACCTTATGGTTGTTCACAATAAGAGCTTCAGCCAGTATTGGCAGCTGCACATGAAGCTGTCACTTGCTTACATCCATAAGAAATGCCAGAGTAAATAGATAAGTCTCTGAGTGGAGCAAAGTAGTATTGCTCAAGAATACTTTAATGATGGAACATACCGCTTGCCAATCAGGCATGGAAGTTCGACAGAACCCTTGCCAAACCCTTAAGGAAAAGAAAGGGATGTCAGCCAACGAGGAAGAATCCAGAATCTCACATCGGAACCAATAAACCAAGATGGACCCATACTCAAAAGTGGCTGGATTCATGAACAGAAAGAGGCCCGAATTCCACAGTAGGTACAAAACCAAATTTGTGAGAGCCACCAAAGGGAAAATGCAGGAAGACAGAAACCTCGAAATATGATTCCGAGGGACCAAATGGGGCTTGGAACTGAACCTGAGGGGAAGTAGCTGAACAGTCATACTCATACATAGAAGGAGGATATGAAAAGTCATACTCCTGAAGCAAAGGACCCTCTGGACAGTAAATCCAGTTCCTAGCAGGATTGAAGTCCTTCAATCTGAGGAATTCATTCCTCGGACTTCACCTCAGCCCCAGAAGCCTAACACAAAGGTGCGGGGTAGTTTCAGTCCCTCGTCCAACACTTTGGACAGAAAAGTGTCCTCCAAAGATGACGACTCGGAGCAGGGGATCAGGTGGCAGTTATGAAGATTTACATGAAACCCTGGCGGAACCAGAAGGCTTGACTGCCTTTACCACTGAATGTAGAGGGGGGCTACTCCTGGAAGAGGCTGAACTCTGGGGCATCCAACCTTTTACAATGATGCTAACTTCTAACACTAGCAAACCTAGCTTTTAAAGCAGTGGGAGCTTGAAAAGCTTCTGCATTAGAAGCTAAATCAATGTGGAGGCCCAGAGGGAATAAACCACACAAGAATCAGGGTCATAGGTCTTGCTGACCCAACAGATAGCATGGCAGAGGCAAAAAGAATGGCCATCATCTGGTAACAAAAACAATGAACACTCTTTAGGCTCGCACATGGTGAATGCGGACTTGATGAACCAAGCCAACCACAACAAAGACCTGCAAGGAGGATTACTAAGCCCTAAAAGCAGCTTCCCAAGCAGGACACACAAGCATAGGCCACTCACCAAGAGACATGCCAAGTGCAGTTAGACCAACCAGGATATGACTGGTACCCCATGGCATATCGTATAAACAAACATGCAAGCTCCAACACGCCTTAGTACAACCAACAGAATGACTCCAGCCTAGGGCCCAAACAGATGAGTCAAAGACTTGAATAGTCCTCAGTACGACTTCACCCCCCAGTGGCCTGGCCTCTCGGGGACAAACTCCCGAGCACACCAAATAAGATACTGTACCTCTTAGTGCAGGGGCTGTGCTAGGCACCCTGGGAAGGAACCCAGAGTTCATGCAGCCCAAAGCACCACCAAGCCAAGCCCGCAAAACATGCTGGATAGAAAAGACAAGGGAAGCAAATGACAAAAGTACATAATAGAGTACAAAGCAAATAGCCCCCATAGTTACAAGTCCAAGGACAGCCAGCATTTAGCTTGAAGCAGAGGGGCTTGCCACATCATCTGAAAGACCTGGAACATCTGTCCAGCTGGATAACAGTGAATGAACCAAGAAAGACGTGCAGAAGCTGTGCTGTCTAATTTGTAATGTTTTTCATGTTCTGTTGAGTTGTTTGGATACTTTAAGGCTTAAGTCTTTATTATCATCCCTCCAGTTGTCTGTCAAACTTCACTGATTTTCTGGATGCTTTCCAGGTGTGGTGATGAATTGCCATTCATTCTGCACCTCTGAGGGGGCCAGGTTTTGGCTTTGATCCCTGGTAGTCCAAACTGAACTCTCACATCTAATGTGATACATTTGCATGGATCAATCTGAGCAAAACAGCTTCAGGGAGTGACCAGGCTCCTCCTGCATACAATAGAAATACATTCACTACAGGAAAAGTCAAATTATTACATAATTCCATTTTTTATTAATATTTACTACTAGAGGGAAGATAATAATAAAAACTATAACAAAATAAAATATACAGGGTATAGATAGTCATTTGGCCTAGTTTGGCTGGACTATCAAGACTGCTCGATAGAGCAGACACTACTTTCTAGTTCACAAAGACATTGTCTGTTAGCAACACTTTCTGGTCCACTGTAATCTTTTCAAACAAGGTTGTACTGTACACTAAATGATATATACCTGTACTTACATAGTTAATATACCTCCTGATACAAGATGAAGTACTGTATATTATTTCTACAACTAATGGCTATAGCATTATCTGAAATAAATTTCATGTGCTATTAGGACAATCGTTACTCCATTTTCCACTTGCATTGGGTCAGGATAATAGGGTAATGCAAAATTTATTCATTTTGGATCCATCTACCTATAATATATTATAATTTGACCTAAGTATTCCACTGTCTATTGAAAAAGTGAACCTACATTTTCAAGTGCTTTTGGTTTCATTTCTGTACACCTACATTACCTTACTTTCACCAATTACCTTTATTAAAACTAACTCTTAGGCATTTATCTTCTCACGTTATAATTCTTTATGCGCCAACCAACATAAACTCATAAAACCAACTCGTATAAACTCCATTTCATCTGAATTCCAATACAGAAAATAAAAAAATATAGTAAGCAAGAACCTGCCAATGAATATCTAAATAAAACTTGTACATTAAATGCAATACAACTTTCTCATCTGGTGAGGCCCACAGTAGCTGGTGCAGCCATGGGATCAGAGATCAACCTAAAACAAAGGAAAATATAGAACAAATTCCAAGCACAACAAAACAAGCCACTAAGAAACTTAAGTATGCCTAGGTAACAAAGCAAGTGATCAGTGCCAATGTGAAAGCACCTGACCACCACCAGGTAGCAGTGCTATCCCATCTGGGGTCTCAAGTCAGCCCACCCCCTCACTCTTGAGGCACCTAAACTGAACCCCTTCACCCCATGGGAGGAAAAAAAGGGAACAGGAAGCTATTAAGGGTCACACCAAAAAATTGCATTTTGTAACATGATTTCAGGGAGGGGTCCTTTCAGTAGATACCCCAAGCATTCACAATAGCCCTTCAGCAGAGATTGTCTGCATTTGTAAAATGGAACAAAACAGCAAACAGTAAATGTAGCTATGGGTCACCTATTGGAGAAGACGGTACAAGAGGGCTTAGGCGTGCCAAAGCACATGAGCAAGACAAGACTAAGGAATCCCCATGTAGAACCATGGTCAACATCTTTGTGGACCAGCCAAAACAAGCCCCAGGCCCAAACAGCAGCTAGGTAACAAGTGGAACAAGGACAAATGAAGAGCTGGTCTAAACCAAAAGGTTTAAAGAGGAGATGACTAAGGGTTGGGGGATCATAAACCCAGAGCCCATACCCCCAGAAATTGGACACAAGAGCTAGAGAAATTTCATGGAAGAGGTGAGGGTTAGAGAGAGATTTAGTAATGGATATAATTCCAACAACAAAGGCACACAAACAGGGTAACATCGGCAGCATGTGGGACATTAGCAAACATTTGAAATTCATTTAAAAAACAAAATTGGGACGCTTTCAAGATAGTCTACACAGCCTTTGTCAGGCCAATATTTGAAAATGCAGCACCGCCCTGGAATCTGCACCTTGAAAACCATAAACTAAAAATTGAAGGTCAAAAGTTGTAACAAGATCAGTCGCAGAGCAAACAGTGTTATGCTCTGAGGATAAGTTATGCAAACTGGACCTCACAACCCTAGTGGAGAAAAAATAGAGGGGGGGGGACATGATCACAACATACAAGGTACTGAGGGGAATTGACAAGTTATATAGGGGACAGCTTCTTTAAATTGAGAGAAAGCAGGACAAAATGATGCACGTGGAAGCTGGAAATGCAATAGAATAGAAGAAATGTTAGGAAATGCTCATACCCTGTAGAGGTGTTCAACAAGTGGAATGCACTGAAGTTGTGGAGGAAGCTGCCTCCATCCATAACTTGAAGGTTAAATTCAACAAATAATTGAAATGTCTAAATACTGAATAAAATATAGCTAGGCCCAAGAAAAACTGGCCACACCACCCAGTAAAAGCCGTTCATGCCCCACAGAATACAGCTAGGTGCATGGCCCAGAAACAGCTGGCACAGAGTCAAGAAAGCACCAAGTCCCAACAACCAGAACTTGGGTAAGTGTGTGACCACGGCCTTGAAGCAGGAAGCAAGACCATGGTTGCCAACTCCAGGGCAGAACTGAGCCATAAACACAGGACCTGGAAATACACCCATGGAAAAGGATAGAGAACAACCTACCAACAGACAGGAGAGGAACCAACCAAGTGTCCTCGGTGAATAAGCCACAGGCCTACCTAAAACAAGGTCGCAAAGAGGGAGATAGGGAAACTCAGGTCTTCCAAAAAAAAAAAAAAACCCACTCTGCCAATGGAGAGAGGGGGTATTAGTAAGGTATATCAACTATACCGTAAGGACACAAAATTAGGAGGGAAAAAGAAATGGTCTCCAAGTGGAGGTCTGTCCCATGCATTACCTGAAAGCAAGGGAACTTTTGAGGAGTCCAAGCTTGCCTGGACTAACACTTAGCTCAGAGAGCTACTAAGGAGGACCTGCTAGAAAATTAGCAATTTCCCTTCATTTCATGTTTGGGTTTGGTTATTTGTTTTCAGCCATGTTATTGTGACTTGCTCTCTGTTTTGAAAGTTATATAGAATCGGTCTATATAGAAAGTTATATAGAATCATTTGAAAGTTATATAGAATCGGTGTTCATATAATAATTAAAATCAAAGGTAATGGGAAGGAAGACAGTCATAAAACAAATTGAAATGAAGACCACTTATTTTTGTAACCTTTACACTGCTCCAATCACTTGAGCGACTGGCACAACCAGTACTAACATATGGTTGTGACCATATGTTAGTACTGTACTCGTAGCATAAGATAGTGTTATAGCTTCGTTGGTGGTCATGGTGATGAAAAGCTATTTCCATACAAAGGATGAGTCACAATAATGTGGCTGAAGATATGATGTCAAAACCACGCACATCAGAAAGTGGAGGAATGGTGTTTCAGTCCATCCTGGACCATTATTAAGTCGTGTTGATAATGGTCCAGGATGGACCGAAACGTCATTGTTTCTCCATTTTCTGATACGTGGTTTGGTCATCACATCTGTTTTCATTTTGCCAATTGAAGCTAATTTGATCCCCAAGCTACTAAATATAATGAAAATAGTAATACTGAGATCTGTTGTTTGTAGTATGATGACTATAGGTGTTTGTGGCACATATATGCCAACTAATACCATGCATGATGCATTATATTTACCCGACAGTCTTTGGAAAGGAGTATTGTCTATGACAATTCATTCTCTACCTACCACCTGTTGTGATGTGAGCCAGATCACCACTAAAACTCTTAGTGCAAGAACAAATTATTAGGAGTCAGAAACAAACAAAAACAAACACACACACACACACACACACACACACACACACACACACACACACACACACACACACACACACACACACACACACACACTTTCTAACTTCAGAATTGCTTTTAAATACATGGATGGGGATATACTAAAGAAATTGTTCATGACTTTTGTTAGGCCAAAGCTAGAATATGCAGCTGTTGTTTGGTGCCCATATCATAAGAAGCACATCAACAAACTGGAAAAGGTGCAAAGACATGCTACTAAGTGGCTCCCAGAACTGAAGGGTAAGAGCTACGAGGAAAGGTTAGAAGCATTAAATATGCCAAAACTAGAAGACAGAAGAAAAAGAGGTGATATGATCACTACATACAAAATAGTAACAGGAATTGATAAAATCGACAGGAAAGATTTCCTGAGACCTGGAACTTCAAGAACAAGAGGTCATAGATATAAACTGGCTAAACACAGATGCCGAAGAAATATAAGAAAATTCACTTTCGCAAACAGAGTGGTAGACGGTTGGAACAAGTTGGGGGAGAAGGTGGTGGAGGCCAAGACCGTCAGTAGTTTCAAAGCGTTATATGACAAAGAGTGCTGGGAAGACGGGACACCACGAGCGTAGCTCTCATCCTGTAACTACACTTAGGTAATTACACACACACACACACACACACACACACACACACAAACACTCTCTCTCTCACTGCTGATGACATATGATGCAAAAAGGTGTGATATTTGTTGTTCTGCACTTTGAATGTTTCACTGGCAATGGCATTCTCCAAAACTTAAAAAAACAGCAAATCAGGAATATCCATCATGCAAAATGTGTGCTATGTGCAATTATAAGACTTATGATCATATAAATATTGGAATGAATAAATACAGGGTGTGTGCATATTTACACACATCTGTACATACCCTGCACATATATTTCCACAGTTATGCATAATGAATACCACTACTGACACATGAGCACGAACAAATTAAATAAAGTGAGACACTGAAATTAAATGGACCGAGTTATTCCTGTGCGGCACCTTACCTCATCACTGGTTGCTGCAACCATGATTCAGCCACCTGGCCACCCAGCTACCGAGTCCTCTGAACCTCTCCAGGCCACTACAGCTAAACCACGATTGGTAAAGACTTTTTATGTGGATTTTCATGCTTCCTGGATGCTAATTAACACTGTCAAAAGAAAAAATCATCTTTTTCAGAATGCATTTTCTTGTACAATACAATACACTAATATAGCCTGCACAGCTATAGGGTTAAGCATGCAGCTGCATTATTCAATACGGTGCTTGCTGTGGGTAGCCGAGTCCTTGAGAATTTGCATGCATCATCTGTTGTTGTTGTTGTTGCTGTTGCTGCTGCTGTTGCTGCTGCTGCTGCTGTTGCTGCTGCTGCTGTTGCTGCTGCTGCTGTTGTACACCCCCCATTGGTCGCTGCAGGTGAGACAATAGAGCTCCTCCCTGACCAGGACCTCCTGGCCCTGTCTGTGTAGCACTGTTTGGTGCATTTGTCATCATCATTCTCTGTCTCATCATACTAGCACTGGTTGCTCCCATGGTTTGTCCACCGGGGCCCATTCCCTGGCCACCAGGGCCCATTCCCTGGCCACCAGGGCCCATTCCCTGGCCACCGGGACCCATTCCTTGCCCACCGGGACCCATTCCTTGCCCACCGGGACCCATTCCTTGCCCTCCGGGGCCCATTCCCTGGCCAGCAGGGCCCATTCCCTGCCCGCCGGGGCCCATTCCTTGCCCGCCGGGGCCCATTCCCTGCCCACCGGGGCCCATTCCCTGCCCACCGGGGCCCATTCCCTGTCCACCGGGGCCCATTCCCTGTCCACCAGGACCCATTCCCTGCCCACCAGGGCCCATTCCCTGGCCAGCAGGGCCCATTCCCTGGCCAGCAGGGCCCATTCCCTGGCCAGCGGGGCCCATTCCCTGGCCAGCAGGGCCCATTCCCTGACCAGCAGGGCCCATTCCCTGACCAGCAGGGCCCATGCCTTGCCCAGCAGGGCCCATGCCTTGCCCAGCAGGGCCCATGCCTTGGGCACCTGGACCCAGAGTTTGCCCAGGTCCCATGGCCTGCATACCTGGTCGAGTGTATCCCTGGCTCCCACTCATTATGCCCATGCTGCCATTTCCACCAGGACCCTGGAAAAAAAATCCCTATATAGTTGGCCAGATACATACATATAATCCAATTTGTTTTTATAAAGGGTTAAACAATTGAAGTACAATATACTGTATATATATATGGATAACAGGGGATAACAAAGGGGAATATAAATAAAGTTTTAAATGTATCAATATAAATTGAACATGAAACAATATAAAATGAATAATTTTAGATTCAGGTAAGATCTGAGTAAATATTATTTTAGAAATGGCAGATGATTTATGGAACAAAATAGTGTACTGGGTAATATAACAGATGCAGGATTGCTGGACTGTGTCAAGTGTGTGAATATGTTTGGGTGTACAGCATATAGGAGATGCCTTGTACGAGTCAACATGCCGCCTGCAAAGTCCTTTCTTCTTATGTTATCTTCCAATTCATGAAATTAACAACATGAATATGAATTAAGATATGATAAATCTGGACGTTTTGTTTTATTTACACTTTACCTTGGCACTAATTCACAACTAAAAAATCACATTTTCTGAATACTGTATCAAGAAAACTTTACACAGTATTTTATACAATACAGTCGAGCCTAGCCCCAAGCCAGGGTTGGGGAGTAGAAGACTGCCCAAAACCCTCTCCAGCTAACAGTGTTAGAATTCTGTACCTAAATCCATAAATCATAAGTTCTGTTACATTCCACTCAATGCTCCCTATTACAAGACCAATGAACAGATAGTGATAAGGCAGGATCACAGGGAGGAGTTCTAGGGAGCAATCTAATTCGATTGTTTCAGTGTCTGTTCTATTTCTTCAAACTCCATTTAAGTTATTATTTCTTTATAGGGATAATTGTGTCTGCTTAAGCACTTCCGTGATTTTTTTCCTTCTTTTATAGCATCGTCTGAGTTCTCTTGTCAAGCTGGTGTTCTTTCTTCCTATCCATAAGTGGAAATTGAGTGCCCAAATGAGCCATAGACAGGGCGCCTGACAGCTGGGTGGACAGCGCTTCGGATTCGTAGTCCTGAGGTTCTGGGTTCGATCCCCGGTGGAGGCGGAGACAAATTGGCAAAATGTTTCTTTCACCCTGATGCCCCTGTTACTTAGCAGTAAATAGGTAACTGGGAGTTAGACAGCTGCTACGGGCTGCTTCCTGCGGGGGGAGGGGGGGGTAACAAAAAAGGAGGCCTGGTCAAGGACCGGGCTGTGGGGACATTAAGCCCTGAAATCATCTCAAGATAACCTCATGATAACTTCAAGATATGAGATGTTAGAAAGAATTTTTTCAGTGTCAGAGTAGTAGACAAATGGAATGCATTAGGAAGTGACGTGGTGGAGGCTGACTCCATACACAGCTTCAAGTGTAGATATGATAGAGCCCAGTAGGCTCAGGAACCTGTACACCAGTTGATTGACGGTTGAGAGACAGGACCAAAGAGCCAGAGCTCAACCCCTGCAAGCCCAAATAGGTGAGTACAAATAGGTGAGTACACACACACACACACACACACACACACACACACACACACACACACACACACACACACACACACACACACACACACACACACACACACACACGAAATATGTGACCAGGCAAAATTACTAAAAGCATTACTAACCTGGATATATTGTGGTCGCTGTACTATCTGTGACTGAGTCATGCCTTGTCCAATATAACCACCAGGCTGCTGCTGGCGTAACCCCATCATGGCGGGTTACCCTGGTATCCTGGTTGGTAGCCTTGACTCATCATACTATTAGTAGGACCTCCAGGACCTGTAGGAACACTATTTCCAGCTGGCCCTTGACTCATCATCTGTCCACTTGTCATGGGGCCTTGTTGATATGATCCATACTGGCCCATACCACCTTGACCAGGACCATTAGGACCTCCTGGAGGACCTCCAGGACCCCCAGTACCCATGGCTGAATACATTTGACCACCTTGGCCAGGCATACCTTGAGGCATGGGTCCAGTTTGCATAGCTCCACCACTACCATACATGGCTCCTTGTTGAGGAGCAGGGATACCCCCTCGAAGTCCAGACCTGAAGTGGGAAAATTTACATGAAAGCTGGAAACATGCAAATGATGCACATGAAGAGTACCAGAAACAATATTCAACAAATTAGTGATTACTAATATAACTGAAGATAAAGTTACAGAAGAATTATGTAATTAGAATTATTAAGACTGAGATATGTATATTAAACAAATTTATACAGCAAGATATTTTGTAACAGGTCAAAAGCCCCAGGAAGCACTGCCCAAAGCAATGAAGCGCGTCAATGACTGGGCAAGTACAACTCAAACCGAACTTGCAAGCATATACCTTGCCACTGAATTTTTAAAAGACAAAGGCAGTGGACTTATATACTGTGACTCGCAGAGTGCACTCCTGGCATTGAACGCACATATTAGTGACACCCAGAAAATAGTCAGTGATATTCGAATGAATGTTTTAGCTGCTAAAGAAAACAGATTTGAAATTAAATTCCTATGAATACCATCACATGTTGGCATCTCAAGGCATGACACTGTTGATATGCTTGCAAAGACAGCCTGTAGAAAACCAGTGGTAGAAATTGATATGGGTATTTCATTAGCAGTGACAAAGAGAATACTTAAACAAATATCTAATGAAGATCTCACCGACCTAACAAATTCACAAAGACCTGAAAGTTGTAGCATTAAATATTATGATAGATATCATGAGGAAACATTCACATATGGGACTAATAGAACAAGAACCCGGCAATATGATGTTATAGTGGCCAGAATACGCCTGGGATATAGACGTATCTGGCAGCTTTCTCAAAACCCAAATGTCGAGTACACTATGTGTCAACTTTGTGAAAGAGAAAACATGCACTCTCTTGAACATTATATTGTAGAATGTCCCATATTGGCTGACTTTCGCCCCCCTGGGCTAAGGTATGCTGAACTTTGTAATTACTATATGAGTACTGGAACACTTGATGATATATTGGAATTTATCCAAGATTGACCATGTAATAGATTAATTATACAATGTATGTGATGTAACTATATAACCTGAGCTTGTAAAAGCACCTTAATCACCTTCAGTGATTAAGTGCTTAATTGCACACTAGTTTCTTTATCAGCTATCTCACCCTGTCAGAGTAAATGAGATAAATGTCTGTGAATGCATGTGTGTATATATGTATATGTGTGTGTATGTGTATGTATGGGTATAAAGTATATATGGAAGCTGATCAGAATTACATTTCACCTTTGTAAATGTACATTAATGACACTGTGTAGATGACACATCGAACACTTTATGTAAGGCATACATAAATCTGTGTATCTATGTATTTACGTATATAGGTTAGCTTAGCATTTTTAAAGCACCGACTCACCTTCAGTGGTTGATTGTTCAATAAACCCTTAAAATATACGTTTAACACATCTCTAACCCTGTCCATGGAGGACAGAAGAAAATGTATATATGCTGGTTAGCATTGTAAATGTGTGGCCACGTCTGTGGTAAAAAAAAAAAAAAAAAAAAAAAAAAAAAAAAAAAAAAAAAAACCCAAAGGCCCAAGAATGCATAGTCCGAGGCCCAGGGATCTGCCTGGAAATCCAGAACACAAAGTCCTGGGACCAGGACATGTAATTAATGGGACCATGACACACTGATGAGGGTCCACACAAGCCTAATATAAAGGTGTACAGCCCAGCAGCAAAGCAAACAGTCCAGGAACTAAAGTATATAGCCAAGGGGCCAGGGCACAGCAAACTGTCTCAAAAACCAAAACACACAAATTGGAGCTCAATGATCTAAACACAGAACCCTGAGCCATAACAGTAAATGTATGTCAGCACACAAAAAAGACTGGCCTGAAGGTAAAAATGAAAGAAGCAAGTGAATACTAGCAAAATATGACTTAAAATAAGCTGTGGGGAAGGAGAGCTCTAAACCTGCTAACAACTAAAAGTTATTGTCTTCTGTACCCCCACTCTTATACAAACAATTGTTTACAGACGTAGATGCTACCAAAAATAGACAGACACTGTACATCGTATGCCTCTAGTATCTCCAATGAATATGTGAATGAGTTGCTATCAAACTTGCTAATGAGGAGGGTGGTTTGCCTCCCTAGCTGACTATAAATGCAAACCCAGACAAAATGACACACAGGAGAAAGCTCTACTGTCAAATGCTGTTAGGTGACAAAAACAATAGTAGCCATTCAAGGAAAAAGCAACTGGTGGGCTACCAGCCAGAAGGTACCGAACCCCACAGACAGGAAGCATTTTTGTTTTAAGTTCTTTCTTTCAAGCAGTGGTTTGTTTTGTTTCACATAACTTTCTGATCATGCTTCCTCACTTTTAGGTCGATTTTGACTCTCAGTTGGCCAATGTGGGTTTCAGAGGCCTTGGATGATCCTAATGCCTTAGGGTTTTGTGGCAATTGCAGTTGTGTCCCAGTTAAAAGGTCCCAGATTCAATTCCTGTGGCTGGACATAAATATTTGGGCAATGTTTCCTTTCACCTTATACCATTATTCACCTAGTAGCAAATAGGTACTTGGGAATTAGGCAACTGCTGTGGATTATATACTGGGAAAGGTAAGTAGTTGACCTAGGGGTACCTTGATAAACCTAACAATCTTCTGACCCTAACTATGGGAAGCACTAAGCATGGAGGAACTATTGAGAGCCTACCAAACAAAGAACAATTCATTACATTAAACACATAATTTAATTATTTAGTGTGTGTAGGCAGCACCCCTACTACGAGCTAGTTACATGTGGAGAATGTGGAATGAGATTCTCGTAGGCGTAGTGCTATAAGTGAGGTATGCATTCTTGGACCATCAAGAATCCTCACAAAACCAATATTAGAGACATACAGTATACTGTAACATAAAAAAAAGCACATTATTTATCTTGAATGACAAAAGTTATTCTGCTTGTCAAGATTGGCTGTTTTTGAAAAGTGAAGAGGTGTAATTACACGAATAAATAAATGAAAATTCATGCATGTACAGTACTGTATTGGGAGTCAGCCATTTATACTTTATCTCATGAGTAAACACCTCTCGTCCTCCTTCCATCATTAACCGACAGACTTTGCCCCATCAACAGGGTAAACACAATCTGCTTTTGTTCAAATCATGCAAATTTGTGCATCACATTTTTTTTGTGCATAACTGAAGACTTGTGAGAGCCTTCACGCTTAACATTGTCATCTCCCCAAAAACATCACTCCCATAAAGACTCCCGACACACCCACCATCACAACCAATCCCAACACACATCCCCACCTGAAACACTCTTCCAAATCCCACCTATGACACCCTCCACTTGTTGTAACCCAAAATATTATATATTTAGCTAGAGAATTTCCTAGAAAATATTTTGAAGTGGAATATTTCATGATGCACAATTACATAGAGTATTACAACACCCTGACACTTAACAATCTCCACTCGAAGTGGTTGAAGGGGGGTGGAGCCTCTTACATGTAGAATAATGAAATTGTATGACTGCCTGACAGACTCCTTGCCTTGCTGAGATTATCTGACTGAGAATGCCTGCCTGCCTGCTTGCCTATGACTGCTATAAACAGAAATGGCAGTGAATAGATGAAGGGATAAACATAAGAATTGTGTAGAAACATGCCAATAGCTGTAGATGGAAAGTGAGAATAAAAAGACAACTTGCCTGCTGCCAACGCAGACTGTGCCAACATTTACATGTAACATTACCTCGCTCTATTAGAATTTTTGAGAGTAATGAGGATTAGCTCTTTATGAGAGTAATCATGGTACTGCTCACCAGGGCAGTTTTTGTGGGGCAGTGTAGGGTCACAGTATGACACTAGTAGGTCATGTGGACATTTTGATTCATTTATATATTCTAGTGGATTATATTTTGCATAGACAAAATTGGGGACATTGCAGGCTGTTTGGATGGATGAGTAATTGTTAGTAGGCATTCTTATAATGGGGACTCCTTCTATTTGTTATTGAAATGTGTGTAAATGTTTTACCACTTGTGCAAATAATAATGTACTAAAACTGTCCTTAAAATGTGAGTCTGGTTCTATTTAACCCAGTGATAAGGACATTGATCCAGATAAAGTCCAGATCTAACAACAGAGATGATTACCTTATCATAGGCCCCTGACGGCTTATAGTTGCCATGGGTCCAGTAGCCATGTTTGTGAAGCCTGGATTGGTAGATTGTCCAGGCATGATTCCCGGTGGGCCTCCAGGGTGGCGCTGTCCAAGCATTTGTCGAATTGCTACTCGACTGTGTGATATGTTTGGCTGGAATCGAGCCCCACCAGCTGCAAAGATAAAATGCAAGTGTGTAACAAAAAATACTTTTAATATTTGACAATCTTCTCAGATGAAAGAAACTGCACAGTTATGAAAGCTTCACACACAACTTCGTATTAGGGAAGTATTCAGCACTGCAACCAACCATTTTCTTTTGAATTAGTAAACAATTCCAAGATGTTTGTCTTTAAGAATATTAATTTTATTACAGAAAAACCCTTCAAATAATCACATTTTGCATTACATTAATATGCATTACAAGATCAACACTTTTTTATAGTGAGGAGTCCTCACACTTGTAAGTAGACAATAACAAAAATACTGCTCTAACATTCCATAATTTTCGTTATAAGTAATGTTCTAAATACAGTACTGTAAATATATGTAAGGACAAAGATATGAACCCAACCTTTAAGTAATCTGTCTTCAGTGACAATTTAAGAATAATTACTAATAAGAACAATAATGAAATCAACACCTTAAAACAGTGCACAAGAACGTACTGTACTAAGGTTCCTATGAGGACTTTAATAAAACTTTGCTGTAATAGGCTACTGAATATATGTTGACCAGACAACACACTAGAAAATGAAGGGATGACAACGTTTCAGTCCGTTCTGAACCATTCTCAAGTCGATTGTGTCTCAAGTCACACAATCGACTTGAGAATGGTCCAGGACGGACCGAAACGTTGTTGTCCCTTCACTTTCTAGTGTGTGGTCTGGTCAACATACTTCAGCCTCGTTATTGTGACTCATCGCCTGCATACTTAATATATGCCATTACTATCCATGTACCCTAAAACAAATACTGTCACCTTGCTTTTAGTTCAAGAAAATGTGAATGCTGAGAATGAATGTACTGAATGTTAAGGGGAATTATAAGTATGGCTGTAATTACCTAAGTGTATCAGTACTGGATTTGCAAATCTAATAATTCCTGCCTTTCTTTTATATTACATCATGGCAGAAAATTCTGTTCATACATTGGCCTTCTGAATTATTATTGTGGAAAGTTGACAAGTTACCTGAATGGTGAGCGCTCCATGAAAAAATAATTCCTGCTGCTATTTATGGCAAGGATAAATACCATTTTCAAACTTACTTGTATCATATATAATTACCAAATGCTGTGGCTTGAACCTCTCTTGTGACACAATTTTAGCAGGAATAACTGATCTAAGATGGATGTAAGCAGTTTAAGCAGAGTAATACGAGTCTGACTAATGCGAGTAAATAGGTTCACACGCATGCTGCTCAGCACCCGCTTACTCTTACACCAGCATCAACACTTTCCCAACCCAATGCAGCAAAAGCAGCAAATAAGCAGTTCTGTAAGCCATGTTTTGGGGCAAATATGCAATTACTGTGAGTATAATACCTTCAGCAGTCTCATGGCTACTGGTTTTAATATCCCTTATATTAAACTCTGTTCCTGTCTTCAGTGGAGATTGGTCATCACTCTTTTTCGTGTATGCATTACTAGCATTTTTTTTAAACCTTGTTGTAAGTGGCCAAGGTTCTGTGGAAATAAAAAGAAAGAATAATTCATGAAAATTAAAAATTTAACTAACACAGCAATGCCAAGCCAACAGTATATGAGTTAGCCACACATCAAACGTCTGAAAATTGCTGAATTTATAAACAAATTGCTCATTCTATAGAAAGCTGAAAGGCACACAATGAGTATAACAGCTTTTGTAAGTGAAGTTTCTTTTCAGATGACATAAATTAACTACAAATTTACAATAATTCTAGTTCACTACAGGTGTACTGAATGCAGTTATAAAGGGCAAGAATTTCTCAAAATTAAATAAAAAAAAATTCATTATAAAGAAAACTTCTCTTGCCACAATTTAGCACCCTAGTAACATTTTGGATTCTTTTTTTATCTTGCCTCAAATTCTACTAATATTATACAGCATAACCCATGTTCAATTGTAATAAAGCATTGGCTATGTATAGCATATAACATGGTCAATGTATTTCTCTGTTAATTTAAATGATACACATCCCCTTAGTCAAGTTTTCATTTGGAATAGCCTCACAACCTCTGTATACTTCACAGTAACTTTATTTCTGTACAACAACTGCTCATAACTTCTCATGTGCTTTATTGGTTTTTGTTAAAAAAAAAAAAAGTAACTCCTTTGCTAAAGCACTTTCATTCTTGTCTCATTCCTGTCTATAATTCTTTCAAGTCAACTTTACCGTATAAGGTCCTCTGTTTTGAGATACGTCTTCGTACAGCAGATGGTAATTGGTAGAAAGTAACCCTTATACAGTATTGTAGAAATTGACATCTACCATGTTTTCACTTTAAATGAAACAAAAAATATACTGCGAGTATATAGTATTGTGCATGAAAAGTTATCTTCTAAGCATAACATAATGTTATTCTTCAGCTTTACCTTAGTCTTGTTAGGCCCATTTAGGCTATGAAGTTCACTTTTGGTAGCTCTACTATAGAAATACATTATTTTGCTAGACCACATATAGAAAAGAATGGCAAGTTAATTCCAGGAATTAGAAACCTCCCGTACAAAGAGATATTAAGAAAGCTAAATTTGAATTCTCTAGAAAGGTGAATAGTAAGCGGTGACATGATTGAAGTAATGCATACAAATGGATGAAATGGTATAATAAATGGGATACAAATAAAGTCTTAAACATATCAACACAAAATGGAAAACAAAACATTGGAAACAAACTGCATAAGTTTTGATTCAGAAAAGACTTTGGCAAATACTGGTTAGGTAACAAGGTTGTAAATTTATGGAACAAATTATCAGGCAATATAAAACAGGCAAGGGATTGCTGGATTGTTTTTAGCATAGGTTAATGTGAATGAGTTTGGTTAGGTATACAGTACAGTAATAGAAACTGCCTCACAAGAAGCAACAGGCCTTCTACAGTTTTGTTTATTATGTAATAATATGTAATAATGTAACCCAATTATGTAATAAGTAGCAACTCAAATTCATCTCAGAATGTTCGGTAATACGTTTATTGCTTGTGATGTGTGTCTATGTATGTATTAACACGATGTACTGAACAGGGTGAGAATAGCTTGAACTACCTCATCCCTTTGTGTGTATTTTACCTCAAACTTATTTCAATTTCAATTCAAAAACTCAAAATCAGTTCCTGAACTGCTGCAAAACTGTACTTAAAGCTAATTAAGAAGGTAGTAACAGAATCAGATTGGGGTAGCATCTACCCCAATCTGATCCCGTTACTACAATCTTAATTAGCTTTGAGTACAGTTTTGCAGCAGTTTTCATAATGGTGGTGGTGCACCTGGTGGTGGTGGTGGTGGTGGTGGTGGTCAGAATTATATAACAGCCTGGGAAAGAAAGTTATGGCTATTTGATTCCTGTCACTGAAATACTCTGCTATCATATTTGATTTTGAATAGCACTTGCAGATGCTTTTCAATTCTCATGATTGTGACCCTGTTGGAGAAGTATTTAGTCAAGCATGACTTTCCTCCTCTAGTTTTAGAAAACAAAAGAGGAAACTAGCACTAAAAGCAAAAATTAAATCCAAGGATCTAGGTTATTTCAACTCTCAAAGGCAAGACCAGTTGGAAGTGACATTGTTTCTTATAATTTTATAGGAATAAAAGAAAAAGACCAGCTGTCAGTGACAGCACTTAAAGTAACCTTAAAAGGAAAGGGAAAAAGACCAACTGCTGGTGATATGACCACCCATAAATCCGAAAGAAAAAGTAGCAAGACAAGCTGGCAGTGATATTAACCCATGAAAATTTAGAAGGCAAAGAAAAAGATTTACTTACCAGTTAACTACCTGTTGATGATTCTGAGGATTAACATCACCACGACCCAGTCTCTAACCAGGCCTCTTGGTTGCTGGTCTGATCAACTAGGCTGTTCGATGCAGCTGCTCGCATCTTGATGTATGAATCACAGCTCGGTTAATCACGTATCCACTGAAGGTGCTTGTCAAGTTCTCTTTTGAAAACACCACGAGGTCAGCCAGTTATGCCCCTTATTTTTATGATGTGCAATGTTACAACTATTGGTCTATAATTTTTGGCATCAGCTTTACTACTTCCTTTGTGAACTGGCAATCTCTGCTGCTTGTTTTATTTTTTTAAGCATGTCAGGGATAATACCAGTATCTAAGCTACATCTCCAAAAGGTGTTTAGGGCCTATGATAAGTTTTTTTGTTACAATTCTTGATGAATATAAAATTCCACGAGTTTGAGTCTGTATGGGCATACTGTCTATGGCTACTTCAAAGTTGAGTAGGGATTGGGTAACATCTGATATATGGTTCAATGGTGGAGTCATATTCATAAAGAATTAGCTTGGATCATTTATCAGCAATGTGTTCAGGACATTACTGAAAACAGAATCGTACTGTAACCACAGTATTTCACTCATTTCCTTGCTGTCATCTGTGAAGATTCCATCACCCTTGCACAAAGGCCCAATGCAGGATGTAGTTTTGTTCTAGATTTTGCATAAGAGAAAAACTATTTTGAATTCATCTCTATTTCACTTACAGCCTTTTGCTCACTTTGCTTCTCATGGATTTTATACGATTCTTGCAACATTAGCTCAATCGTTTCTATTTCTCTACTTATCCTACTTTGTCGTTCTAGGGATAGAGTTGAGAGTTTATAATGTTCTGCAACTGGTTTTCATCGCCTATAGAGGGAACACTGTTTGAAGTGTTCAAACAGTGTTCAAAGGAACTTCAAAATTTGAAGTGTGAGATTGAAAAGACCCTCAAGAGGCAGATTAAGAATAAACGGCGGTTCTTATTCACGTGTAAGAGTTGTCCAGTCAATGAATTACGCTTGCTATGCAGGTGAATCTAGTCAACACCGTGTCTTCCACAATATCCAAATAAAATGTCATCTGCTATTAACGAGCTTCATGTTTTCTAAAGCTATTCTAACCTTCAAGTCATGAATAATCATGTCATGTCTTTAAATAAATAAGCAATACTCAAATTAGCTTACTGCTGGTCACATGCTTGGGTTTTAGCTTCCTTCTTGACCATTTGGAACTGTATATTTTGTAAAGCTCAATGGAAGTTTCCAATTGAATGGTTTAAGATGGATCCATAGCTTAAACCAAATAAAAGGAAGTACAGTAAAAACAAAAATGTACAATACTGAAGATCACATTCTCCAGTAACATGCTTTTCCGATAGAAACAGTGGGGAACTGCAGAATAATTTTACCATCTTCAGTTTATTAAAAATTATGCTATGCAAGCTCCACCTGAACTATATACTGTATATGCAATGGGATTTGCCTTGCAAGCAAATGATAGTAAGCTGAATGTTCATCACAAAGAAACACTATAGTATTGTGTAAAAGGAGGGTCAGTGATTCTGTCATCTGTCCAAATCTTTTGGGCACTAACTGCTTATTGATACACCATGCATTGGGTCAATATGTGTACACCCAACTATCATGCTGCACTAGTTTCACCTTTACAGCCTACTCCATGAAGTTGGGGTGTCCATTTATCATGCATGTTAGTTCCTTTATGGTAAGTCTAGTGTCCAACGGTCTCTTTGTCTTATACAATGTATTACTTGAAAAATGACAATTTTGATTATAAGATAATAGATTTTTGAAATACTCACCTGGTACATAGAGCATGGTCAAAATATCTGAAAACACTTTTTACCACTAGATAAAACTCAATGCATACGGACATTAAGCAAATTATTAACTGATGCTTGGACGCACCTGGTGGTAATGGCTGCTGAGTGTAGAAGGGTTGTTGTTGCTGTGGTGGCTGCTGCTGGCCAAACCCAGTAGCCCATTGTGCCGGTGCTGGGCCGCTGAAGCCTGGGTTTTGATACGTCATGGCTGGCATTGTGGGCTGCACAAATATACTGTCTCAGTATTGCATCTTACACCAGTTCAACCCAACTATTAAATACAATTCCTAACATACCTAATGTATACTCATATATAATATATATACAGTACATACTGTAATCATAAAACTCATATAGGTATAAAAGAAACTAAAATTATTTAAAACATAAGTAACATATTTACACTAATGTGAAACCGGTACTGACTACAGATAACTGGTTAATTTAGTATGCTGCAGAGATATTAAGTGGGCTACCCATTATTTACTTGGCATTGTCGCACATAGTTCAGCCTTAGCGAACGATTATAACCAGACAAAAGATGATACCACTTGGAAGGTATACGAAGAATGTTCGATTCAGAATGCTATGCAAGTGTACCAGAAAAATTAATCTTATTACATTCAATACATTGATTGTTGGGTAAAGTCTGTTGCTGTCTGGCTCATTCCAAAGTATATGGGGGTTATTAAATTTTTCTATATAGTATTGGTAGTTTCTGTAGTGCTGGATATGACTTCAACCTGCCTAGCTAAGATGGAGAATAGCAAACAATAATAATATTCTAGGATATTTATCTGGTCATAAACAACCACAGATTAAAGAACTACAGTACTTAGATTCTGTGACAAATTTTTGCTCAACCAGCAGATATCAGAGCCAACTAAGAATGAAAATATTCTAGATCTGGTCTTCACAAATAATGAAGACATGATCGGGGATATTATGATCTCTAATACCACATACAAGCTTACTGAAATGCTCGAGACCAAGACCAATTTTTCTGATCTTCCCCTTTCATGCTGTTTATCGGAATGCTAAACATGTCCTCATACTGCTTTCTTAGGATTTCACAAATTTCTTTGTCATCCTCAGTGTACAAACCTTCACTCATACGAATAGGTCCAATACTGGCAGTGGTTTTGCTTTTGACGTAACATATATGAAGAAATATTTTGGGTGTTTCTTTATTTCTTGACGTGCTTTCTGTTCTAGTTACCTTTCTTCAATCTGATATGAATGCTTCAGTCTCTGTTCGATTTGTTCAATGTCCCTGATTAAATTATTCCATCTTTGTAGGGAAAGTCGTGTCTGCTTAAGCATGCCGTTATTTTTCCTTCTTTTGTAGTGTCGTCTGCGTTCTCTTTCTACGTTGGACCTCTTTCTGACTTTCCTCAAAGGAACATGTTTCAGACTTGATATGCTTCAGAAGTCACTTTTTCTATTCCTTGTGTAGGACTTGCATTACTTAGAACTGTGTCCCATTGAATGTTTGTAAGTTTCCTGTTTATTGTCTCCCAGTATATCCTTTTATTATTAAAATTAAATTTACTGAATAACCCTTCTCGCTTGATCATTGTTTCAGGTCTATTCTGAGTATATTGATGGTAGTTTGCACTTCAATGAGCTTGTGATCTGAGTATGTTGTATCTGATATCGTAATGCCCCGATTATGTTTTCATTGTTTGTGAAGACGAGATCTAGAATATTTTTGTTCCTAGTTGGCTCTGATATCTGCTGGTTGAGTGAAAATTTGTCACAGAATTTAAGTAGTTCTCTAATATGTTGTTGGTTATGTTCAGATAGATTTCCTGGTGTATTATTATTGTTTGCTATTCTCCATCTTAGACTAGGCAGCTTGAAGTCACCTAGGAAAATAATATCAGGTATTGGATTTGCCAAATTATCAAGGTTATTCTCTATTTTGTTTATCTATTCTATGAATTCATCAGCCATTGCATCTGGTGGTTTGTATATTAGAATAATAACCAAGTTTATTTTCTCTATTTTTACTCCCAGTACTTCTACCACCTCATTTATAGAGTTAAGGAGCTCTGAGCAAACAGGGTCTTCCCTAATACTGTATACAGACTCACTCCTCCATGTAACTTATATACCCTATCACACCTCTATAGATTATATCCTGGTATCCAGATCTCACTGTCCAAGAATTCCCCTACATGGGTTTCTGTGAAAGCTCCGAATACTGCATTTGACTCAGTGAGGAGGCCATTAATGAAAGGTATTTTGTTTTTTACTCTTGCTTTTAGCCCTTGCATATTGGCAAAGATGAATGAGGTTACTCTATTTGATACGAATGAATATCTTTACCAACTTGAAGCATATAACTGAATAAAAAACACAAACAAATAGGAGGCTTAGCAAATGATGATACAAAATAATACAAAGGTACAATACTCACACTTGCCATATTGACACTAGCCACTTGTCTGGGAGCCCGCCGCCTGTTGCGCTGAGTCTTGCCTCCGCGCTTTGACGCTCCACGAGGTGACTGGTCAGACGTAGGAGTGTCTGGAGCCTTCACTTCTTCTTTAACTTGCTGTAGTTAATAAATAAACCAAATACTTTACTTTGTTAGCATACTAATTACATAACATTAATGAGAACTAAATACAGTACAGTATTACCAAATCATTAATACAGTTTGTACAGTAATGCAATGTGTTAGAATATGGGAGGAAAACAGACATGGTTTCAGAAAAAGACACAAATTAGGCTACATAACTAAACCACTACTTCTGGAGAAGCCCCACGGTGGTTCCCCATAACTATCTCCCCGAGACTACTCAAATCTACCAGCCACATCATTTACATGAGTTCATTTGGCTTACCAGGAACCAGAGCCAAAACCTGGCCTCTTCACACAAGGTGCAGGGAGCAAATGACATTGTCATTTCATTAGGAAAAAATCTAGTAAGTCAACAAAGCTATAAGACAACTGCTGGGTTCACAAGGCTCAAAAGCCACTAAACTGCCAAGTAATTCCCCAAACAATACAAAATAAACAAAAGAAAACACATTAACATCTCAACAAATCAATGAACATGAAAGGGAGAGAGGGAGACAGAGAGCTGCCGGGACTGTACCAGGAAGAGCCATTTCATTACATTTAATGCTGTGTTTCTGGAGAAGCCGTATGGTAGCTCCCTCTGGCTAAATAAACAGAGAAAATTTAGAAGGACTTATCAGAGAGGAGGAGAGGCAGTAGGCACTAAGTCGAAAAAGAGACCAATGGCCAGGAAACATGACCCAGGCCAACACAGGAACCACGAAAAGGAACAGGGACATTGACTAAATACCTGGCTGCCATGTTAAGTATGACAAAACCCCCAAGTCCGAATATTCACCCAAGACATTAGAGAAGACTGTCGTGAATGCAGCATATTTGGAAACATCATGGGGTCCAAGCTGCCGGCTGGCTAGCCTTGATAACACTCTGGACAGCCTATGAAACATGAGCTTTGGAACGAGACCAAGGAGCTGGCACTAGTCACAAGAATCTTTGATTGCTTGTTTATATAATTTGGAGAGTTCTTTCTGCGGTTCTTGAGGCTGCAGTCTCGTTTGAAAGCAGCAGTGGTTTTTTGTTTTGTTTTGTTTTCTACTGTCTGGATGCCTTTCCCAGTGGGTGGCAGACATGACCAAATTAATAAACAATTTTATACTCAAAGAAATCACATTAACGTGACGTATCAACAAGAAAATCAGTAGGAGCCATAAGGATGACTCAAACCTATGCTCTGGGTACTCCCAAACAATGCCTTAGACCACTACACCACGACAGTCAAAATCCCAGATCGCAATGCTTTTGACCATGCCATGGTGTAGTGGTCTAAGGCATTGCTTGGGAGTACCGAAAACATAAGTTCAAATCCACCTCACAGCTTCTACTAATTTTCTCAACTTTATCACAAGTGCCACCATTTCCTGCACCTCTGAGGGGGCCAGGTTCTGGCTCTGGTCCCTGGTAAGCCTTTCAGACTAGTATCAGACGGTCCCCTGATACTACTAGGTCCCATGTCTGATGGGACCTAGTAGTATCGCACACTACCAGAGATAGTAGCTTCAGGGAGCCACAAGGGCTTCCCCAGAAATACATAAATTAATGTGTTAAATAACTATTTATGTATACATAATTGACAAAAGCAGTGAATGAGTACTGTATATAAGCCTAAGATGCTCAAAGAAAGTGTCTTACAACCCACTCCTTTTGCTGCTGTTCTGTATGGGAACATCATCCAGAAATAGATTGAAACACTGACAGGAAAGCCCAAATGCTGTGACCCTCCATCACTATGTGATGGAGTGCGAAAAGATATGTGAATTTAGAGACATTCTATAACCAATGTTCCAACGATGTGTAAATATTTCATTCAAAATGATCTGCTACCAGAAATTTTAGCCAAATATCCCCAGTTTGCTAACTGTAGGTAGTAACTAAGTGATTGTAACCTATCCACCGCTGCCCACTGGATGGGGGGGCGGTGTGCAGGACAAACATATCAATTGTGACACTAGCTCTCCACATATGTCAGTTGCTTAATTTAGAACCTGTACTTGAGGTCGATCTCGAAACCATTGTTGATGTGACGACTAGTACTGAATTTTGTAACTAGCTCATCAAGATTGTAACATGCTTAGCTAAATGAATTGTGGGGCTCAGTCCCTGAGCCCATTATGTGCCTCTGTAACCCTTTCCACTACCGTCCACAAGATGGGTATGGGGTGCATAATAAATGAACTAAACTAAATCTAACTGTGATTTGAAATAATCACAGGCCTCTAGCACATGATGACCCCATTGTATAGTAGAATATTAAAAAAAAATAGCATAATTTTGTTTACAATTCTTGGTTAGCTCCATTACATCTATATAACCACAATTACATTAATAAAGGAATTTTTTGTCCCATTTGGAATGCAAAAACTTGCTTATATTGCCAAGGACTGGCAACCTTACCTTAATGTTAGCCCTTGATTCTACAGAACAAAATTGTTACTACTATATCTAAATTAAATTTTTGGCTAATTTTAATTACTGATCATACTGAACAGAATTGATGCTTATATCATCCCATTATTATTCACACTTCAGCACATATGGCCTTTGATTATGCTAAACAGACTACTGTTGTCAATGCATTACTTGTCTTATTTCTAGCCAAGTGTGACTGATCATACTGAACACAATGTACATGCATACGTAATAATATTACGCCATCATCCAAGACTAACCTGCTTGTCTGGTACTGGTTCAAGGTCTTCCACAGGGAGTGGTGGTGGCTCAAGGTAAAAGGCTACAGGCTTCAAAACTGTATGTGTATGGAACCTATAATATGAAAAATATATCAAAATACAAGAGATAGATGAACAAATTCTCACATACCAATTTCAACCTGTCATCCAAAAATTATAGTACCTATTATTATTATTATGGATGGAAGTACAAAACTGCCATATGTTAGCCCTAGGATTGCTAACAATACTAAGGCTAACAACACCTAGGGCAGGTTATATTAATAGGTTTAAGTTCAAGTACGTTTATTGAGACAAGAAGATACATCTCTCAAAAGAACAGAGTAGCTTAAGACTATTTCTACCCTCCTCTACTTCAAGTACAATAAGATACATCTCTCAAAAGGACAGAGTAGCTTAGGCTGTTTCTACCCTTCTCAACTTCAAGTACAATAAGATACATCTCAAAAGGAAATAGTAGCTTAGGCTATTTCTACCCTCTACATCAAGTCCCTCAAGGGGCTCACAAATCCAGTGAGCACAAATCCACAAATCACAGTACAAGAATCATAATTTACATTGTACATTAAAATAGTCATCACTGCATTTAAGTGTTACACTCTCTGGGCAAAGTGCTTGTACCTCCTAAGGTACAAATGGTTCCTGCAGGACAAAGTTCAAGAATGGCCAGCACCTAACTTGGAAGCACAGGGACCTGCCACTTCTGATGGTGACCTAGATGCATTACAAGTACTGGTAGTGTGACAAAGCTGACATGGGAGGGTTGGTATCGAGGAGGGGGGCTGGGATTCTCGCCCGCCTGGCAGTGGCTATCATTATTAATGGGTTTGAGACAATTTTGAATGTTTCGATCAGCATTTTGACTTGTTTGGCACCTTTGAGACTACATTTTCTGTGAACCTTGCAGTTGTCTGTAATGCTTTAATGACTTTCTGGATGCTTTCCTGGTGGAGTGACAGAATGTCACACACACACTGTGCCTCTGTGCAGAGGCCAGGCTTTGGCTCAAGTCCCAGGTTGGCCAAACAGAACTCCTGCGACTGATGTGACTTAGTAACTAGATGAGATATCTTTAGAGAGCCACAGGGGGAAGACTCTTCCAGAAAACAGTGTTGAACGTAATGAAACATTTTTCTTAGGGGTGGGAGAGGGACCCTCAGTGTGTGTGACCTAACTTGTGGATGGATTGTTTGCCAAGTCATTTGCTGCTTTATTTGTGAACCCTGCAATTGTCCATTTTGTATCACTTCATTTCTTCCCCTGCTCCCTGCACCTCTGTGAGAGGGGAGCCAGGCTTTGGCCTCTGATCACCGATAGGCTTACAATGACTCCTAGGGATAATATGACTTGTATGCGTGGAGCTATCTCACTGTGGCTAGCTGCAGGATGCCACTGATCGGCCTCTCTAGAAAAATCTGAAACCCACCTTAACAGTCTATGAGCTTCTTCATATTTAAGAGGCTTGCGCTCGAGTCGGGTGGCACCAAACCATGCCCACGATAACGGAGCAGGATTGCGATGACCATCTAAAATATCCCATGGACTAAGCTTCTGCTTCTCTGCTGCTTGCAAACCCTTCAATAAAATGATAAACACCAGAAAATAAATAGTTAAATTACTAAATCTATCTGATAAACAGCAACTAATACAAATTATATTTTAATCATTTTTATTTTTCATTTATACTATTTACTCTATTACACACATTTAATGTAGAGTAATGTGAAGAGGAATTTTCAGCAGACATATCAGTTACCAACCATCTGCACAAATTGTTCCGTGCTTCAACGGCAAGTACCTGTACACCAATTGCAATAATAGTTGTACAATCAATTTAAACATCCCATAATAGAGGCAGATATCAATATACAGTGCTGTCTATAAATAAATAAAATAAAATACATAAATATATATATATGTGTGTGTATATTATATATACAGGATATACATACATCACAAACACACATGGAAGATCTTGTGTAACTAATTTACTTAGTTGCTATGATACAGCCACAGAGATATTACAGGCAAGAGATGGATGGGTTGACTGCATTTATCTGGACCTAAAAAAGGCTTTCGACAGAGTTCCACATAAGAATTGTTCTGGAAACTGGAACATACTGGAGGAGTGACAGTGGCTTCTAATATGGATGAACAGTTTTCTGGCAGAAAAATGAGAGCAGTAATCAGAGACAATGGATTGAACTGCAGAAATGTCATGAGTGGAGTCCCACAGGGGTTCAGTTCTTGCAACGGTAATGTTCATTGTCTACATAAACGACCTACCAGATGGAATACGGAATTATATGAACATGTTTTCTGATGATGCTAAGATATTAGGTAACATAATTACGGGCTATTCATGCCCATGCCACCTCTTGGGTGGCTTAATCTTCATCAATCAAATAGGGAACATAAGAAACTTAGGCAACTGTCATGCCTTTCAAGAGGACCTAGACAAAATAAGTGTATGGATCACCACCTGGCAAATAGAATTTAATATGAATAAATGCAATGTTATGGAAGGTGGAATAGGAGAAAATATACCACACACAACCCACAAATTATGTGAAAAAGCTATAAAAAATTCTTAAGAAAGAAATCTACGGGTGGTTCTAGATAGAAAACTTTAACCTGAGAACCACATAAAGAACATTGTGCAAGGAGCCTATGCAATGATATGCAATTTCAGAATGGTTTTTAAATATATGGACGGTGAAATACTAAAGAGATTGTTCATGACCTTTGTGAGGCCCAAGCTGGCAGCAGTTGTATGGTGCCCATATCTTAAGAAGCACATCAACAAACTGGAAAAGGTGCAAAGACATGCAATTAAATGGCTCCCAGAACTGATAGACAAGAACTATATATAGAGGTTAGAGGCATTAATATGCCAAAGCTAGAAGATAGAGGAAAAAGAGGCAATATGATTACTATGTACAAAATAGTAACAGGAATTGACAAAATTGACTAGGAAGAATTCCTGGGACCTGGACCTTCAAGAACAAGAGGTCATAGATTTAAGCCAACTAAACAAAGCTGTTGAAGAAATTTAAGAAAATTCTCTTTTTCAAACAGGGTACTAGATGGTTCAAACAAGTTAAGTGAGAAGGTGGTGGAGGCCAAAACAGTCAGTAGTTTCAAAGCATTATATGACAGAGTATTGGAAAGATGAGACACCACAAGCAAAGCTCTCATCCTGTAATTACACTTAGGTAATTACACACACCAGTATGAAGATGAATAGTGTTGGAGGAGGAGTAAGAAACAGCAAGACTAAAGTAAAATATAACTGTTGTTAATGATTCAACAATGGATATTTTGTGATAATGAACAAAACAATATTTTTATCTGCACAAGTCAAAGGATACTGAAAGAGAAAATAATTAAATTATATTTTCAATTAGCCATATAATTCAACTCGACGTGAAACCAGGCCATATTTAGGACGAAATGCTTGCCACTTTTTTTACTACCGCCGGTACTCTTCACTCCCAGGCTACAGTACTGTACAGTACTTCAAAATCCAGACCCCAGATTACAGTACACTCAACTCATATTAAGCCTTTCGTAGCAGTTGAAGCTCTGTTACATTCGAAGTTTGTAACTCTTTGCTATTTTTATGCTAATCATTATGAACTAATCATTTGTCAGTGTACAATTTCTCCTTCAATCTACTATATCACTTGCATAAGGAGAGAATGCAAAATATGAGTGCAAAACTGTAGTTTCACAACTTCAGCACACACCTACATGCAGTCACAACCACATGATTCTTATTTAATGAGCACATTACATTAATCCTTTAGTACTTACATGCTTTTTGTCCTTATCAAACTCTTGTAACCGATTGCCTTTCGTGTCTGTCACAGACCCCCAAGGCTCAAGGGTAATGACTTCAGCTTGCAACTTTGGCAGTGGAATCAGTTGACGGACCAGGCGTAGTGACACATTGTTACGCTCGCCAACTTCCTAAGGAATAAATTTACAAATTTATTATTTTTTTACTTCAAATCCTGTATTATAATTGTTTAATCAAACTTAAAGTTTCATCTATACTTCTGCACTTAAAGTGTTCTTAACCAGAGCTTCTGTGATTTATTAGTTTTGGTTCATGTCAAAACAAGGTACTGTATACTCAATTCACACTTTTTGATCAAATGGTTCACATTTTTGTTGTATCTCATTCCCAACTTCATTCATGAGCTTCTTTCTGGTCATTCTTGTCATATGTATGAGTGAGGTCTATGCTCTTGCTGCATATTTCTCAGTTACTAATCAAGGAACAACACATTTAATATCATTATTTGTTAATCTTGTTCCAACATCTTGTATATAGAGTACATTCAAATTACAGTATTGTTGTTCCTACCTAACCATTTGTACAATCTTATTAAATGAGGCAAATTTAATCTAAAAAAAAATTTAAGCCTTCAAATCAACGTGAGGAGCAGCTACATCACCAGAATCATTCACCTGCTCTCGGTGGTATGAGCCTGTGTGCTTAGAAAAGTATACTACTGCCAGGCAAGTAAAAATACTGACACCAGTGCCACAGAAAACATATCAAATGGTCCTAGGCAATCATGGAGAGTTGTTAAAAACTTCCAGTTAGCCTGCATTGCCGCCTGCATCAACCACTGCCAGGCAGCCGCAACACCATACACAATTCTAGATTATCTGACCCAAGTCACTCTCATACTTTCTGATGCGAGAAAGCGACTGTGTTCCTGGAAAGTAGAGCAAAACTTGAGGTATTGAGACCAGCAAAATGATTCGGTTAAAAAGTATTGAATATGAAAAGTGCCTTTCTCAGCAGAATTATCTAGCTGCTTCAAAAGGTAGGATATTTGTTTGTCTTTTGATTTACATTGTGCAACAGGCAGGATGACATTCTGGCACTGAAGCCAAAGGAAATTTTCAAACACACTTGCAGGGTAAATACAAGGAATGAGATTTAGATCTTTTCACCCTACCTTATAGGCTTTGTATCATATGCACTTTCTTGATGCTTGATGCTCACATTTTGTATCATATCTGCTCTTGAGATTGTGGATGGAGGTAGTATCAATGATTACTACTTTCAAGCCACTTCACTTGTCAACCACTCATACATTGTGGGAGTACAGTACAATACTATATACTGAATGCTCACTGCGTAGCTCTGCCAAAATCACAAGAGAGTTACCGTTTCTTAAGTCAAAACCCAAATAACAGGACATACCAGTGCACTATATATACTGTAGTTACTTACCAACCTGCGGCAGAAAAAAATATTCCTAATGTGTAAATCCATTAAAACACTGCATTAATAACAGAAAATAGATAAATGATTATATAAAACATTATTATAATTATTGTTAGAAATGCCTGCATTATCCTGGTAAATTATGTAACTTTTTTTCCTCTGGCTGCTGATGTGTTGGACCCAACTGAATTGTTCTGATCCCATGGAATGACAAACACATGTTTTTCTTCCCTCTCATATGATGCAACAAGGTGGTACTACATATCTAAAGGATTTTATTTATAAATAGTTTTTAATACAAAATCAGCTAATTTTAAGCCAACAAGATGTCTAGGAGCAGCAGCAATCAACATGGGAGGTGGCAGGAGTAAGAAACTTAACCATTAAATTCAGGATAAGCCGAGAGGCACTGAACATTTTGAGACAACCCGTTCTCGCACTTTCTTACAGTCAATATTGACTTATTAAATATGTGCATATTTGACATACTAAACATACTAGTTTACCTTGAAAAGCTTCACAGAAAACACCGACCTTACCTAACCTTCTTAGTATGTTAAGATAAGCATCTTATTGCTTCATAATTACAATTATTACTTAACCTATTATAGGTACAGGTTAAGTAATAATTGTAATTACGAAGCAATAAGATGCTTAGGTAAGGTCGGTGTTTTCTATGAAGCTTTTCAAGGTAAACTAGTATGTTTAGTATGTCACATATGCACGTATTTAATAAGTCAATATTGACTATACGAAAGTGCGAGAATGGGTTGCTTGAGAATGGCTGTGCCACTGTGAGCGTGGTGAGAATGTTCAACACTGGCACAAATACAATGTTGTATCTGATATATTAAAAAGAAGTGAGAAATACATGGAATATATGACTGCTAATGAGTGAAGGAGCAGACAGTAGTGTTTAAAATTTTAAGCTTAAACTGTAAGGTACTTAAAAATATGACTACATAGGCATGACATGGTTAAGAAAATAAATTAAACATGAAAAACCACAAGTTATACCTAGGACAAAATCTCACCCCTAATATGCCAATATATTACTGGATATAGATAGCAAACATTAAAAAGACCCACTTCCATTATACTTACTTTTTTTATCTTTTTGACAAGATTATAATAATGGCGCCTGTTCTCCTCACGAGACTCAGAAGGTCCATCAGATATTAGAGTGGAGTGAATCAGAGTTGCCAGCATGTCCAACACTGTGTTGAAGAGCTCACTGTGACAAAATTTATGTTATAAGTAAGTGTACAGTACTCATACCAAGCACATAAACGTGTATAAAATATATATTCATAATACTGTATGTATTATTAGTCAATTTAATATCTGTCAAATTAAAGACTTGGATAGGCTTTCCAACTTACTACTAATGTTTTATTAATTTGAACCAATAAAGGATATAATGACTGGAAACAAAAGGTTTCTTTTTAATACTTTATAATCTACTTTTCACTTAACATAGCTCACTTCACAACTGTCTCTCAAAGCACTTCCCATGAGAGAGCTGACTGAAAAGGCGTCTTCACAAAGGAGAAACTGTGCCCTTCCGAGAAGATAACTCTCGGTGGTAAACACAAACCCAAGCTAAGGTGGCAGATAGCAGCACGAGATACTCAAGATAAAGACTATACTTGCTTATGAAATGTTAGAAAAATGAGCATCAACTGCTGGACTAACTTAATTCAAGAGAAAACTGCACAGCAATTGGTCTCCACAGGACACACACACACACAGCCACAGAGCCACCCAAATGAGCCACAGAGATATTAGAAAGAATTTTTCAGTATCAGAGTAGTTAACAAATGGAATGCATTAGGCAGTGATGTGGTGGAGGCTGACTACATACACAGTTTTAAATGTAGATTTGATAGAGCCCAATAAACTCCAGAATCTGTACACCAGTTGATTGACAGTTGGGAGGCCGGACCAAAGAGCCAAAGCTCAACCCCCACAAGCACAACTAGGCGAGTACAGAGACAGCCAAATGATCATTAGCCTAGAGAGTAAGGTGGACTCCTCACTTTGACCCATATGGACTGGGTTGCCATCTGGTAGTGAATGGGGTAGCTGCCCGATTCAGTTGTTAGCTTGTAAGTTTCGTTTTGATAGTTTCATACATGTTAAAATATTTTTCAGAGGGAGGTTAAATATTTTATGAGTCATTTGAAAATTTTGTGGATGGTTTGCCTCAGTACAGGGCTCATCACTATGTGGATTTGTAAGGCCCCCCTCCCTTGTCCCTGGTGAATACTCTCTCCCAGGTGTTTGATATGGGTAGTCTGTCCAGTAATTGCCAGTGCATGAGTTGAGGGAAGCTAGTTAGGTACCTGGCCAGAAATTACAGGCTTACTCTATAAGATGTCAGATCTACTCAGCATAGTTGTCAGACTTAAAGATGTAAAACATTCGACAAAGATGTAACAAAAGAAAATGTCTGATTTCAGTAGGTTAGGTAAAGATGAGAAAGAATTGCCCCTTAAGGGTGGCATTTAATAGTCAAACAAATCACAGAAGATCTTAGGAATGCAAGGAAATTGCAGAATGATGAGAATGGGAAACTTTGATCATTAAGACAAGACCTTTCAAAGGAAGCTAGAAAAGCAAAACCTCAATGAAGGGAAACATCGAAATGGGAATTGAAATGAAGAAAGATGATAGGGACTGAAAAGCCTGTGAAATGGTACATAAAAACAAACCAGGAAAATCCTTAGAGGAAGGGGGAGAAAAGAACAAAAGGAGAAGAAACATGTTCCTGAAAATTATATATACTGGGTACTAATATAGATGGAGCGAGAACAAAAAATACTGGAGCTAAAGGATATAATTCAGCTTTAGGTCCCAGATATTGTTGCACTAACAGACAAACCGAAGAAAATATTTTACATGAGGTCATAATGAATAACTATGTTAATATGATCTATTTTGTTATATATCATATAAATACATTGTCCAATGCTAATATATGTTACTTTCATCAATGTCCCAAAAATATTTTTTTAGGAGTTTTTTTTAAGATTTTAGTTTTTTTTTTTCCTTTGTTTATTATCTAATTTTGTTGTAACCTTTACATCCTGGAGAATGCATACGTTTCCAAACCTCTGTGAAGATAGAATGGAATTGGTCAACAAATAAATCAGTCACAACTCGCAAAACTTGGGAATTTTAATTTTTTTGGCCGATTTTTTCTCTAATTTCAAACTATATTTTCTTTGTCTCTTTAGGTTTTTTGATGATTAGGGACCATATTAGGTCTTTTTCACTTACTGTATATAAAGTATACCCTAAATATATTCCCTAAATCATTATAATTATTATAATGCCCGAAACGCTTTGCGTAATAGTGGCTTTAGGCATTGTATGTACTAGCCCTATCTATAAACCCATCACTCTCTGTAAAATCTCTTGTATGTATGTACCTTACCTAAATAAACATTTGATTTGATTTGATTATAATTATCCCTATATTTTGTGTTTTTTGGGGGTTATTTTTTCTTGACTTCATTTCAAAATGTATTGACCTACAACTTTCACATATTCGAGTATGAGTGTCAAACAATGTTTATTAAAACATACAATTAAATTAACGAATTAAAACTACCTTTATTCACTACTGATAACTTCAACTTCAATTATCTCTGAAACCAGAGTTTCAACTTTAAGTGGCTTCTAAAATTCCAGTTATCAACCGATTCTCACTATTTTGACATCCTGTGTGCTCAGCTGTCTGTTCTACAATCCCATCAGAATGGATTTTTCATAAACTTTATACATTTGGAGTTATAATTTTTTTTTGGTCTAAATTTGTCGCATATTTCAAATGCTTTATTGATGATTTTTTTATTAATTTTGATGATAATTCTATTGATGAAAGCAAGCCCAAATTAAATTAAAACAAATTGTGTTGCTACTCACCTATTGTTAGAAAGGTCAATCACACCAAATATAATGAGATTAACAAGGAGCAAAGCCCATTCAGTGATGATGGAATTGGAATAGGAAGATGTTATTACATCAAACAGGCCTCCCACTAGAGCAAACCGCAGACTCAATGCCTCCAGCATCAATTGTCGGCTCCTGCCATCTTCAGGAAAGGTGACTTGCAGAGCTCCAGGCTTTTCCTGATAAATTAAGTCAATTAATACACTACCAGCATGTTACGTAACAACAACAACAACAATTTAATAAAATCCATTACCATTAGGGCGATGGGAGATCTAACTATCGTTCAGATGTCACATGTTTCAAATATAACTGCTTAACAGCCTAATGCTGCATGTCATATCTCACTTTTATATACAGTGGCTTATTCACTGTCTTCTCTATGTCACCTTACTTTTAGAGAAAATCAGCTTATCTTTAGAGCACTATCTGATTTTGATGGAACATACTTTATGGAACCTTTGTCTGCATAGTTAACTCGTCTCAAACTTAAGAGATCAAATATATACAATGCAAAAACCAAATGGCATTTTATTAGCACACTAAAAATAGAAGTGTCTACTAAAACCCCGTTAGTTAGTACCATGGTCATTGTGACTTAGATTATTTGTGGTTTTGAGATACTGCACCAGAACCAGGCTGAGTGGTTTCTAATGAATAACCCAAATTCATAATTCCTTTTACTCTATGTATATGGAATACATATAACATCAAAGGTGTAGTTTCTAAGTTATATTGATCCAGGTTGAGTAGCCTCAAGGCAGATAGCCATGGCTTGGTGCATACCATAATACAGTACAGAATATATATTACAAATTTTCACCAGATTTGGTGACGGTCGAATTATATTAAACAATTCTGTGAAAGCACCTAGCAGAAACAAACAAAAACATAAAAACAAATTGTTGTTTTCCTGGAATCCCAGTTACAAGTTTTGGCTCAAGTGCTGGAGAGTTAGCTCATCCTGACCCTCAGCAAGCTCAAGATGACATTTGGTGGTGTTTGAGTCTTGGTGGAGATTAGCTAGTTCAGATAGAGTTGCTTGGAATTTGGAGATTTCCAAAGATTTTGTTGTAGTCAAGATTTGTGTTTCAATTCTTGGCAGCTGATCACAGCTGTGGGTTGATCTTTGATTCCCAAATGTTTCCGAGTTATAATGAGAGAGCGCAAGCAAAGATGGTGCTTGTCTCCGATGTGCGAAAATTGTCACAGTGGCTCTGTATCTTCCGGTGAAGTACGCTGAGGGAAGCTACCAAGGTGTAACCCAGAAATGGAGTGTCTCATTATATCATTATACTTGATGTTTAATTTCTAACTATATATAAATACAGTGCATGTTTCTATTCTGCTTAAATAGAACCAAGTCCAACAGTACACACTGTAGTATAAAATGAAATGATAGGATTCTGGTATGATTAATAATCAGATGCAATGGATACTCAAGAAACTTTTACTGGACCAAAATATAATGCCAACAACACTAAAATTCACCAAAATAAAATTGTGCATAGATTAAAAACTGCAGTATTTCTACGTAACCTGATTACCTAAATATGCTCTAATATTATAATGTAGTCATGCACTACATAAAACAAATGCATATACAAACAATATTTTACCTCTTTAGGAGAGAAGAGAGACTGTGTGAGTTGTGTCCTGAGAGACTCTAGTAATTCAGATAATTGATCATCCTGACCATCAAGGCACATGAGCACCAGCTGGAGGAACGGTCGGTGAGATGCAAGCGGCCAGTGTCCCAACTGTCTTCCTACTGGTGGTATCTCCATGCCATTACTACTGCTCACGCTGCTAGGCTGACTGTGACTCGGAGGAGGGCTTACTACTGGACCCTCACTAGTTGCATTCTCATCATCCGTTGGTTTAGAATTCCCAGAATAGGCACCAAAATTGACTGACTCTAGCACTTGACCTGTAATAGAATGGTTACAAATTATCGGCAAGGCATAGGGCACAACATACTTGGTATTTTGAAGCACATGTACATTTTTCAACTAAACATTTTTTTACTGGTCTCTTTCATTACAAAATATATGTAACCCCCCAAAACAACTTCTGGATACTTCTTATTTCCAATCCTAAATCTGTACTCTATATTGGCATCTTTCATCACTTTGAATTAGCTTTTGCTTCATGAAGTTTTAAGATTACTATTAGCAAAGCCAACACACTTGTATTGGGAAGGACTTCTAAACACCTTTATGTGGGATACCTTATATAATATGGTATCTAAGTTTACACCACCTTCATGTGGTGGCCTCGATAATATAGTACACCCAGTGTGATAAAACTAAAGGGGCATGCAGTATATATCTTGTTATTTCAAGATGCTTTCTGGGAGGATCCTCTCAGCAGTTACTTGAGCATAAGCACTGGTATAGCCAAGCCTTAAATATGGCACCAGACCTCTGAGATTCATACACACCTGCCAGGAGCCAGGCCTAGAACCTGGCTCGCTTCACAAGGCATGCAGAGCATGGGGGGATCAGAGATCTCCCTAAAACTGAGAAAATATCCACCAGAAAGGTTAGGCAAAACAAATAAAAAAACAATTGCTTGAAAGAATGGTTGAACCTAGAGGCAAACAATCATTGCCACAGGGTGAACAACCCCCAACCTTGATGCACCTGGCTGCCTTCAGATGGTGATCCAGGTCACCAGGTACCCCCCGGGTCACATGGGGGGTGCCTGGTGAAGTACCAACTAGCTGCTGATGTCTCACACAGTCATCTGGTGTTTTCTAGGGTTAAATTGTACTGCAAGACCCATTGTCCTACTCCATTTTCAGAAAAGGGGGATTTGGCTATTCCTGAAGAAACAGTTCCTCACTGAAGGGACATTGCTTTCCTTTACGCCATTTCTGTTTCCCGATTGTATTTTTATCACCCACATATTAATTCTGCCTGTGAAGCAAGATCTACCTTCCCTGGTGGCTGAATTGCATTTCCTTTACTCTACAAGAGATGCATGCTCTGAGGGGTTCGGGGTCTCTCATCTACGAACAGGCACCTCTTCAAGTCCTCACTTTTGGGTAGTACATGTGATTCCCTTATGTTTTGGTGCCTTGCACTTTGGCAGAGTGTGAGCTTGGGTTGTGTTTCAGTGAGTCTTACTTACCCATGGATTCATATGCCTTCCCTCACTGGGAAGATACAAGGTCAGAGTTGGGTGTATGATTTACAGATAATGCTTCCCTTGTGCCTGGCACACTACTTGCCTGTGCAATGGTGCAGGCAGCCAGCACCTTTTGCCCCAGGGGAGGTTTGCTGGTGGGGCAAGAAGGAAGTCATAGTGGTCTTTACTGGAGAGAACAGCTGAGCATGCCATGAGGACATGTTATACAACGACAGTGCACACAATTCATACTAATGGTCACTAAATAAAATCATTATGGCATAAATGCACTATATAAACGTATTATATAAGGATTGACTGTATTTTACACTTAACATTTTGTCACACACCAAGACAAAAGAAGTAAAAGCAAAGACTTATCAGCTAGATCATTTTCTAGACAGTTACCAGGTACTGTCTGGATCCTTCTCTGGGTAAATAACAGCCAAGACTTACCAGCCACTTTCAACACTCTTCCCTGCACAGCTTTTGGAAGTTTAGAGATGAGTGGAGCCACTAGACAGATGGACTGAGGCTTTCGAGTTCTGAAATATATCGTAACTAAATTTAATGTATATAATTAATAATACAGATAGTTTTAATTTATATTATGTTGTCTCACTCTCTCAGTTTGCACACTTACATTTTTCCTGGGATGCCAAGTACAACTTTTTATAATTATTACATTCCAACTTTCTTTTCTGTCTTGTCACTTGGCACATAGCTTCGGGCTCAGTTAAGGTCTCTCAATTATAACAAATTTGAGAAATGATTTTTAGACTGTGCAAGTTACAGCCAAACATGGGCAAATATATTCTCAAATAGCAAATCCAGCAATGAGAGTCTAACAGTTACTGGAAGAGCCTAGTATATTTTATATATAAGTGTACTGTACTAAGAGTGACCAGAGACTACAGTACCACTGTTTTCAGAGAATATTTGTGTTTGGTCATCAATACAGTGGTTTCCTGCTCCAATATACTGGATTGTACATGGAGAGGATTCTGGGAGTTCTTCTACTCCCCAAGCCTGGCATGTATGTCAATAATGATGACGATCCTTCTATTGTAATTCACATTTGAAAAGCCAATAAGCAAATAAAATCAAGTCTAGCTTTTCACATTAAAAGATACTTCCAAGATGTCTTCCACATTCTTGGTTTATTTGGTATGACTTGCAAGTCAATCAAGCAACATGAGGCACCAGTCACATATATTATGCCAGAGAGTCACTAGAGACAGTGTCACCCAGCATCAATATTCTTATGCTGACAATGTCTATTAATAAGCATGAGCCTTCCAGAATTTCCAGTGATGTCTCACTTAAGACCACTAATGGAAACCCTGGATTAACCTCATGTACTAATTATAAGGAACACTGGAACAAAGTACACCAGAGTGGGCTCTGGAGAGGCCATTCCAGACCGACAACCAGAGTGCAACACCATAGTCTCCTGAGACTGATGGATGCCTGCTACAAATTAAAAGCAAGCATGCACCATCTCCCCACCAACACCAGGAGACAGCATCTTTCCCAACCCAGGGTACTACAGTTCATACCCTCCTCATGCTGACTGTGTTCCATGATGGTCTGGCAAGGGGAAACAATTGTTCAAAAATTAAATGATTATTTCCCAATCTTGTGATCATGTTATGTACAAGACACCCGGCAGCACAGTAGCTGTGTTTAGTTTAGTGGCCAGTGTGACAGAGCTTGATAAGTGTCCTTTGTCAGGACAGGATAGAATGTGAATAGCATACAGAACACAATGACAAGGCTGGGTGGTAATGGTTTGTGAAGAGTGTGTGCATTTGCACATTTTGTGTATGACAGCTCATGAGGAGCACTGTGCACCTATGTCGTATGAAGCACTGCAGTGCTACTGTATTGTGGAGTTGCCTGGAGTGTAGTGGTGCCTGTTACTTCAACATGCTATACAGTTAGCATGATATAATGAATGATCAAGAGATTTGAGTTTAATATCTAAAAATATTGAAGTCTTTTTTCTACACTATTTTCTCTATTTCTCTGGGTTGATGCCTCCCCACCCAATGAGGGTGAAAATGGGGTAATGAGGAAAAATATACTTTATGCAAGTGATTTTGCTTACAAAAATTGTGCAAGTGTATACAAGTTCCATCACTCGTGGAGATAAAAACACAGTTTGACAAGTAAAATAATGAACAACAATCTTTTGAATATTCAAATAAGAAATGAAATGGGATCCATTATTAACAAATACATATTGTTGCTCTGCATATTTACCTGTGACAAGAGAGCGAGACTGACATGGGTGATCTATCAGGATCATGGCTAAGATGAAACACTTCAATAGCTGCCTGAGCCACATTATCAAGCCATGAGTTGAGCTCCTGGGATGAAACTCTCTGTTGTTCATACATCAGATGCAGGTCTAGCCATGAGATGCGTAGACTCCATTCATCTAAATCCTGTACAGGGTATTTTAAAGAAATGCTTAAAGTTAAGTAAAAGGTATTAAATGCATAATTTTATGGAATAAAATATTAGAGCTGAAAATATTGTATATTTTTTCTAATTACTATATTTCAAGCACAAAATAAATTTTACATGTAGTAGATGTGACAAAAATTCTTTATATAGTTAAGAAGAAAATTTGATCAATTACTGTAATTGATCGATGATAAACAAAAATGAGGATCATGACAGCCATGGCAGGCCAATAATCTATACCACAACATCAGGGATCTATTCCAATGTGACTGATCACACTGGTGTTAGGGATTCAAAACAAAAACAAAGAGCTCAATCCAAACCCTAAGGCTAGGCATTCTTAGCCAGCTTAGAGGAGCAATCTGTTGACTATCTTCAGCCAGATGTGGCCCAGAGAACGAAGTCTACAAGCAAAGTTCAGCCGGCAGAGAAGGCTCTCAAGATTCTGACAAGGCAGTGCAAGACCTGAACCAACTGTAAATGGGATGCAAACCAAAGCAGTCACCAGCAGCAAAATATCCCAAATAAGACACAGCCAGCCTTTTCTAGATGGCCTCACAAGCTTCCCAGTGCTTTGCCTTTGCTACCACATCCATCAACAAACTTAGCAAACCTCTAGACATACAGAGGCCTACAAAACACCAGGTACCATAATCTGGTAACCTCTTAGTGGTAAGACAAACAAGAAAATCTGAGTAACTTAAAAATAAGAAAAATCACCCATGAAGCTCAAGCCAAGTAAAACAATCTATTTATCTAGATTAAAGAGTTAATCAAACAATCTATTTATCTTGATGGAAATAAGGGAAACAAAAGTTTGCCGAAGCACAACACCAAGTGGCAGGTCAAGTCACCCAAGTGTCCAGCCTGCCTGCTACCTCACTTGCATGCCATCCCCAAACCACACCCAATCCCAAAGATATGGGTCTGATCTCATTTTCTCCTAATGTTGCCATTAGGAGAAATAGTTGGTGCCTTGGGAAAGGCGTTAAGCATATAAAACAAAAGTTCTATGGCTCAAATTAATTTAGAGTTTTACATGAAAAATATAAAATTTGATAAATAGCCAAAAATGGCAAATTTTGGGAAAACCAAATCAGGTCAAGAACACTATAATCTGGGATATGGAAGAGCATCTGTATAATATGGTATTGTAAGAAAAATATGCAAGTTCTTTTCTGACCTGAAGTATATGGGAAATAATAGTACGCTGATCTTGTGAAGCATCATTGTGAGTGCTGGGAGAGTCTGGATGACAGATCTGGTGCAACAGTCGCTGGGCCTGAAACAAAATATACATACATGATATGAGAACACAAACTTTTTCATTCCTATAAACAAGCAAAATAAATTTATGCTCTCCTACTCAGTGGCTCACTAAGGCAAAATCCTACTCGTCTCTGGATAAAATTAGCAACGGTCATGCAGGTTGAAATTTTGTACTGACCCAGCAAGGAACCTTGACAACTTTCCCTGTTGCATCACAATAATGCTAGGGAGATATTGGAGAGCTATTATATCCATATTTACCTCATACATGTTAAACCCAGACAGTAATGGTTCACATCATCGTATGACAATGACCGCATTCCCCTAGTAATATACATGATGATAACCACATTCACCTAGAACATGTAATCATGAAATGGTAGCAGGATTTTTTTCACAGGTCAAGGTAAACTCGATTACATTCACATAGAGGTATTACTAGTATATTCATATTTGCATCATACATGTAAAACCCAGACAGTAATTGTTTAAATCGTCATATGACGACACCCACATTACCCTGTGAATCAACGAATGATGATAACTGCTGCCTAAAGGTTAGTTAAGAATGTCATAATTCATTAACATCTCATTAACGTGGCACATCTTGTTTAGGGACAAAAGTTGTCCATTTATGATGCCACATTAATGCTCTTAGTACACTGCTTACCAAGCCACAATATTGTCCAGAATTTTGTTTCTTGGGACCAAACTTTCAGGACATTTCCCCCAACAATAAATCAGAGAACCCTTAACATTCTGCAGGAATACTGATTAACCTTGTGATGACTTAGTCCTCTAATATAATGAAAAGATATCTATAAATACTGTACTGTACAACAAAATTACACCAGAAACAAATATTAGCAATTAGAACAAGAAGAAACTTGAAATCTCAGAAACAAGCTAAAGTAGCTGTAACTTCTCACCTGTCTAGGGGTAATAGCACTGTCTAGGAGATTCTCAGCACTGCAAAGTTCCTCAGGAATTTTTAGACAGCGTTCCCTCACCCACTCCTGTGAGCATATTTGCCTTAAGGAATAACGCGCAAAGTCTGCCAGACTTGCTTTATCAGCATCTTTTCTGAAACGGAACAAATTTTAGGTATTCTTTGAAGGCCCTTTTTCCTTAACTGTTACAAGAGTAGGATTCATAACTTCAAATATATTTCAAATACAGTGAAGGGCAAGGTGAAAAACATGCTGTACCTTCGAAACTTTCAATACACACAAGAATATACAGTTGTGTACTGTAATTATTGTACAATGCCATGGAAGTGACTATGTACAGCATTCATTCTCTACATCAAACTCGCTTGCTTTATCATATATGGATACAATGTTTAACTACAAGCTTTCATCATCATATCATTATACAGAAACAATTCCACACAGAAATCACAATAGCGTGATGCATCAAATGAACAAATCCACAGGGGATTTGCAATTCTTATACCATGTCGTAGCTCAGTCGATTAAGGAAGCGTCTGGGATCCTCTCGGACATAGGTTTGAACCCTCGTCACGGCCCTTGTGAATGTGTTCATTTACGGTAACAACTTTTATCGCCATCTGCTTCAATACTTTAATTCTGTTATAACGTTTTCACTTGAAGTCAACCAATTCCATCAACAGAGTAACTTTTCTGTATATTTTTCAGTTGTGTTCCCATTGAACAACTTAATTATATTTAATATGCTACAGCATTAAGCAGAGCAAGTGCTCAAAAGGACTATGACCCATCCTTCAATTTCTAAAGTTGGAAGACTACTCTTCTTCATCTTATCTATAGACCACAGTATAATACGACAGAGTTGATGTGGCGTTACTGACTGTGGTAACATCACTTCTTATATCTAAGTATTAAACCCCATATGACTATGGAAGATAACAGATAGTTAGCTGAAAATTGCAATCACAATGACTTGATTAACTACAAAACAAGTATACTTACCCCATCATATCAGAATCATTGGAGCCGCTACCCATGTCCGAGGTGCCGAGGATGTCAGATATAGAGGCCTGGCTCTTACTCTGGCCACTCAACACGTCACCAACAATAAGCATTGCCTGTATGAAATTATATGAAAAGAAAATGCATAAAGGTAAATGTGCATACAAGATCTCTACCTACATATACAGTATACAATATACAGTATACAGTATACAAGATACAGTTATGAAATCAGTACCACAGAAAACTTTTCAAGGGGATCCTACAGTCACAATACTATAAGAAAGATATTATTTTCCAAAGACTGGGAAAAGAAATGGTGCCTAACCACTTGGGCTGGACGGTAGAGCGATGGTCTCATTTCATGCAGGTCGGCATTCAATCCTCGACCATCCAAGAGGTTGGGCACCATTCCTTCGCCCCGTCCCATCCCAAATCCTTATCCTGACCCTTTCCCAGTGCTATATACTGTAGTCATAATGACTTGGCACTTTCCCCTGATAATTCCCTTCCCTCCCCATAGTCAGGGACAGAAAACCCATGGAACATGAGAATTGATCTTCATTTCTCTATGGTTACAAATACCTTCTGGTATAATTATATATATATATATATATATATATATATATATATATTATATATATATATATATATATATATATATATATATATATATATATATATATATATACACACACACACACACACACATACATACATACATTTTTGTCTATATATGTACAAGAATGTGTTCTATTCCTACAACTAGTTAAAAAACTCACCTTCCCCTTTATCCTGAACACATCACTGGTTACAATGAGTCTTTCACTAATGAACAAGGTTTGATACTATGACAGTTTGCTGAATTGAGGTTATACTATACACTCTTCTTGTTAAACAATTATCAGGTATGCTACTAATATGTCCATATTCTCTATGGATATCTTCCATCTAAGTACGTAGTTAAGTATGGTGTGTTACCTTAAGGACGGCAAGAAGAGGGCTGAGTGTGATAGCAGTATGAGCCGCTGCTAAAAGGTGCCGGTCACAGCTTAGTCGGATATTCCGTTGAGACATGCCTGCCGGTACATTTTGAGAAGAACCTGCAAATACAAGACAGTATTAAAACTTTATGCTCATGCCATTTCCTAAACGAGAATACTGAAGATCCTATTAATCATTTTTAGCTCCCATATGTGCTAAACCACTTGCAGAAATTGTGCATGCAGAAATTCATGTAAAATCTCACGAGAAAAAATGGATTCTCAATTAATCGCAGAACAAATGTGAGAAGTATCCTTCCCCTACCACATTAGGAAAGGATTAGATGTTATCCAATATCATGTCAATATCATGTATCATGTCATGGTTAGGTGTGAAATGGGTTATAAGGAGGAAATCGTGAATAATGCACTTCGTTATACTAATTTGTCAGTATGAATTCAAAATCAAACAGTCTTCATCTCACATCTGATGGAATGAAGTAGCAGTGTGGGACCTGGATATGGTTCTAACAGAATCCTGTGGTTAGTCATCAACACTTACAAAGAGTATTAAATACTTTCAACACTCGGTGCCCAAGCATTGTTTGTTTATTACTGCTACATGTGAGTATCGGCACAGGGAATGTAAATACAAAAGCCCAGTCATTCCTATGACTAGTTCTGATACTGTACTACTGTACTGGAAAAATAGTCATGATCTTTAGGTAAAGAACTGACCCTTTGTAGTCCTCTCCTATCAAGAATGCATCAGCCCTAATTATTGTTTTGGATCAAATATCACTATTAAAATAATATGGCACACTCCTCCTCATTGATATGCAAAACTGGCATAAACTACTATGACCCATTTCATCTAGATGTCTTCACCTACAGGAAAATATGACATTGCCCATGAGCCAGGATAAATCAGGAACCAGGTACTGCAGCTAGGCAGCAGCTACGGGCAAAAATCCCATTCGATCCAAGTTAAATTCCAAAGTTGAGTGTCACAGAGGTAGGCTAGAATGTCAATCCCACAAAGATGACTAGGCAGAGAACCTCAAGAGTCAGTCTGGGAAAGATTCGAGGTCTAGGAAAGGATAACATTCCAGCCTGAAGGTGGTGTGAGATGAACATGACACCAAACTCTGAACTCAGGAAGGAAAGACATGAAGCAATGGGCACATAGAAATCCAAGGTAATGAGACAAAAGATGCTGAAAACCATCTGGTGAACCTGGGACATGGTGGTGTCAACTATAAAACAGGACTAGGAAGGAGCTCATGGAAAACAAACTTGTCCAGAAGAAAGAAGACATCCTCCTCAAGGACAAGGGTCACCACAAGCACACCCTCAGCCATCAAGTCACAAATGACATTGCTGAGCAGAGTTGACAATGGGTAAGCCCTCAAGACACCAGAAGAAGCAAAGACCAAAATTACCACAGGGACCGGGACAACGTGAGCACTCAAGCACTACTTTTGACAAACACATGTCAGAGTAGTTCTATCTTGTATCGATATATTTAAAACGTTATCTATATCTCCTTCATTAAATTCTTTGTCATTTGTATACTTCAATCATCTACCCTTTACTCTTCGTCTTTCTACAGAACGTAAATTAAGCTTATTTAATCCGGACATGAAAAATAGAGACAGGTCTTCCAGTAATATACAGCAGTGCACTTAGATGAAAACCTTAAATGACAGTCACATTTGATTACATTGCTTCAAGTTTTTATAGAACCCTCCTCTATCAGTCAATCCAAGCTGGACTGAGCTTATCTCCATGACCCCTTAACCTCTATAATGACCAGTAGAGACTGCTTGAAAAGTTACTTGTGGTGCTGCTACCAAAAATGTCACCTGTCTGACTAATGATCCTTTCTCAGAGGAAACACTGAATCTTGGCTTAGGAAGACAACTGAACGCTAGTTACGAGAATACATGACATAGCAAATCTGCAAGTAACACACATAATGCAATGGATTATTTTAAAAACTGTTTCGTAAATTAACCTTATTTTTAAAATTCTGGTATCTTTCAACTAATACCAATATATTATTAAGCCAAGCCTACCTGCTGAATACTGTGCAGGTTGTGGAGAGTCAACACTCTTGAAGATACGAAGCAGCAGATGACAAGTAAGGCGTGCACCTGGCTCTATCAGGATTGCCCTCACCTGTATATAAAACATACATTAGTATATTTTGGTAGCAGTCTTTCCAGTAGACATATATTATTAAAATGACCAAAAAACCAGCGTTGAATGTAATGAAACGCCATTTTCTGGGTGAGCCCCGGAGGTCCCTGGAGCTTATCGGCTAATGTATGTTATGTTAGACCGGGACACTAGCTATGGAGTTCAGACCTACCAGGGACCAGCGCCAGAACCTGGCCCCTTCAGAGAGGTTTCAGGGAGCAATGGCCTGGAAAACCCATATAGTTGGGGGTTTTCCTTATCTGCCATCGACCGGGGTTAGGCACCCAGAAAGGTAGGCGTAACAAACAAACCCCACATGGTAGAAAACTACAACAAACCGAACAGAAAGGTAGAAAACTCCCTACAATCACAAGAAAAACAATCAAACAATCACTTACTGCCGCGCCGGTTGTCCGCGCAGCCTCCCCTCCCCGGGAGGGGGAGGGGGGGGCCCCGGACCTCACCGCGCCGGCTGCCTTCAGTCGGAAACTAGGCTTCAACCAACGCNAAACTTACATCTCAACGGCTAATCTGTTGAGTGTATGGTTAGTCTCATCCTAACCATGTACTCAGACCTTGATAAAGCACTCAGAGTACAAAAGACTGGTGTAAATCTTTACATAAAATACACAAATACATAAGTGTGCAGTTTTTATTCTAAGTTACTATGTCTGTGAGAAGACATTGCCATTAATAAGAAGTATATATATCATGGTAAAATATTGGTAGAAAAATATGAGTGGTATGGTAGGCTGTGGTTGAAAGGGACTTTACTAGTAACCCTATTGTCGTCAAGATGCAGTGTACTCTAAAGCTCAGATATAATAACATAAGGGAGACTGATGGTTGCATTCAAGAATTAGCTGATCTTCTTCAGGAGAGGTTTTTCTTGGTGCACCAAACCAACATTTGTTGTTCAAGTTCAGATGGCAAAGAGCATTATGTAAACAAGTGAGTGGTGTTTTGACCAATGAGAATTGCTGTTACAAAATGCCTATTCATTCATAATCTAACCCACTACTACTACTACTACTACTACAACAAATAGGGCATTGCCATTTTGCACATTTCAAGGAACTGAGGGGTAAAGGAATACTTTTACTCAACTGTACCTGCTCCCAGTAGGCTGTGAGGTTGTAGATGCTTGGTGTTAAATTGATCTGTAGGGTACCAGTGTATAAGCTTTAGGTAACCACTCGTGGGATGTTTCATTATACTCAATGCTCTATTTTTCAGGTTTTTGAGACTGATAAGGAACTGTCATCTCATGTTGAAGATCATGGCTTCTTCCCCCCAGTCCAAACTAAGCCTTATAAGTGTGACTTCTGTTATAAAGTAAGGAATTAGATATCCCTGGTAGGGGTGGGATACCTTGTGGGTTTGTTAAATTTGTTCATATACTGTAATAGGTTTCCATTTAATATCTCGATTAATGCCTCATTGTATGGACTTGAACACTTTAACTCACAGAGAGGGTTTAGCAAACACTTTACTTATGCAACTCTTGAGTTGATTGCCTAAGTGATGAGAGTACCTACAGGATGAGAGCTACGCTTGTGATGTCCCATCTTCCCAGCGCTCTTCATCATATAACGCTTTGAAATTGCCGACGGTTTTGGCCTCCTCCATCTTCTGAACAATGAGTGCCACTTCAGGAAAAAGAGAAAGAAAAGTAAATAATTTGTTCCTTATCTAATGAAGCATTTGTATGCAAACGGTAAGAAAATGGCAAAAAAATAAAAATAAAAAATCTGCTTCTTTTCTAATTATGCAAGGTGTGCACAGTAGCCGGGTGGAATGGTCAGTGGATGTGTAAGCCCTAGATGTAGCTTGCCGACTCGTGGTAAAAAGGCTCGAATGATCAAGTTGGATGGTTTTTTAACCCACCAACCCTTGGATTTTTTTTTTTTTTAATTTCCTGGCTTCACTTGTTAGTTTACATTATGCATTTAATTGTGTTGAACTTGATTCATGCACATAATTGACAAAAACTGAGTAGTGTATATAGGAGTAAAATATAATGCTGTATGTACATCTATTTATCAAATACACCTTTCTAACCGCTTGGACTGGTCGATAGTGATGACCTCACTTCTTACAGGTAATTGTTCAATCCCGATGGTGCAAGTAGTTTTGGGCACCATTCCTTTCCTCCATCCTGTCCCAGCTCCTCCTCTTAATATCCCTTCCAATGCTGTATAGTTGTACTGGCTTAGAGCTTGTCCCTGCTACAGCTCAAAGTGTATTGTAATTCACTTTGCTATTATGTCTGGGAATGTTATTCAGAAATTGATTCGAACACAGGCAGGAAAGACCAAATTGTGATTTGATAATAATTGCAGGCCACTAGTATTCAAAAGCCTCACTTAATTGTTTATTATGCGATGAGAAGGTGATGGAGGCCAAAACCATCAGTAATTTCAAAGCATTATACGACGGAGTACTGGGAAAACGGGACACCACGAGCGTAGCTCTCGTCCAGTAACTACACTTGGGTAATTTCCTTCCCTGGGCGCTCCATGAGTACTGCCCTTGTGTGATCAGGGTTATCTTCCTTGGGGCATTCAGGAAACACTCCTGGTTAGAGGGGGGCTTCCTTGCTTGCGATGAGGCGATTGTCCTCGCCTTTGGGGTTAAGCTGGGGGTCTTAGGCTTTCTGCCTTGCCACGGGTAGGGGGTGTTTATCAGCTGGTGGGGCACACTACAGCTGGTGCAGCCTGCATATGGCATTACACGGCAACAGACGTTTTTTTCAGACTGCTTGATTGGCTGTTGTGGGTTTTTCGGGGTTTCATGTGTTTTTCTTTGTTGGCATTTTTTGCCAGGTCCACGGAGGAGTTCTGCCTAGTTCCTCATTAGGTTACACCTAGGGTGTGTTGGTGGTACTCCTCTGTTGCCTTTACAGCGCCTGCTTGCGGTCGGTTTGCCTGCATCGACAGGCTTTACTGGCTTCGCTGGCCCCAGTGCCTGGGCTTCCTGTGAGGTTCATTCACCCTACACGCCCTGGAAACCCCCCGTGGGTTCGATTGTACCATGGATACTTCTTCTGAGCCCACTCTTGCCTTGTGCAATTTCGAGGGTTAATAGTCACCCCTGCCTCAGGGTGACTATCATCCATACTGCCTCCACCATGTTGCCTATTGGGTGTGGAACACAAACGACCCAGAGTCTTGCGAGACTTATTCCCCAATTTACTCATCCCTATCCAACAATTTACTCATCCCTTATCTGATGATCTACCGAATCAGGCAGCTGCCACATTGCATGAATGGTTCTCTTGCAACAGGCCATGTTGGTTGCCCATTTGGAAGCCCCAGAGCTTGGGGTTTAGGGACTTGGATTTGGGGGACGTTGGTTGCTTCGGCCATGATTCAGTCCGTGCCGCCTCCTTCCTTTCCAGGTGGGCGTGGTTAACCCTGCTTCCAAACACCTGAGGCTTTGATTCAGGGTAGGGTTTAGCTCGGGGTGAAGCTCGGTTGGGTTCGAGGGCTGCCCCTTCCAATATGAGCACAGAGGTGATTGCACCTCTTTCTCGCCGAGGCTTCCAAGTCGACCCAGCAGACTCCCTTCTTTGAAGCCATCAGGGAGCCGACGGGGTGTTCCACAGAAAGGATGTTATATATCATGCCATGGATCCCAAGAAAGTCGGTGGTAAAGAGGCTTTGAGGGGTTTCAGCCTGAAGCTGCTCTGCCTCTTGCCAAGGAAATTGTTTTTCTGGGCCTGAGATTAGGCTTAGAATTGGATGGTGCTGATATGTAGGAACAAAGTGATGAACTGACTACTGAGGAACTCCTAGCCCTTCACAAGGAGCAGCAACAAAAGACAGCTGAGAAAATTTCTTCAGGGGAGGAAGAGGCAGTAGATGATGTCCTTTCTTCATTAATTAAGAAAATGTGTGCAGTATGGGAAGAACTGCAAACTTTTGCTGAAAAGTCTCTCGCAGATTAAGCTGTAGCAGGCTGTTGCATTAACCTTTTTAATGACAATGTGATGTCTCACTACAGACAAATGTTGGGAAAACAAGTGTTTATATAAAGATTCACAGACAAGCAAGCAGTGAGCCACAACCAGGTCCTAGTGGTATGCCTGCAAAACATAGGAGAGAGCGTACTCCAGAAATGTCATCACTGCCTGCTGTTATAATGGAAGGGAACTACCCTTCCAATCACTTACACCACCTCCCCCCCCCCCCCTCTCCTCACTGTCTTCCATATACCAACAAGAGCCCTCAATGAAGGTTAGGTATAGTAAAAAATGAGTAGTATTCTGTATAAAATATATAAAGTTAATATTTTTGGGTGTGTGGAACGGATTTATTCAATTTACATTATTTCTTGTTGGAAAAATCGTTTCGGTGTATGAATATTCGGATTATGATCCATCTCTGGGAACAGATTAAATTCGTAGACTGAGGTTCCACTGTATTTTTATGAGGTAAAATGTCATTAAATCTAAACAGGTGTTTTCTGTTTTATCATGGAAAATATCTGTTTAGTTTTGTGAGAATTTTAATATACAGTAATGCAACCATTCCATGATCAGAAGTAAATAATATTGTTTTAGCCAATTTTTCAACAGATAATTTCATTTCAGTTGTCTGTATTTATCCTTCCTCCCCAGTCATTTTCACGACGAGAACGCCTAGAAGTACATACAGCAATTCATGGAAATGAAGCTCAGAAAGCTTTCCGATGTAATCTTTGCCTCAGACGGTTCTGCAGCAACTTAGCCTTGAACAGTCACATCAAATATCACACTGGTTAGTAAAATTTCATGTCTAGTATAGGTGGCTTAGCATTTTTGTTTGCTGTATGTTGTACTCTATTTCTGTGATAAGTACGTTATAACGAAGAGACAAGTTAACCTTCCAGCATGGCATAATCATTGGAGACCGAAAAATGATTGTCTTGGTTCAAAAGATAACTCTACAGGTAGTTACTGAATGATTGGCAATCAAATGTGTTGGAAGAATTATGAGGTGGTTACTTCTTTCCACCATGTGAAATAATGAGACAGCACAGGATTTCGTTCCTGTACGTGTTGTAATTGTGATGCAAATTCTTCTGGGTTTGCAAGTACACAAACTAATTCTGTGTAATTTGTGAAATGGGAAAGATCATAGTCGAGAGAATGCTAAAAAACACATTTAGAGAGATGTCCTGGTTATGTAGACTGTGATTCCCCGTGTTTTGTAATCTTCCTTCTTAGTATTAAAAAAACAAAGTTTATGATGTGGCAATGTTATAGCTATTGGTTTATAATTTTTGGCACTTGTTTTACTACCTCCTTTGTGAAGTGGCACAATCTCTGCTGTTTTAAGTATGTCTGGGATAACATTAGTATTTCTCACCAAGCTTGACCTTTTCCCCCCCCCCCTTTTTTTTTTTTTGCAGTTCTAGATGAATATAGAATTCCAGAAATCCAAGCCAGATGCAGTGTTTTTGCGGTCTATCTCTACCTCAAAGTCCAGTGGAGTTAGTGACATCTGATACATGGTTCGATGGTGGTGTCACAAAGAATTTGTTTGGATTCGTTTATCTTCAGTGTGCTCAGGGATTCACTGAAAACGGATGTTCAGTGAATTGTTTTCTTTGCCAAGAACACTGTTCGTGTTCCAGTTTGCATATTTTTCTCTCTCTCTCTCCTTGTAGTACTGTATGTGACTTGGACCCAGTAATAACACTAGAAACAGAAGTTTCTAGTTTCTAGGATAAACACAAGACACAAAAACCATATACTGTAAATGTAAGTGGGGGCATGGTCAAGGTATCATGTTTATGTTAGTGCTGATACCTTATGATCGCTAGGGTTAGGGAAGAGACTGGCCATCAAGCAATTAGCAGAATGCTCCTTGGCAGTCTCTTTATTGCCGAGTATTACTTGGAAGAGGTTTGAATGTAGTGGAACATTTGTAGTGTAGTGGAACTAACCTTCGGGTCATTCAGGGTTAATTTAAGAATTTATCAGTTTCTCCCTTGCATTAGTATGATCTAACAGAGATGTCTGAAAAGATCTCTGTTGTACAAGGTCTTGTCCATGGGAACAATTGCACTTTATCTGAAGGGGCATTCAAGTGGTACAGTTTTGAAGAAATATAAAGTCGAAATACAGAGCAATAGCCTTTAGGAAAGTTTTGAAGTCTAATGATGCACACGAGTATTGATAGTAAGAGTACAGGTTAAACTGTACGAGATAGAAATAAGCTGTAAGAGATTGAATAAATTACAGTACTGGGTTTGTAGACTAGTATTATGGTGTTAGATTATACAATAATCTTGTTACAGTAACAGTTTTGGAATAAATTTAAAGTACAGAAAAGGAGGTACTGCACACACACAAGACTTTTCAGTTTCTCATTTTGTGGAAAAACAATCTTGTCTTGGCAAATAAATAATGCCTTACATCCTATATGGTAAGGCTTCATCAATAGCTCCCTTAAGTTTATAAATAGTTTTGTATTAGTACTGCAAAGTACTGTGATCATATCAGGCCTTTGACCCAGGTCGACTTACCAAGGGCCAGTACCAGAATGTGGTTTTAAGAGGCAAGGAAAGCATAGGAATCTAAGATAACAAAACATAATGAGATCCAACTATAATGTCCAGAAAAACCAAAACAAACCTTTTCTGAATGACATGACAAAAATTATGAAAACAATAGAAACAATAGTTGGCCATTAGTGAACAGCCCTAGCATAAACTTGCCCAGTTCTCACTAGGTGGCTAGTGTATGTATTCTACTTCGTTAACTTGCCTGCTACCTTGAAGATTTTAATACATTTGCTCGAATCTACACTTGCTGGCTGCTTCAACCACCTAATTGGTGATGGTTTTTCCTGAAACAGTTATTCCATGCAAGCCATGCATAACAGTTGCTTAATATCACCCACAATACCTGTAACCTAGGGCTGATTTTGCTCCGATTTTAATCCTAGATTCCCTTCACTGCTTGTTGGGTCTCGGCTTTACTGCTCGATCTAGAATTATCTTCTCTGGCTGGGACATCTGGTGCCTTGGTGGTGGCACCCAGCTAGTTTGTCAGCCTTTGTTAGCTGTGTGGTGCCCCTGTTGTTTGGACAGTTGGGTGCCCTGTTGTCTGAATGGTTGGCATGCCCTTTTTTTTTTTTTTGGCTAGCTGTGTCTGCCACATTATTTGGCATGGGATCTTTTTTTTCCTTTATGGGGTGTCCTTGGCCTTCTGGAGCATTCATTGATCTGTTTAGTGCCTCCCTCATATCACAGTTGGTCAGGTGTTTTGCCTGTGCCTTGGCTGCCTCCTTTAAATAGGACCAGTGAAGAGCAGGGGGGGGGGTGCCATAGGCCCAATCATAGAACACTGTATAAACATCAGAAGTCCACGGTTGTTCAACATCCTCCCAGCGAGTATAAGAAATATTGCCGGAACAACTGTGGAGATCTTCAAGAGGGTCAGATAGCTTTTATACAAGAAGTGCCAGACCAACCAGGCTGTGGTGGATATGTGGGCCTGTGGTCTGCTCCATGCAACAGCCTGTTGGACTGTTGCATGGACTCTAACAGGTTAAGCCTAGCTTCGGGCCAGGCTTGGAGAGTAGAACTACTTCCAGAACCCCATCCAGCAGGTATCAAGCAAGCAGGTTCCCCAGGCTTCATAGTGGTGGCTGTGGCCTGGTCATGAGTTGGGGTGTCCCTTACTGATAGTGGGTTTGCCCACTGGTGTATTCCCTTGTGGAGTTGGTTTTTGTTCTGGGTTGGGGATTGGAATGTTTCTTACCATTTTTTCACTCTGGTGTTCTATCTATTCTGTTGCCTGTTCCAGTTTGGTAACTGGTTGACAGTGACCTCCTGATGACCATGGGTTTTGCAAAGGTGTTTTCTTTGGGTGCTTTGCTGGTGTCTGTGGCCCTTTTGTTTCTTCTTGAGAGATACCTTGGTGTCTGCTTTCAATTGGGTAAGTTGTATCTGTTATGTCCTTTGCTCTGTGCATCCCAAGTTGGTTTCCCTTGGGTTTGTCTCTTCAACAGGGTCCTCTCATACGCCACTGGGCTCATGCTTGATCCTGTCAGTTGATTCTGTCCTGCTGGTTGTAGCTGTTGCTGGCCGTGTTTGGCTGGCACTCGGTTTGCCCTTTTCCCACTGAGGTTTCTTTATAGTTCTCTTCAGGGCTGCTTTTACATTTTTTGGGGGGAGGAGGGGGGAAAGGCATTATTCTTCTGACTTTCTCTGGGTTTGGGGGAACCCCCCCACTTCTTTCCCGTTTCCTGATTTTCTGCCTCCTCCCAAAAGTTGGCCCTTTCTGGCCACATCATGTCTAAAGCATCATTATGAATAAGCTCGGGGAGCTACAAAGGGGGTCTTTCTAAAAATTGAGCATTAAATGTAAGTAAATGCCACTTTCTGGTACTCTCCTGCTCCTTATTGTCCAAACTGCATTGTCCCTCTTACAGTTATGCATATCCTTGTTGAATGTCATGATTTCCAGGACGAGCGTGTGTCTTACTTTCCAACCGTCCCTCGCAGTCACTTGTTGCTCAATAGAATTCTTGGTGAATCGGATACTTCTTGATATCGTTCGCCTTATGCGTTTCTGTTCTCATATTGGCATCCTTAAGTGATATTTAACGCCCTCTGATTTTTCTGTACATTTAATGGTGCTACATAGCCTTCCTGGCTTGGTGCCTTCTTTTGATAATTACTTACTTTCTGGTACTCTCCACAGTAAACCCCCATTCCCACTAAATGTCCTGCCTTTTCCATGGGATTTTGTCCTGGTGGCTCTTAAGTGAGGAAACTGATGGATGGAGCTGGAGCTGTTCACCCGAGTCAAACTATTACTTATCATTTTAATTTTTTCAAGCAGTCGTTTTTGTTTCATCTAGACTTTCTGATGAGTTTCCATAGTACTTAGGTTGACTGCTGATCCCCATGCTCCCCCTCACCTTGAAAGGAGTGCCAGATTCTGGTTCTGGCAGGTCAATGGGAGTCTGAGTAACTTGGGAAGCTACGTAGTGCGCTACCAGAATGGGGCCAATTTATTGTATTAAACTCGTGATTTTTCATGTGTATGAGATCCTATCAAATTCGTCGGCTGTGATATTGAATCCAGGTTCTTATAAAGAATGCAAATAATGGCATCACACAAAACCAATTTGTTTTCTTCGGATATTTTTATTATGGAATAAAAACATATCTGAATCACCATGTAGGACCTAATGGAATGGTAATTAATCCTAGGTAAGTGTCTTCTATCAAGAAATATTGTAGGTTATTTAGTTTACATAGTTGATGGATTAACACTTATATTAACATGTTAACTCCCCAGACGGCAGTAAAGGCTATGACTGCCCCATTTGCAGGGAAGGGTTCCTCTCTGTGGCCAGTCTGAAGGCTCATGTATCTACGCATTGTGTAAACGGAGAGTATGAATGTCCTACATGCAACAAGGTAAGCTAACATTGTTTCGCTTGTACAAGTGATTAGATGTTAAAGGCAGTGTTGTCTATGTTTAGCTGTCATTTCTCAGAATTTGATTCTTGTAAACTAATCACTTCTTGACACTTTATTTTTCACCATTTATTTTGTTTAGTTAATACTGTATCCTATTCATATGCCAAATGCTCTGTACACTGTGCATCTTTGGCATCTATCCAATTAAATTTTTTGTCTCAATTTTCTCTATAAAAAATGCACATTTTTTATTTCTGGAAATGCTCTATCAGTAGTTCCCAGGTGCTTACACACTGGTACCACTAAGCCTAGGGATTGTGCCAGGTCTGTTGAGACCCATGCTCTTGCTGGGTAGGCAAGAGGTGCTTAGTCATCACAGATCAACCCAAAAATAAAAATAAAAAAGTGATCAAGAATCAAAGATGAAACAAACTATTATAATATCTGAAAGAAAGAATATAAAATGAGGTGAACAACCCTAGATGGAGTCACAGGTTGCTCAGAGTCCCAGCCCGAGTGACTGCGACTCGGTCCTACCTTACTCATCTGGTACCGCACTTGTTGGCAGACTTTTTTTTTTTTTTTTTTGACCCATTAGATATTTGGCCTAAAAGATTAGCAAAAGGATACCAAGCTGCTACATAGTGCCATCAAATTTGCAGGAGATTCAAAAGGCACTAAATACCACTATGGATACCAACACAAGAACAAAAGCGCATAAGGCGAGCGATATCAAAGGTATTGGATTCACCAACAATTCTATTGAGGTACAAACGACATCAAGAGACAGTTGGGAAGCAAGACATGAACGTCCTAAAAATCCTGACATCCAACAAGGAGATGCAAGACCGTAAGAGGGACAATGCAGTTTAGACAAGGGGACAAAGGAAGGTCAAGGGGACAGGCATTCCCTTAAGAGCATGTAGTTTACCAGTAACACAAGACCAATGATCCTGCCAACAGCCATGGATCGAGGAATGAATGATTAGGTAGAAATCAAAGTAAGGAATGCTTTTTGGGGGAAATAGGACAAATGTGGATAGCCTCCTTAGTGGTAATGTCTGCATGCTCATTTAAGGAAATACCAATATAGTTGTGAACCCAGCAAAACTTAACCTGTCGGCTAGAGATTAGAAACAGCCTACTACATTTAAACTACCACAGGGTGTATAGGATTAAATGACTCCAAAGCCATGCGAACACTATGAGAGTCGACCACAATAACAAAGGAGCACCGCCGATGGAAATGCAGTCGACGAATGGCAAACAAGATACAGTAGCATACAGTTCAGCAGTGAAGATGCTAGCCTTCAGAGATAGGTGGCAAATATACATTTTGTCTGGAAAGATAACAGAGTAACCAACAACATCAGCAGACTTAGACCCATCTGTGTAGAGTAACAGAATGCGAGTGTGAAGAAAAATGTTAAAGGAAAAGGCATTTCTGAGCAATAGGAGGGGTAGAAGCCTTTACCATGGGACTTGCAAGACTTCACAAGCGGGATTCTCCAAAGAAGTAAGGATGGAACGACATGAGGAGAGACATTGCTAACACAAACAAAGGGAAGCTTGTAAGAGACATCCGAACATAAAAGGAAGGAGGTGAAAGGCAATCTTCCCAGGAGGGGCAAGGGGGAGCCCCAGACCCCTCACACCGGCTATCCACCCTTCAGTTCTGAGGCTGGATGTCAAAACGCGCAAAAAAATGCCGTCTTGTGGGAGGGAGGTATGCCAGGGAGCCTCCGGGTCTCGCCCAGAAAATGGCATTTCACTACATTCGACACTGGTTTTCTGGGGGGGGAGCCCCTGCGGCTGCCCGGAGCTAACTACCCACAGAGTAAAAACTAAGGAGCTTACCCGGGAAGCAGTCGTTGCTCACTCCTCAACTCGAAGTCGAGACAACTGGCTGCAACCGACGACCCAAAGCGACACAGGCCCGACCAGGCCCAGGGACGTTCACGAGGTAACGAGCAGCCAGGACCCTGTTCGACCGCCAAATGCCCCGTGCCCAAATGTCGGCCCAGGACATGTTGGCAAAGACGGCAGCAAGAGTAGCGAACTTACGAACGTCATGGGCACGGGGATAGACCGCAGGCTGGCTAGCCTTAAGAACTCTGTGGACGACCTGGGAGACCCGCACCCACGAACAGGGAAGAAGGGAAACCAGATCAATCCAAAGCGCGTCCCCGGACACAGAAGCCGTGGTGAGTAAAGAATGGCGAAGAGCCGCCACCGGACACAAAAATGATGCACCCCCCCGGCCTTACCAACCAAGCATCAACAACCCAACGACCCCTCCGGAAAGCAGCAATCTCGGTCATCGCCAGAAAAGGAGGAGACGCTGCAGACGAACAAAACCAACACGAAGACCGAAAGAGCAGAAACTCCTGCGCCGGAGGAAAGCATGAAGCTCCCCAACCCGACCCCCAGAGGCCAATGCCAACAGAAAGAGCCTTGGAGAAACAATCCTGAACCGAAGGGGCCACAACAAACTGAGGACAAGAGGGAAGAGAGAGCACTCTGTCCAACGACCAGGGTGGCGCATGAGCAGGCCGGAGACGAAACAATGCACAAGACAGGTTGCAAAATGGCGCAGAAGTAACATCAATATCGAAAGCAAGCCGAAGCGGCTCTGCCAGCGCTGCACGATACTAGGCGACAGTATGGGGGCAAGATGACGGCCCCAAACCTCCACAAGAGAAGGACAAGACCACACAAACAAATGCAGGTACCTAAGAAGGGACAGAAGAAAATGCAAGGACCACCAAACAAACCCACACTACCGCCAAGAAGTACGCAGGTGGGACACCATCAATTAAGCCACCCGACCACCAACAGAAGGTGAGAGACTTGAGGCAGAACTGAACCAGCCCCGCCATGGGCCAATCAAGCCTAGGAAGAGGCGGAAACGCGGGAAGATCTCGGGTGCGACCACGGAGCCAGCAGAGCCGAAATCCCAAGCCGGCAAAGGAGGAGATAGAACGTCTGCTGTACAGAAAAACATCTCGACGCCTGCGAGCCTGCCAGGAGATTGGAAACAACACTCCCGACGCAAGACTCGAGAGAAGGGACACCGAGAGACCACGAAAATGCCAACAGGACAGTGTGGGGGTTTTCTTTTTTTTTACTGTCACGAATGCAATGCGTACGTCGCCAATGTACATGTGGCAGACGCTTCACGAAGCTGTCGGAATTAGCAAAATAGAAAATACGAGAGCAACCGTACAGGGCCTGGGAGCAAGGTCGAGTTAGTCCTTGTGGGTCTCTTCTCAGACTAGCCTCACCTGGTCCTGCTCCACGTTGGTCGTTGGAATCTCCTCAATGATGTAACACTTTAAGGGACTCCTAGGGTCCTCATCAAATTTATAGTTTAGTGACTTACAGGCAACTTGGTGTTGAAGACACTTAGAGCTGAAGGCTTGAGTAATATTGGCAGTATTCAGAAGTGGTTCAACGGAAACACCGCATAAAGCTTAACAGTAGTTTATTTACTAACTTAACCACTAATACACAGGGTGCTTGATTTACTTTAGATTGGCGTCAGCAAAGCTATGGTTGCATTAGCGAGACTCTTGACGTCTGGCTAATCGACTCGTATCCACTTGTGGAGAAACACCTAACTTAACACAGTTGACAGCCAATCACTAACACGGCAACCTAACTGCCGGTATGCAAAGGGATCACAAGAGTTCCAACCGGATACTCGGTAATGATGATATGCAATAAACACAATAATAATCACACAATAACTAAATGTGTGGTGTATGTGAAGCTCACATTCACAGACGAATGAAATGCAGTGATACCACACAGATAAACACGCATTCACCGTCGATTCACCTATAACCTGCGACAGGTATAAGGTGAGAACTGTGGTTGACCCCTCAGATCAACACAGACACAATAAAACAATGACAAGATCTTGTACTTACAGATAAGGTACCTTTCCTTACTCACTCACTCAGACTCGTTTATACAAGCACTCGTAGGTGGCCTGATAGCTGGTTTCACTCGTAGACACGGAGGGTACTCGCAGTATCTTGAGATGATTTCGTGAGTAGGGGCGTGCTGTATGCTTAACAGACAGACACACGCGCGCACACTGGCACTGGCGGTGCTAAGGTGGTGACGTCACGTCAGAGTGAGGGCGGCGGCTGGCGGCAGTACCATGCACTACACTGTACACTGTGGTAAAGTCACACACAGATTACTCAGGCGGCGGCACTGCCTTGGTTCACTCTGAGTCACTCACAACGATCTTTGTCACCAGGGGTTACCTGATACCAGTCTGTTTCGCTCTGGAGACTTGTCACTTTAGGCTTCTAAACAATATATTCGCACTCGTGATTCTGGGCAAGTGTGTGGTATATCGCAAAGACGCTGAGTTAACTTGACGGTGAGGAATAGACGGTATTCAGTCTAGTGGCCGCTAGGCTGAATGACACGTCCTATTTGCAAGAGATCCCTCACAAGAATGAGTTTTGCCTGAAGCTCAGGGCGTCTCGTGGGCACACACAAAAGAGTTACAATTGATCAATAGTATTGCAGCAAATGAGCGGGAACCAATCATATTAGCTCGTTCGATGAGCAGTAGCAGGAGTGACGTCATGAACACGTCATAGCTGTTATTCTCCATGCGCCGGTTGAGGTTGACCCCAGAGGTCAGACGCTGCTGGCGCCTTCCCCTCTCACTCTCTCCTCCAGGCCATGTACTCACTGACCCTATGGTGGCAAGTATGCTTAACACTTTCCTGTATCTACTCTCGGCCTGGACATACGGCGGCCTACGTATTTTAACAGTGTTCCTGGTTAAGTGGGCATTCTGGAGATACCCAACATGCCAGGAAACTATCCAGGATTAAGAGAGATAGGCTTTGTGCACGAAGATCTGTGCACTGCAATGCCATTCAAGTCAGCTGTGGGAGCATCTTGGGAGACATACTCCCACAGACAGGTAAGCCAGGAAACCAGGAATCCAAACCTGGCAATAGGAGAGCCAAAAGGCACAAACAAAACACACAACCATGTTTGAGAAAATGGAAAAACACAAGAAAAAGATGAAGAAAACCCCCAGCACCAATGGCCAGGGACAAGAGCGTAGAAGGAAGATGAGGAACGAAGAAGGCAAGTAGCAAACGGGAATGAAAGAGACATGACCAACAACACAGAGCCGCTGGTCATGTCCCAACAAGCCACGCCAACAACACAGGTGTGTGACACGTCCCACCAGACCAGTACTCGAACCAAGGAGTACGAGTGTAAGAAGGTAGAGCCACATCTGCAGAAGAGTAGGGTAGTGGCAAAGGAGGAGCCCCACAACCGTATGCAGGGAAAACCCAGCGTCCTTCCCATAGCAGCAATCCAGAACACCCCCAGGAGCTACGGGGCATGGACTGGAGAATTCAGAAGAGCGAGAGGCGAAGCATCCGAGAGAAAAGGATGCAAAACCCCAGCTCGCGTGCACACTGCCCGTATCAAAACAACCAACCACAGTGCATGCGCAGCAGGGATGCCAGACGTAGGTCGCCAGAAGGTGTGAGCTGAAGAAAGAAACCACAAAAGTGACTAGAGAAATAGACAACAGTGTTGTTAACGACCGAATTCCATATGAGAGTACACAGGGCAGCCGCCAACCATAGTCGAAAAGAGCGAGAAGGAGCAAAGAGAAACATAGCACAGCGTCCCATTTGGGCTACAAAGAGACCAACTGGGCTACAAGGAGCCCAAGCTGGCAACCTGTGCAGCGCAGGACAGTGCACGGAGAGAAGAAACAAACACGTAAGAACGAAACTGGACCGAAAACCGAGAAGCTTGGAGAAGGACCAACAAGCCCCAGAAAGGATCGGAGGACGTCACACATTCCAAGAAAACGGGAAGAATCAAAACCTTCCTGATCCTTCTAGAACATAAAAAAGCAACATAAAAAAGCACGAAGGCACAGAAGGCAAAGTTGCACCAGAGACCAAGTCATGCAGATCCCCGTGAAGAGGGGGAACAGGACTGTGAAGGCCAGTCCCAAGAAGAAGGGTGGAGAAACGTGCCACCTACAGGAATTCTGTATAAGTAAATTATTACTTTGCTGCCACTCATTGACTATTGGTCTCCAAGATCATCATATCACATTCAGACCGGAAGCAAGGTGACTTGACAAGGGTCATCTCAAAGAGGAGGAAACCCCAAACCTTTCAAAGAAGGTAACTCTGGTGGGCCAGTGAGATGCAATGCAGCTACCAAGGAGGATAACCCTGACACTCGGCTGAAACAAAATATAAATACTGGGCATAAGCAAGGCAGACAGGAAGCAAGAAAGAGAACGAAAATAAAGAATGGCTCCAATGGAATGCCCAACCAGTTGAGCTGGAAGATAGAGCGACGGTCTTGCTTCATTCAGGTCAGCGTTCAATCCCCGACGTCCAAATGAACGGTACCATTCCTTTCCCCTACCCCATCCCATCCCAATCCTTATCCTGACCCTTCCAGTGCTATATAATAGTAATGGCTTGGCACTTTCCTTCATAATTCCCTCCCTCTAAATGGAATAAAGAGCTCCAAAGACAGCCAAAACCACGTTGTCTGCAAGTATAGACTAGATAAGGGCTGCTGTTGCTCAGCGAGAAGTGTAAACCTGGCTGCCAGAGAAGAGCAAATGAAGCAGTCAGCTGGCTGGGCCCTTGGGTGACTGGGTGTTTACACTACAGCAATGATTGACTTGTTTTCCTAAAGATTATTAATTTTCTTAACAGCGTTGCTTCTTTGGTGCATTTAATTTTTTCTTTAGTTTTGAGTAACATCTGGTTCCCGAGCTAACCTTGCTTCATAACGAGGCAGAATCTTTCCTTGGATGCAGTAGGCTTGAGTGGGTCTCAAGAGGCCCGATGCAGTTCCCTAGGACTTGTGAACTGCACCACCGTGTTGTACACAGTGTTATACACTGTGTGGAGCCACTGAAGAGGGTCCATCACAAAATTGACAAAATACATGTGCGTTATCAAATCAGATGTATGCATATTTTATACCCCAATAGCCGATTAATATTGTTAACAACACTATTAATAATCGAATTAAAAAATAAAAAGTAATTAATTTCTCACTTTTCATCTCCTCCTCAGTTGGTTCCAGTGTCTGCAAATTCGTTCATCAGCATACTGCTTTGAGTATCTGTTCATAATATAAGTAAACAAATTACAGTACTTGAAATACTGTCTTGAGAAATATACAATCTGAGTTTGCACAACTATCAACATTGCCAAATATTTCAACTTCTGTATTATAATACAATTTTAAATATTAAACTACTTGCCCAACTCGGAGTTCTGCACGAGGTACATAGTCATGTGGTGGTGAGAAAGAAGAGAGATCCATTGTCTGTACAACCACACAGTTTTGTTCTAAGTATGTTGTTTGCTTTCCGTACAAATCTCATCCAGTTCGAAGAGTCTGTTCAAATATGATTCGCTATGAATGCCAAATCTATGTTTTCATTAATTTATTTTACGAAAGGATAACAAAATGATTAGAAAATTATTTCAAGTAGAGAAACTCTTGGCTCTCTTAAATTAATCAAATTTTGACATATGACCATGTTATTGTAATTTAATTGTGCATACAGTTCTAAACAAATTTGAAAATTAAACAAAAAATTAAAGGGTAGGTAACAAATTGCTTCAGACATATCTTACCTTCATCTGAAGTATCGAGATATGCAAATTCTC
>WNGS01167372.1:7989040-8024400 GCA_020271785.1 Procambarus virginalis | reverse complement strand
GGCCCCTCCCCGGGATGGGTTCCTTGTCCCTCAGATCCATCGGGTCCGATTTCTTCACTTTTTAAGCGATACTGAACAGTGATGCTGTTAACTCATGCTGCATGCACTACCCTTGACTGCTCACTCAGTACTAAGGCCTTCACATCGAGGACTGTTTTTTTTTCTCTCTTTAAAATGGCATCTGTTTACTGGAGACCTGAGAAAGCGGATGTGAGCCCTGTATACCCACGGAAAGTTTTAAATCTTATGTGGTACGTTAAATCATCACTAAACTACTACCACAGATTGGTAAGATATGTTGCAGTCATAAATGAATGACTTGCACAGTGAGAGGGTTAATATATAATATATGATTGTGACTATATACTATGGGGCCTCGACTTATGATGCTAATCCGTTCCCAGAGACGGATCATAAGTCGAAATATCGTAAGTCGAAGCGATTTTTCCCATAAGAAATAAAGGGAATTGAATTAATCCGTTCCCCACCCTCCAAAATATTAACATACAAATACATTTTATACTGAATACAATGTGTTTTTCTAACTACAATACAGTACCAAAGTTTCTCTTAACTTTATGGAGGGCTCTTGATGGCGTATGGAAGATGGTGATGAGGGGGGGGAGGAGGAGAGTTGTTACTGTTTGGAAGGGGAGTCCCCTTCCATTATCACATTAGGCAGTGATGTTTTCTCTGGGGTACTCTCTCTCCTACGTTTTGCCTGAATACCACTAGGACCTGGTTGTGGTTCAGTGCTTGTTTGTCTCACTACAAATTTGTCAAGAGACATTTATTTTTCCCTTCATTTTAACATTTGTCTTTAATGATGCATCAGTGTCATTGAATAGGTTAAGGCTACGACCTACTGCAGCTTGATTTGGTGCGAGTCGTTTCAGCAAAGGTTTGCAATTCTTCCCATGCTGCACACATTTTCTTAATTGTTGAGGAAGAGACATTCTGTACTCTTGTTTCTGCTCTATGGTCATCCTTACATGGGTTTTCATATGTTGAGCCTTACCACTGACTTTCCTGGGACTCATGGTGTGATATATAATAAATACTTTAATGTTCAAAATGCAAAAAATCACCACAAAAGCGGAATTTCTCATAGGCGCGATCATCACTAAGCGGGCAGCTGTAGTAAACTGAGGCAGGTCGGCTGCGCTACCGGGAACCACGCGCTCGGTCGACCCGTACGTGTACCAACAAATATCGGAAGTCGACGACACCATCGGATGTCGAGTAGCATTTTTCGATGAAATTTACATCGTAACTCGAAATTATTGTAAGTAGGGGCAATCGTATGTCGAGGTGCCACTGTATTATAGTTGTGACAAACGTTACAGATAACTACAGTGAAAGTGTGAGGATGAGGAAGAGAAACACTTCAGTTGTATAGCTTGACCCCTGTATTGCTGGTTTGGTAATAGAACCTTTGCTTGGTTATAAATACATTATGGAGTTTAAATGTTTTGTTGATTGTAGTGGCCATGTTTTGGCTATGAAGACTCTTTGCTTATGCAGTAGTGGCCTTCTATGGAGCTAGTATAATTTGAATTAAATTATTTAAAACAAATTTAAAAAGAGTATACAAATTTTGATTGGATATAAAGAATGGAGTGCTACAATGACCAATGTCAATGTACTCACATATTGGCTGCTCAGTAAATATTGTAATCGTACCAGGTTTTTCCCATGTCTAATAAATAAAATGCTCATTCTAGAAAGATGGGGCAGTACTGTACTTTAACAAAGATAGTGACCATCACAAATCTTATTAGAAGATGAGTGTTGTACTTGTCTGAATGCTGATGAGCTTTACAAAACTACACTTTATAATTTAGTTTCATGTAAACCAAAGTTGTGGGTATGTTTACACTAGTTCCACTCATAATTTTTTGTAGTATTTGAATGTAATGTTATAGTACTTTGGCAAGTAATTTTTTTATTGGTGGCGATAGACTGAGTCGCTGGGAAATCAATTTTTTACATACTTAATTTTGTTCCAGTCTTGGATTCACTGAAGAAGTCATGGCCTTGTTATGAATGTGATGAAGGTTTTGAGTCGTCTGCTGAACTGCAACATCATTTGACTTGTCACGATGAGGTTAGATATTGTCTTCACTCATTTAAAAGCTATATTGATGCACTCATGAATTGTCAGGTTTTGTATACATTTATAACATTCTTTACTATAAATGCTGCCTGGATAGAAGCAAAATTTCTCTACACTACATATTGCATTACAGGAAGTTGGGGAAGATGATCGTAAAAAGCGGAAGAGAATCAAGCCAAGGCGACCAAGAGGCAATGGGGAAAGTGAGGCAGGGTTGAAGAGGATGACTAAGAGGATTAAGGTGTACTACTGTTGTGTGTTATATTCTCAAGTTTAGTATTGTAGTGTGATTCACCGATATATTTTTCTGGGAAGAACATCTCGGTTGTTCTTCAAGCTTAACTCTGGTACCACCAAGCTTAAACCCAGCACACCAGGCCAGTGAGATCCATCTGTTGCAGAGAAAATGCTAAGACCAGAGTCTGGGTTACTGTACATTTAGAAGGGTGCAGGGGATCGAATATCAATCGCAAAACTAAGGAAACCCCCTAGAAAAAGCATAGGTCCGAGAAAATGAGTAACTGAAGTAAATTGAGCACCCAAATTTTAACAAGGCAAATGATTTTTGCCGAGGGGTAAATGCCCTGACTGTGATGCAAATGGCTGTCACCATATGGCAGTCCAAGACCCCTGAAATCTGGAGTCGCATGCCCACTTCTGCTTGGTTTCCTTAGGTCAACACTTGTTAGCGTGTGCAGTGCCTGTCACCAGCTTTCTACTTTCAGCTAAATGTGTTGTCATTTCTGGAACATTGGTTTTGTTAGGGAGGCCATTTTTATTTTAGACTTAATGATTGTCTTTATGCCACCCATATTGTGTGTGTGCTAACATACCATTTTGCTGAGACTATGACTAGGGTTACCTTCCCTGAGGGTTAGCCTGTGTTAACCTTTGCCCCACTAGGGTTTGCCCCCTCTGAGCTGATTTCCCTTTAGTTACCTCACTTTTGGGCATTGCATAATACTTGTTCTTCCCTGTGAGGTCTGTTGATGGGGAAGAAGACAGTCTTTAAAAAAAAAAATTCTATGCGCTTGTGTGCATTATTTGCATGCTTATTGTGGTAGCCTAACTCCTGTGTGTAATGTAATTACCTAAGTGTAGTTACAGGATGAGAGCTATGCTCGTGGTGTGATTGGTACCCCCATGCTTTGAGGGGCACATTTGTGTTGCATAAGATATATTTTTTTTTATCTTATGACCACCTTTGCTGAGTGTTATAGCTCGGTTTTAGTTTCTGCTTCACCAAGATGCTTAGTTTGTGTCCAGGCCGGTAGGGACTGGATATTCCTTCTTCTCACCAGCAAGTTGTATTCCCAGATCTCTACTTGGGCCCTGGATGTGCCATCCCCCTTCACTTTTTCTTATGCAGGTTTCTGTGTTCATTTTCCTTCAAGTGTGACTTGGTGGGACTTGGTTCTGTACCTGCTGTGAAATTGGGATTGTGCATCTGAGCTTAAGCTATTGCTCTTTGTTTATGGATCCTCTTCTGCTTCCTGGCTGCAGTGCAGGGTCCTGGCTTCACCCTCGCTGCAGTGCAGGGTTTTTCTGGCTTCATCCTGGCTGCAGTGCAGGGTCTTGGCTTCATCCTGGCTGCAGTGCCACAGGGACTTTACTTCATCCTGGCTGCAGTGCAGGGATTTGTCTTCATCCTGAATATAGTATAAGGTCCTGACGTTATCCTGGCTGCAGTGTAGGTTCCTAGCTTCATCCTGATCTCTGCCATTTCTGCCAGCTTCTCAGATAAGGGAATCCCCAGAGGGCCTCAGCTTAAAGACATTTCAGGCCTGAATTAGCAGAGGAGATAAACTGACCAAACCAAAGCTGCACTAACCGGTATAAGGCTGACACTGAGGCGTTGGGCAAGGAAAGAGTGAAAGGGGCACAAGCACACATGACTATTTGCTCATATTTCTTGTCACGGAACAAGACAGCACAGCCACTCCACTGCTCATTTCAAAAGAAGGCTCCTGATTCTACCTGATATGCCACCAGCCAAGAGGGTGACTCATTCATTACTAAAGACTAGTGACATCCCACTTCACTCACTCAAGGATTCAAAGATAAAAAGACTAAACCCAGTAGATGGAGTGGTGGAGACGGCAAGCATTCCTGATGACTTAAATCACCGATTCACACTCGGTAAATATCACGCAGGTCCAAAGGCAGGTACTGCAGTGTCAATTGCCAAAACTAGGGCCTAAGGAAGGAAACGGACACCTAACTGAACATAACTAGCAGGCACAGCAAACACCAACTCCCAATTTTCTGCTACTCGGCAAAAGGAGGTGTAAGCCATTGAGGATAAGCAGTCAACCATGCAATCCCCCTCACACCTTATGCTATGCATCAGAAATAGTGCTGAAAGAATGAGTGAATCGCAAATTATATTGGCTCAGGGCAGGGAATATAACTCCTTATGCGCTCTCTGGAATGAGAAACTACAAAGAAGTGACTTGCTACGGAGAAAATCCAAACCCCACAGTGAATAAAACCATGGAAAGCAGGGGCAACACAAGCTAGCTACCATTGATGATAACCCCTTGTTTTAACAATTGATATGAACTGTCAAATTGGGGTGTACGCGTTGTGGGTGGTACAGAATACACATCAAGCGAGAAGGAAAAGTACAGTGCTAGCAACAGTCAAGCATGAAAAATTTATTCTAGGGATGACCAGTATCACTTACTGGAAACCCGAAGATAGGGGCGAGGGCCCTGGACAGTAGTGTGCTGACACCAGGCTTATTCTTAAGTTGGTTGGTTGGCTGGGGCCCAGAGTTACTTGGTTTGCCATCTACTGTAGTGGTGAATGAGTGTAGCTAATCAAGGCTTTTGCCACAGTAACCAATGTTTCCTTTATTATAGTCAGTTTCAAGTTTTTTAAAGCAATTGTTTGTTTTGGACGACGGTACCTTTCTGTTGTTTTCTCATGGTTCTGTGGTCATCTCTGATCCTCAGGCATCTAAGCATCATTGGGGGGACCAGGTTTTGGTCATGGTACCCAATAGGCACTCAGTCATAAGAGGCCTGGTGTCAGATTCACAAAACAGTTACGCAAGTACTTATGAACGTGTACATCTTTCCTAAATCTTTGACGGCTTTGGTTGTATTTACTCAACAATTTACAAGCATGAAAACTTCCCAATCAACTGTTGTTATCGTTATAAACAGCCTCCTGGTGCTTCAGAGCTCATTAACTGATTAATAATTATAAACAAAGCAGTCTAAGATTGACAAAAGATAAAACAGGTTTATAAGTGCTTGCGTAAGTGCTTTATGAATCTGGCCCCTGGCATGTTTCCCCGTGGCTTGGATGATTTCAGGTTGATCAAGGTGCTACTTTGGGGACCCTACCAGAAATTCTCGTGTGAACAGGTTGCTAGATGGATGAAATAACTTACATGAGTGTAGTGTATGTCAGAACTATCAGAAGCTTTAAAATGTAATTTGACAAAACCTTTAGGAAAACGAGACACCACGAGCATAGCTCTCATTCAGTGTGTGTGTGTGTGTGTAATTACCTAAGTGTAGTTGCAAAAGTGTAGTTACAGGATGAGGGTAATGCTTCTGTGTCCTGTCTTCCCAGTACTCTGTCATATAACGCTTTGAAACTACTGATTTATGTATGTGTGTGTGTGTATATAATTATAAAATAAACATTTACTGTAGGAATGAATTTTTGCTTGTAATATATTGTGTGACTATTAGTATTGTATTTTTCTTGGCTAACCAGTCTTTCATGTTTGGGTGACCAGGTGGGCGAGGATGGAAACTCTGTTGCTGGAACATCTGAGGGAGGAGGAGGAGGAGGGTAAGAATACTTCTGTCCGACTTGCTTAGTTACTCTGTTGCTTTCAGTTGTATACATTTTGCTTTTGACCTTTTTATGTCCTCTGAACAAGTGTTTCATTTGAAGGCATTTGGTATGCACTTGCAAATTTTTCCCCAAGCCTTTTCATATTCTTTTTGATAAACATAATACCACATAAGAGCAAAAGGCATAGCATACCCAGGACCTTGATATTGTAATAGTAAAATTTCTGAAAAAGTGTAAGAATATTTAGATGCAACAAGTAACTGGATTATTGTGCTGTGTAATTGTTGATCTTGGATTTCTCTCGCCTAAACTTTGTTATTCTGACATCTCTTGCAGTAAAAGTTAAAATTTCCTCTTGTGGTCAAATTTGTCATATGAATAAAGTTGACCTATGCTTTGTGCAGTTTTGAGTGCAGTAATGTGGATTTTAAGAAAACAGGTTAAATAGAGAAGTAAATCTTTAATATAAAGAGCCTCTTTTTATGCACATAACTCGTCAATTCTTCAAATACATGGTTGAGGTACAGTACCTGGAATCAAGGCAGTGAACAACAATACTCGTTACTATAAAATATAAACTCCCACATACAATGGTTGAAGAGTTTCATGGAACAGATGAATAAAATAGGAAAATGCCTACAAAATCCTGCACTGGATATCATCCTCTAGCAAGGTTTCACTCTACCCAATTAAAGTTGATGGATAAAAAACATAAGATTGTTTCTGAAGTATGGTATGGCTATTGCAACCCCCCCCCCCAAAAAAACATCAGATTGAATGCAATAAAACTCGGTAAGTTCCCAAGGCTAACAACCTAGTAGTCTTGGTAATCACACTGGACCTCCGAGACTCAGGCTGACAAACCTGGAACCAGGACCAGAATATGGCACTGTACAAGGCTGGGGGGGAAGGGTGTGGAATGAATGAAGCTCTTCCTAAAAGCTGAAAAAAAAATCTGCATGAAATGTTAGATGAAAGAAAACATGCTACTGCTGAAAATAAAGAATTGAACTCTGTGGCAAACAAGACAAACTGTTGTTGCCGCAGATAAACACCCCTTAACCTTGATGTGTGCATCGGCCACCAAATGGCAGTTCAGGTTACCCAGAAACCCTGCCAGCAACTCGTCTCAATCTCAAGTCACCAGTACTGAACCCCCAAATATCTTGCATGAAAGCACATGAACTGGGTGGTAATAGCCTCTGAGGCTCACCAGAAAATAGTATTTAATTACTATAGTACATCCAATACTTGATTTCTGGAATAAAGTGTTTATTAGCACCTTCATTAGCTCCCCAGAGTTTACTCCCATTAGCTCTTGACATATTAAGGATAACTTAACTGGAATGGAACATAAGATAAGTAGCAACAAAATAAAGCATTAAAGGATTTCCTGTGAAAAATGATGGTAGAAGAACAGGGCCTGAAGCAAGAATGCAACAGCTATACACCAAATGCTAAAGTGCTACTTTAGCATTTAGTAGGAATATCCATAGAGCAGTAGGAGTTCAGTAACCATAGGGACAGGTACAAAAAAAAAAAAAAAAAAAAAAAAAAAGCCCAGACAGCAGCCAAGGGCAAAGAAACCAGATTTGCTTCCAGTCAGTGAATGGCGCTCACCACAGAGGGGCAGAATGAAATCAACCACTAGACTTCCCTGATCAGCAGGGCCATGGCCCCAGAAGCAAGATTCAACTGACAAAAGGAATCCAGCTTCTGGAAATAAGCTATAGCAGACCACAGCAAAAAAGAGAGTGCACCATAGAGCATCAAGGTGACAAAAAAGAAAAAGGGGACGAAATGCCCTGAAATCCTGACCACCAAAGAAGGATCTTATGAGCAGGATGTAGGTGAAAAATTAAGAGAAAGCAGACTGGTATATGATTGGGGCCCACAGCCCAGGGATCTGGCCAAGAGAGCTTGAACCATGGTCTAGAGTTCAGCCAACTTGTCATTTTGAATAATAAATAGCTTTTTGACATCAAAATCCCCAACAGACAAAATATGATGCATTGCGCAGTAAATCATAGCAACTCTCAAATATTCGTGTTTTCTATGCGTGGGGTCTATCGGTAAGGTTAGGTTAGGTTCAGGCGTTTTGGTACACTATTTTCTCTTCATTGTGAAAACTAGAGAGGACAGGATCAGCATAGGACTGAGGCCTAAAAAAAAAAAAAAAAAAAAAAAAAAAAAAAGAGGGCCCCTGAATCAAAAGGAATGGGATAAAACCTTAATGGCCAGAACAGCTGCCTGAAAGTCTGGAGCATCCTTCCTGGAAAGGCAAAGAATGTAATTACCTAAGTGTAATTACCTAAGTGTAGTTACAGGATGAGAGCTACGCTCGTGGTGTCCCGTCTTCCCAGCACTCCCAGCACTCATGTGTAGCCCAGTGTGTGGGGAAGGTACAGCACAACTGGCCTAGAGCAAACAGCCCTCCCAAGTCAGGAAGCCAATAGGGAAGACTTTCCAAAGGTGAGTGCAATGCAGAGAAATGGAAAAAACTCAATAGCCCACAGCACACTGTGAAGCAGGAGGAAATGTAGTGCTATCATGCAGGGCTAGGCAAGCCAAACACCTGAGGAGAAACTAATGTGTACATGTGTGAGAAAAGTACTAGTAGTACAAGTACAGTACAAGAAATACAAGAGGGTTTGTCTCCAGCTGTCATCATACCAGTCAGGATCAGTGGTCCACATATTTTGATCCAGGAGTTTGTGGCAGTCTGGGTAGTGTCACAGCATATTCTTCACCTGAGGGGCTCCATTTTTCTGCTGTCATTCAAAGTGTGCCCCCATTAGCCCATTGTTTCAACTGTTAAGTGTTCGACTCATTCCCATTCATTATGAGGCTGTACTCTATGGCTAGCCAGTTTTCTGGCTTGTCTGTATTCAGTTTTCCTTGCAGTTCACATTTGTCACTGGATGAGGCTTCCTTCCTGGCCACTGATAGATGAACCTATTCACCGGTGTTTGGAGTTGGTGGCTTTCCATATACAGGTACCATGTTGGGTTGCAAGGATTTAATGGTGAATGCATTTCACTTGGCCTGGAGTCTACTCTTTCTTGTATATTCACCCTCTGGTGTGGCTACTGCTTCTATTGTTGACCAGGTTTAAGTTGTCTGCCAGACTCCTCCACTTCCTCTTGGGACCATTGTGGCTGGTTCAGCCTTTGTTTTTCCCGTCTAGCCTGTTGTCCCAATCCTCTTCTCTTTATGTGTCTTTGTTGGTTCTAGCGAATCAACAGGATGACCTATTTGGATGGTGTGAGGCTCTGCTGATCTTCACATGTAGTTTTTAAATGTGGTTTTCATATTCCCATATGTGGGGCTAAGGTGGTAAATTTGTTGCTGTCACATTTGCATCTTTTGCAGTGGCTTGGTGCACTTTCTGCCTCTTCCTGCTTTGGTGGTGCTCTGTACCCTTGTTTTCCTATGGGAAAATAGTTTTTCGGTTTGGGTGGCTGTTAAATAAAATGGCTGGTAGATGGGAACCCTCAGGTGTTGGACCACCATATTGTGGCTGGCAGCAGTTGATACTTTAGAAATGGGGTATTCTTCCTGCAGCAGTGATTATTTGCCTCATTTTTCTCAGGGTGGGATTTTCTCATTTTTAATTTATCTCTGATACCTAACTTCCCTTGCCTCTTAGAACCAGATTCTGGTTCTGGCTGTAGGTGGGCTCGAGTGGGTCTCAGATTCCTGGTGTGGTCCTTCAGTTGCAGCCCCAGAGCTAGGGGGCTGCATTTTCTAGCTCCAGGAACTAGAAAATCGCTAATTCCTGGAGCTAGAATTTTCTAGACCTCCAGGAACTGAATCATTCGAAAAGAAAGGTGGTGTTTGATTACATTCACTGCTTGATTTATAATATTTTAAAATTATATTTGCATTATTGCAGATCTTAAACATTGTGAACTTCGCTTTCAATAACAAAATTGGCATAAATTAGATGGACAATTAAATATTTAATGTTAAAATAGATTTTTAATTGAGAATAAGTTGGGAAAAAAGAACACCATTACCCTGATAATGAAGTGGCTGACTGTATGCAGTACAATAATGCATGTATATTTTGTCTTCCATCAATTTTTAGTACAACTTTTGTTTGAGAAACTTCAGCCTTGGATTAGAAAGTAATAATTATACAAAGAACATTGTGGGTTTTTCTGAATTGCACATTAACCTTGTTCAGACTGAATTACAGAGATTTAATTATCTCCTCTGGGCAAAATTTTGTAAATGCAGCATATTGAAAATATGTACATTTATATTAGAATGGCAGAATATAATATTGGGTGGTTTGTTCCTACAGAAGTGACAGTGGTCTAGTGGAGAACAGTGCTGAGCACAGCCAGTGCATGATCTGCAGTCTTGTCTTCACCATGCCAGAGGTATGTGTGCTTTAGTCTGGAGGAGATTGTACTACAGCTTGTTCTCTACATAAGTACTGGGAGTTGTCAATCTAAGTACTGTATTAGTTTTGAATGCTTGTGACAATGAATATGGAGAAAATTATCATTTCAAGAACATAGCTCGAGAAAAAAATAAGTAAATGATCAGGAGATAATATAGTACTGAATATTGAAGTACCAAGGGATGTATGAAATTGTATGATGTATGCTTGACCAAAACTTGTACTTTTCGACTGACAGATTTGTCAACTTCATCCTGGAGAATTTCATATACTGTATCAGCATGTTGCAGCCTATGTGTCAGCTTAGGCCCGCACAGCAACACCATGTTATTAGTTTCCTGGTTAGTGCCACACACACAGTCACACCAGGCCCTTGCCAGTCATTCATTAATAAACTACTGGGGACTAAAGGACAAAACCTGGCACCCCCTCAGAGACAGAGAGCAGGGAAGTCTTGATCGCCATAACCAAGAAGTAACCTGCAAAAAAGACAGAATGAAACAAAACAGACAGTAGCAAGGCAAATCTATAAAAAAAACTTTGAAAATGAGGCACACTGTAGTTAGAGAATTCATTTGCTAGTAGTAACTGTCCAATTACAGTGTGACAGTACTATTGTACCTCCTCAGTCATTCTCCAGGTGTGCCAATGTTTGTATGGGCTCTAAAGTTAAATATGCCCATTACTGTCCCTTGGTGGTATTCAGTGCTTGTAGAGCAGCTTTGTTCCCATTAAGCGTTGACATTTCATTGCTGCTATTTTACAAGTTATGTTTTACTCCTGCAGACACACACTCCTGAGCCTTCTTGGACTATGATTGGGCTTTGGTTTTATTTTGTCTCATCAATTCTCTTTTTCAAGTGTTGGGGAACTTCCTGCTCTCCTCCAGGAGCAGGGGTTCTGTTCCTTTAACCCTGATGAGTGTTTTCTTCGTCTGCAGGCATCTTCCTTTTCTGGCTGAGAATGGGATGGCTGGCTTCCATTGGGGTCACTTGTTTATTGACTCTTCATTTGTTTGGCCGAAAGTGCATCGTTTAGTGTGTCCGTTTGTGGCTGTCTGTCATTTTTTATGTGTAACTTGGGATGTTCCACTTCGTACATTATTTGTTGGTCTGGTGGTCTTGGCCCCTTAGCTAAGACCTGTTTGTCTTGGGTCATTAAGTGTCATTCTGTTTAGTCAGCCTGTGGTTTATCCTAAAGTCCATGATGTGCAGAAGTTTGGAGCAATATTCATTGTATTTGCTAAGAAGAGTATGTCTTGGGCTGATATTCAGGCTTGGGTTTTTTCTTGTATTCTAACAAGCTTTGGCTGCTTGTTATCTTAGTAATGTGCTGGGCTGTGCTGGATTTGAGTGACAATAAGTTGGGTTACCTATCACTGATTTCCCCTTCTCAGTGTTTTTTTTTTTTTTTGCTGCTGCTCTCATCTACCCCTGGTCTCCCCTCATCTTTTGTTTTTTCCTGTGGTGAGATAACAACGGGAGCCACGATGAAGTTAGTTTTGCCCAGGAAACCACTTGTTAAATGTAATGAACCATCTCTGTCTGGTGGGTTTGTGGTAACTCTCTGGACCCTCCCTTCCCCTTTTCAGGTGTCAGTTTTTTGCCTTTGGTCATCTCATGAAAGGAGCTGCACTGCAATCACTAGGGATCTCCTGGTGCTGTCACCTGGCAATGGGCAGTTTCTATTTGTAGGTGAATGATCCAACACTTTGGTGCTTTGTTTTAGAAGTGTTTAGATATGACTGGCTGTTGTCTGTATTATATTGCTGTACTTTTTGCTGTTTATTTCTTAGAAAAATCTCCCACTAGTTGAACCTCTTTAGAGGAGGGGCAGGGGAGGCTTTGCCCTGTGGTCTCCAGTAGGCTTTGAATGACTTGCAAGGGGGCTGGTTTGAACTAACCAGGCACTTACCAACAGGGAACCACTATTGACCCACCAGAAAGAGGTGAATGGTCCAGAATGGACCGAAACGTCCTCGTCCCTTCAATTTCTAGTGTGTGGTTTGGTCAACAGAAGAGGTGTTTCATTATATTCGGTGCTGATTTTTTGCTAATCTGTATTACAATTTAATTACTGTTTATTACAGATGCTTAGAATACACCAATATTCCCATGTTCGGACTGANGCAACTGACATATGTGGAGAGCTAGTGTCACAATTGATATGTTTGTCCTGCACACCGCCCCCAATCCAGTGGGCAGCGGTGGATAGGTTACAATCACTTAGTTACTACCTACAGTTAGCAAACTGGGGATATTTGGCTAAAATTTCTGGCAGCAGATCATTTAAAATGAAATATTTACACATCTCTGCAACATTTCTTGTGCTACATAGCCTTCCTGGTTTGGTGCCTGCTTTTGAAAATTATTTACTTGAACATTTTTTATAGAATTGTTTCTGAATTCATGTATCTTTTCGCACTCCATCACATAGTGACGGAGGGTGTGGGAATAATTTTATCCAGTATATACATGCAGTACATAGGCTTATATCAAAGTCATCCCCACCCCAGAATGCAACCACATAACAGGCTAAGTACTGCTAGGGTGAACAGAGTCATTAGGTGATAGGAAACGGGCCCAACCATTTGTATTCCGCCCGGGGATTCAAACCCGGAATTCTCGATTGTGAGTCGAGAACGAACCCGACTGTACTACTGGGACCCCAAAAATAAATAAATAAAATGTAGCTCATAATGATATGTCAATTTACTGCATGTTCTTGCACTTGCACATATACTGTCAACTGATTTAGAAATGGCAAATGAATTTAATAGTTTCTTTTCATCGGTTGGTGCTAATCTTGCCAGTAAAATCCCACAGACTCAGACACATATTAACACATATCTCTCAGGCAGCTATCCAAACTCTCTTCTCCTTTCACCAATCAGCCCGGCAGATGTTGTGTCCATCATACACTCTCTAAAAACCAAGGCAGGGAACACCAGTGAAATTCCGTCCATTGTATACAAGAGAGCCTCCCATGCCCTTGCCTCACCCATAGCCCTACTGTTCAACAAATCTATAGAGTGTCACACCTTCCCTGATATCCTCAAAAAAGCAAGAGTAACGCCAGTCCATAAAGGAGGCAATCCGGCGGACATAAATAATTATAGACCAATATCAAATCTACCCATTCTATCAAAAATATTTGAAAAAATTATTTACAAACAGCTCTATTCCTACCTCGTAAAATTCGACATACTCAGCCCCTGCCAGTTTGGCTTCCGGTCCCAAAAGAGCACCAACGATGCAATCATTAGTCTCCTTGACGTAATCTACTCAGCCCTTGACAAAAATGAGTTTCCAATTGGACTCTTCATTGACCTAAGAAAAGCCTTTGATACTGTTAATCACAACTACCTCTTACTTAAACTTCAGCATTATGGAATCCGTGGCCTTGCCCTTGACTACATCCGATCCTATCTTAGTGACAGACACCAATATGTAACCATCAATGATACAACTTCTTCCACTCTACCAATTACCGTTGGTGTGCCTCAGGGCAGTATCTTAGGACCTCTTCTATTTCTTATATATATAAATGATCTGCCTAATGTCTCTAATATTCTCAAACCTATATTGTTTGCTGATGATACTACCCTTATCTATTCAGACCTCAACCCACATACACTAAATAATGTTGTGAATAATGAATTAAAAAAAGTCCACTTCTGGATGTCAACTAACAAATTAACATTAAACATTGAAAAGACTTACTACATCTTATTTGGAAGCAAATCATCAAATGCAATTCAGCTACAGATAGACAATATTAACATCAGTAATAAAAATGATGGCAAGTTTCTTGGCCTATTCCTAGACAAGAGACTCAACTTCAGCACCCACATACAACACATAACTAAGAAAGTCTCTAAAACAGTTGGTATACTCTCCAAAATCAGATATTATGTTCCTAATTCCGCTCTCCTCTCACTATATTATGCACTAATCTACCCCTATCTTAATTATGGTATCTGTGCATGGGGGTCTACCACTGCAAACCACCTTAAGCCCATCATCACGCAGCAAAAATCTGCTATCAGAATAATAACTAACTCAGCTTTTAGACAACATTCAGCTCCCTTGTTTAAATCTCTAAACTTGCTAAATATTAACTCCCTCCACACATTCTCTTGTGTCAACTACATTTACAAAACCCTGTTTTTAAATGCAAACCATGCTCTGAAACTCTCCCTGGATGGATGTAATAGGACCCATTTTCACCACACCAGAAATAAATATCTCTTTGATATCCCCAGGGTCAAACTTAATCTGTGTAAACACTCTATGCAAATTAAGGGACCTAGTCTATGGAACTCACTCCCTAGTGAATTGAAAAACTGTAAAAGTTTTGCCTTATTTAAAAACAAAACCAAAAGTACCTGATTTCATCTTCTTAGTTTCCTACACTGAGCTTTAAATTTGCTCTGTACCTAGTGTTACCCAATCTCCTAATTTTTATGTATTTAACCCTACCAACCTTATCATTGTGTTCATTGCTGTCTTCTTTTATGTGCTAGCCATATGCTGTTTTGTGCCTACCAATTTTTGTCAACTACCATTCAAGCTGTCATTGCAATCAATCTTAGCTGCCTATGTGCTTTAATCCACTGTACCTACAATTTTCTCTATTTTTTTTTTCTTGCCATGTATCTGTTATCATTTTTTTATAAATCTTGCAAGTATTTACCTACTTAAAATTTTCTTAGATTAAGGACCTGCCCGAAACGCTGCGCGTACTAGTGGCTTTACAAGACTGTAATTACCATTTTATGTATCCACACATTCCCAATGTACCTTCTTGTATATGCATAAATAAATAAATAAATAAATAAATAAATAGAGCGCGTATATGAATCCAAAGTTGACACGCTAATTGTAAGTGACTCCTTGTCATCCTTGACTGCCCTCAGCTCCCCAAGGCATAACTGTGACGTGCTTATCTCTGAAGCTAGACACAGATATAATGAAATAATCAGTGATGGAGTCAGAGTTTGTCTCCTGTGGATTCCTTCCCATATTGGTCTCCGAATGCATGATAGAACTGATGAGCTAGCCAAGACTTTTGCTCGTAAAGAGGGAATTGATTATCATCTTGGACTGCCTTCGAGCAGCCTGAGGGCAGCAATATCCCAGGAACATCAACTAAATTTCGGAGACTTGAGGCAAAGTGAAATTCACACCAGTTACTCCATCTATCATCATTCTATTATGCATGAAGAACCGCACGTCTATGGGTCATCCAATAATGTAAGCAGACTTCTAGATGTTACCACTGCTAGGCTTAGGCTCGGCTACAAGTACCTCTGGGAGTTTGTAACATCTGCTGATGTAGATTTGACTAAATGTAAACTCTGTCAGCAGAACTATTCGCATACTTTGCGTCATTATATAATGAATGTGAAAAAATTGCGGAATTTAGAGATAACACCATCAATAGTGTCCAAGAAATGTGTAAGTACTTCATTCACAATGATGTGCTGCCCGAAATTTTAGGGAAGTATCCAAAATTTGCTTACTGTAGGTAATGCATGCACATGACTGTAAAGCTGCCGCCCAGTTGGGTGGGTGTGCAGCAAGACTAGTAACTGTGTGACTCACTATAGATGTAAAGTGCCTTGTATAGTGACTGTTGTGAGCCTCTTGTAATGTCACTTGTGACACCTCTTTGTGTCACTTGTGACACAAAGATTATTGATGTGTGTATTTGTGTGGGTGATTAGATATGTATGTGTATGTATATGTGTATACGTATATATATATATATGTACATGTATGTATGAGGGTGTGTACATGTGTATACAACATTGATAATTTTGTAACTAGCGTCAAACATTGTTATTTGCTTAGCTAAACGAACTAGAGGGTTCAGTTCCTGAACCGATTATGTGCCTCTGTATCCTTTACACCACCGCCCACGGGATGGGTATGGGGTGCATAATAAAGAAAGAAATTGAATTGTTCATGATGAATATAATTGTAAGTGTAAAACTGTAAATATATATCTGAACATTAGTGAATAGATATATATATATACACACAAAAAGAAAGTATAAACAAAAAGATATACACAAATGATTTCTAAAGTGATTTATAAATATATAAATTCACATACATTTGTGAATACAAACAAATGTTCAGTCTTTTAAATAAAAGAGCGAGAACGAAGTAAATAAGCACTACGAGAATTTTCAGCAACAGAACCGAACAAATATAATCAAGTAAAATTTATATTCATCAAAAAAATATGTTATTTAATATATTATGATAAAGTTACCGCAATATCAGTAATAAAACTGAAATCCTTTTGAGAGGAACAAGGTTCCAATACTGTAGCGTGACGTCAGACCAGTCCAACCTTGCGAAAAAGGGGAGAAAGTGAACACGGTTTATTTCCAAGACAATTGAGGGACAACACAGCGGTTTGGTGTTGGTGTGAGTATAAGTTGGCAGGAAGCTGCAGCCCGCTGCCACCCCTGAGAGGCGCCAGCCCTGTGCACCTGTGCACAATTGGCCGATAATACTCAAAATGGCGACCCGTGGTGAAGGGTCTCCCCCCGACGAGGGCGAAATGGACTTGACCCAAATACCTGTGTCTGGGCAGTTAATTTCTGGCTATGGTTATGGTTGGGTGTCTGGTGGTGCTCCCTGCCTCAGGCCGCGGGGGGGCACACGGCAGGCCCACCACTAACCTAATACCTGACTTTAGCCTCGAAAAATGTCATGGCGGAGGGTTGTAATGCTCCAGAGTTGGGATAATATTTCGCGAGACTAATATTCTTGGTTCCCCAAGCGGGAGGGATGGGTCGGGCGGGGATTACTTCGTGTATGGCTCAAGGAAATGTTATTCACTCTTGATTAAAGATATTGTTAGGGTAATTGGTGATAGAGGTAAAGGGCGGGTGGTTGGAGATGTGAGAGTGGCACTAGTGCCAGGGAGGCGTGGCCGGGGCAGCCTTAGCTGGGGTCAAACTGGGGTCAAGGTGGTAAATGGGTTGACAGGCTATTATCTGGTCAAGTTAACCCCCTGCTTGACACCTATCTTGGTGTAGGGTTTTCAGGAGTTGATAAGGGTTAGGTAGTGATTTTTGGTTGCCATATATACTTAGTATATGTAGGTATTTTAGAGTAATCCTTTTGAGAATGTAAGAACCTTGAGCTAAAGAGTAAATTTTGATACATTCATATGTACCAAAGTTGAATTTTGGAATGGAAGATACAAGTGTTTACAGTATTTTTTTTATATTTATTTGGGCAATAAATCTTTTTGAAGTACTGTATTTACTATAAAGGCAGTTTGTTCTGCTATCTATAACCCAACCCAATCTCTTGTTTAGCTAGTATGTTTTGTAACTATGCACGCCATCATTTACAGAGTCCAAAAAAACGAGGCCAAAAAACAAACTTAAATATTCCTTGGCCTAGTATAGTGCGCACAAGTACTATTTTAAACCTCGGATAGCTTGTGTTAGGCTCAGGAAGGTTAGGTTAGGTTTGTCTTTGCAACATAAATAGAAAATCTTTTTACGGTTTGTCCAAATTCAATGGAGATGTGAGCCAATGAAGCCAAACCCCCTAAGGAATTACTGTACATAAGTGTAGTTACAGGATGAGAGCTACGCTCGTGGTGTCCCGTCTTCCCAGTACTGTCATAAAACGCTACTTCAAAATAGTGCTTTAATCTTATTTGAGAAGAAAATCTTTTACCAAGTCCATTCCATTGCAATGTAACTCCTTTTGCATCAAACTTGGTATTTATGCATAAGGTTGCTGTTTTTATTTATTTTATAAATTGCCTCAACAATTTTGAACAGATTTTGGTGTCAAAATTAACTGTAAAAGTAAACTTTTAGTACTGTACTGTACTGTTTATTTTATGAAAGAAAAATTTAGGTGATTTTTTGCATAAAATTCTAATCCAACTAATATAGTACATGGACTCATTCCACTGGACATGTTATATTATTTTCTATTGCAACCAGTATCAATAAACTTGTAGCTTAAATAAATCCTACCATTGCATACAGACTTCCAGTGAACTGGATTCCACTGGAGTTGGTCCTGAATGTAAAGTATACTGGGCTGTGCAGTGTACAGATTGTCCATTATTGGTGACTGGCACTATGGAGAAATGCCCAATAGACCGCTGGAATATTATCTAACACAGTGCATAGTTACAAATGCAATAATGTTTCACCTTAGATTCAACAGAGCATACGTTGTTAAACACACGAGACAAAATAATCTTATTAAAGCGACCATACGAGTCATAAATGCTCATTCTCCACCTAAGTAAAACGGAAACAAGTAACTTCATGGGCCAGCCAGAGGCTTGGGGCCCGTGCAGGAATATCCTTGCAAAAAAAAAAAAATGGCGACAGGAAACCTGTTAGGCTTGTTAACAAGTTAAGTTAACTTGTTAACTTGGCTAGTCAACAAGCTTGTTGTTAATAAGCTCGTTAGCTAGCCAGCATTTTTGTAATTAAAAGATTTGATAAAGAATAATTTGGTACCAAATGAATGCATTATAGTACGTATATAAAGTTTGTGTAATACAGTATTTGGAGAACTCGAATACTTTGTGCAATAAAATTTCTCTTCGAATAAAAAGTATATTTAGTGTTTGTTGTCGAGTACAGTACATGTAATTACTTAAATGTAGATACAGGATGAGAGGTACGCTCGTGGTGTCTCGTCTTCCTGGCACTCTTTATCATGTAATGCCTGGAAACTACTGACAGTTTCAGCCTCCACCACCACCGTACTTGTTCCAACCATCTACCACTATTTGTAAAATTGAATTTTCTTATGTTTCTTCAGCAGCTTTGTTTAGCTATGAACTCTTGTTCTGGAAGTACCAGGTCTCATGAATTCTTCCTTATCAATTTTGTCAATTCCTGTTACTATTTTATAGGCAGTAATCATATTGCTTCTTTTTCTTTTGTCTTCTAGTTTTGGCATATTTAATGGCTCTAACCTCATCTTGTAGATCTTGTCTTTCAGTCCCAGAAGCCATTTAGTTGCATGTCTTTGCACCTTTTCCAGTTTCTTGATGTGCTGCTTAAGATTTGGGCACCATACAACTACTGCATATTCCAGCTTGCCTCACAAAGGTCATGAACAATTTCTTAAGTATTTCACCATTCATGCATTTAAAAACAATTCTGAAATTGGAACATGTAGCATAGGCTCCTTGCTCAATGTTCTTTGAGGTCCTTGAGTCACAGTTTTCTATTTTGAACCACCCCTGGATCAAGAGGTCATAGATTTAAACTAACGAAACAAAGCTGCCGGAGGAATGTAAAAAAATTCACTTTTGCAAACAGAGTGGTAGACGGTTGGAACAAGTTAGGTGAGAAGGTGGTGGAGGCCAAAACCGTCGGTAGTTTCAAAGCGTTATGTGACAGAGTGCTGGGTAGACAGGACACCACGAGTGTAGCTCTCATCCTGTAACTACACTTGGGTAATCACTTGATCATAATTTTTCAAAGCTTTTTCACATAATTTGTAGATTGTGCAGTCTATTTTCTCCTATTCCACTTTCCATAACATGGTATTTATTCATATTGAATTCCATTTGCCAAGTGTCATTCCTTGCACTTTTGTCCAGGTCTTGTTTATACAGTACTTGTACCATACTAGCAATGTTTGTACAGTACAGTACTGTATTTAATTTAGTTAATAGAATGACGAGCTGTACTTAAAATTTTAAATTTCATATAATGGAAAATGGAAATTGAAAAATTTTGTTTTATAGGTACAGTACAGTGTTGTATTTAAGGGCGTGAGTATTGATGGCAGGCAACACCAATCAAGATGCTGCCATTCCATCATCTGTGGGGCGGCAGTTGTCACAAGACTCGGACTCTGTTGACATGGATGATGGGGAAATTTGGAATCACAGGCGACTCCAACAGCAGGTTTGTTTTTATGTAAATTACCATAATTTTTCCCATGACTTATTTAAAAGCAATATTAATTGTTTATTTTTATAGCCTATGCCCTATAACTCATTTTAAAAATTACACTCGGCATTATACCATAAGATTACAGTACTGTACAGTACTGTACTATTAATACCACTTGTTTAATGTAATTTTTCTTTTTTATATTAAAATAATGTTTAAAGGATAAATTCAAATGCAATAAGTAGGGTTTTTTATCCAGTAATGGCAATCAAATATTTGTATCATAATACTGTATATTGATAAAAGCTATTGTATATCTATAATTGGATTTACTGTGAACTCGGTTACATAAGAAATACAAAAAATTCAAATTTACAGTAAACTCTCAACTCTCCAATCTTCCTGTTTGGAGAGTAGCCTTCCTCTGTTGCCTCCCTGAAACAGAGGAAGGCTCGGGCTTAAAACAGACTATATTCTTGCAACTAATGGAATGTGGAAAAAGAGGCCAAACTGGCTAACAGGTCAACCCAAAGACAAGTGGAATAAAGTGGAAGCTTACATTCTTAACCACCGCACAGCGCACCTGGTTTCGGCAAAAACTTCATAGTGCAGTTATTAAGGACATATTTTTATTGTTTTTATAAATGTCAGTTAAAGTTAATGGCAAAATGTTTCCAAACTTAATCATTTCAAAACACAGTGATGAAAACATTAAAATATAGCCAAATTAAAAAAATTAGCACAACTCTCGGAATGCCTCAAGGTTCTCTGTGCAGCACGGTGGTTAAGGATACCCACAGAGGGGGCTAGACCAAAAGCAAAAGTGTAGTGTAATAAAATTCCCCTTTCTGGATAGCACAACAACTTGGTGTCTTTCCTGAGCATATGTTAACAACTAGCTAGGAACATTCTGAATATGCCAGGCTCCTGTGACCATCTTGGCCCACTAGAAACAAGGACCTTTTAATACCAACTTGTCCACTCACCAGAGCTGGGAGCATATTTGAATCAGATCAACCCACAACTGAAATGACCCACCCATAAAAATCTCAGAAGTGACTAAACAATCATCTTCCTTTTGAGAAATGTTTGGTAATCACAGAATCTGCAAATAAAACTGAAACAATCTGAACCTGGATTAATCTTCCTTGCATGACTACTTTACAGTACTCTTAAGCCCAAGTTGCCGACATGGTTGCCTACATCTTGAGATAATTACATGAAAAAAAAAAGAAAAACTGCCAGGAAAAGATAACACTAAGGTGTTATCCAGAAGGGGCATTTCATTACACTTCAGGCCATTTTCTTTCTGGGATTATGTGCAAGAAATTCGGTTGATTACTATGAATAAGAGAATATTAATCCCTAAAGTGTGGCTATCAACAAAATTGACACCCCTGCCTTTAAGCAAAATTATAGATAATTATTTATATGTTTTTTCTTATGAAATTATTTGAATTGAAAAATATGGAAAATACACTAAAAATCATTCGTCTATCCTTATTTTGGCCTAGGCAGTGGGCAAAATTCCCTTTGCCATTTATCAGCATTTAATTATGATAGCGAAGATGAAACAAAAACATTTATACAGTATTTATTTTTCATGGGGAAATATAATACATGTGAGTAATCTGTATGCAAAAGTAAAAAGAATATCAACATAAATATATATGGTAAAGAACTTTATATTGGTCTAGATAAGTGTTGTCATCATAAAATGATAGAACCAGGAGTTGTATTCTGCCTAGACTCCAAATTATTTTGTGGCCTTCCATGACTGCTGGAAGATACAATTGAGCTCTGTGGACCATATAGTCAACATTAGTGTTGGTATTCAAACATTGATGCAAACGTAAATAACCATATGATGATGATGAGGATACTGCACTTCTAGATGATGAACATATGATGATGATGACAGCACTCTATGGGTTAATACAAAAAAACTGCATTTAAAATTTTTGTAACATAAAATATATAATGTTATACTATGTAGAGTGGAAGCTTCTTTCTTATTATCTTTTTGGTGAGTTATTTGGATTCTGAATTTTCTAATAATTGTTAGTTAATACACTTGTACTTAAGTAACTTCTTAGCACATTTTTATTCAACAGGTGGGATATTTAAGCCTGAGTGCAGGCTTCAGTGGAGAATTGTCACCACAGCCATCATCAAGTGCAGAATGTGAGCGTCGTGTCAGTCCTCTGGACCCCAACTTATCATCAGCGGCACGGTATTCTCCACCTCCACCGTACAACAGCCCTTTGGCAGGTATAGAAGCATCATTGGAGCATCCCGACTCTCCAATGGAAGATCTGTCCAGTGCGACTTCCCTTCCTAGTCTCCCAGCTGGTGTCAGCAGTAGTATATCAAGTGCCACAGAAAGCCTTGCAGTTTCCGAAGCACACAGATTGCCACGTTCCTCGGTAGGACGAGCGTCAGGCAGCAGAGGCAATAGTTTAATATCTGCTAACAGTCTGTTTGCATCGCAACCAGTTTTGTCATGCTCACAGCCAAGATGGGCCTCGCCTGATGTAATATCTGATGATGACGAGGATGAGGATGTTGTTACTGTAAGCCCATCTTTGGGGGAAAGTGTGTGGGCCAAACAGAAAAGACTAGCTCTGAGTAATATTGTAGACAGTGGTGTGTCTCAACCAGGTCCTAGTGGACTTCAGATTGTGTCCAGGGCCAGTCCTAGTGGCCTTCAGAGTATATCTCAACCTGGTCAAAGTGGACTTCAGGTTGCATTACAACCTTGTTCTAGTGGGATTCAGACTTTACCACGGCCTGTTCCTAGTAACCTAGGAGCTATGCCACAGCCTAGTCCAAGTATTCTTCAAGCTGTGCCATCCAGCCATCAAGCTCTTCCACAACATCAGAGATCAACTTCTTCAGACAGTGATGCTGACGATAGCAATGATGTTTCAGAGAATTTGCCACAGCTTAGCTCAACTCCAGGGCCATCTAGTATTAGAAGTAGGTTAGTTCGACTCAGCGATGGAGAAGCAGAGGCACTTAATGGTGCTGTATCTGGCTGTGAAGCCAGTAGCAGTATCAGGGGACACATATCGCCTTTAGAATCACCCAGCACACCTACAGATAATTGTATTGTATCATCATCTACTGGGCATATTGACTCTATACCTCCTACACCTGCTGAATTTCAAGGAAATGATGTGTCTGGTCCCAGTAGCCCACTTTCTCCAAGTCTAGGTAGTGCTGCCATACTTGACTCGACTGTGGATTCCACTAGTGGCCGAGGAATCATGGATCCAGAAGGCGAGACTTCTGATGACGATTCTGATAATGATAATCTAGCACCAACGGGACAGATGCAGTTATCAGTAATGGGTGAGCGAGATGAAATATCAACATCAGAAGTTGGTTTGCAACAGAGTGATGACAGTGAAGATGTTGCTCTTCTTGTCAGCCCTCGGGGAATGTTTTCGAGTGGAAGAGCTAGCGCTAACCGTTTTATAGAGCAACTTTCCCTTTCTCTCTCTCACTTTTCTGGTGATGCTTTAGATGCCAATTTATCTGGAGTTGTGAGTGAGCAGCGATCTCCTCCCAACACACCCCCACCTGATCCTGGGCCATATCTTAATGATGCTCTTGCTATTCCAGGACCCAGCAGGGCATCACTTCCTTGTTCACAGACTACCAGTAGACAGGTTAATACTCCAGCTGACCAAACTAGAAATCAGCCTTCTACTTCTAGTACACACAGTATGACAGATCCAGTGGAAGTTCTTGACAGTAGCTTACCACTACTTGACATTACATCAGGTTTGCCTGGTTGTAGCACAGTTCCTGTTGTAGATCATTTGAGTGATTCGGGTGCACCGGGGGATTTACCCGCTTCAGGAAGAATAAAAAATGAATCCAGACTAGGAAGTGGATCAGGAGGATTAGAACCTCTTGTGTGTCTCTCCAGCAGTACATCTAATGCCATTGATAATGATAGCTTGACTGGTAATGCTGAGAGCCAAGACCTGAATCAACTAGGTCAGTCTTATGTACTTGGATTGAATGATGAGAGCTCAGTTGGAAGTGAAAATGTACTGAGCTCTAGTTCAATCATAAAACATGATTTGGTTGATAGTGAACTTGAGCAAAGAAACTTTAGCAGTTTATCAACTGGTAACCAGTCATTACTTGTCCCTAAAATGTTAAGAGAAGAAACTCTAAATAGCTCTCTCAATTTGAGTTTAGCATCTTCAGAACCGAATAGGGTGATGGAAACAGATGTGGCCTTACCAGGACCTTCTCAGCAACCTACTTTGGCACACCACTTGCTTCCCGTTCAACCGGATCAGGTCGGATATATTTTTGTACAGTACTTTCATTTGTTGACTATGTTTTATTACAGAATTCATATACTATACATGTACAGTACTTTGACAAAATTGAATTTCGGTCATAATTTCTAACGTGGGTAATAATTTTAATAATTTATATTATCATTGAAGAAGTAGATATTTTTTGCCACAGGTTTCTCTTTTGGATGGTAGTGGAGATGAAAGTAGTGATGGCGCTCTGCTGATGATGGTATCATCTAACACTCGTTCTATACACAATACGCTTTCCCTCGGTAAGTTATAATACAGGTATTTAGTCTTTTGATTTACTAACCTTTGAAACCTCTACCACTGACAATTTCTAGCTTGAAGGAACAGGATTTTATCTACAGTATATTAACACTTGCAGGCCCAGTGATGGTGTACCTTCATTGCATTCGTCAAAGACCTGCTACGGTATATAAATGGATAAAAGTACTGTATAGCAAAGGGGCAATAAGTACAGTTTTAAAAATATCAACATAACATAGAACACGAAACGATGGGTATAAATTGTAGCAATTTAGATTCGGAAAAATCACTGGTAATTAATGGTTTAGAAGTAGGAGTGCTGATTTATGGAACAAAATACTAAGTAGCATAATAGACATGGGAACACTGGAGTGTTTCAAGCATAGGTTAGACTTATGAAGGAGTTTGGGTGGATATAAATAGGAGTTGCCTTGTATGATCCAGTAGGCCTTCTAAAGCTACCTTTATTTGTAGGTTCTTCCGATCTTCTTATCTCCTTAAAACCTGTGGAGCTACTGAGGGACCACTAGAAAAGGGCATTGCTTTACATTCAATATTTGATATTTCTGTTCTCTATGTAGAAAATTTGTTTCAAGATTTTTGGTAAAGAATCATTTGTGTACATCAACTGATACTTAATTAATATGGGACAAACTGTAAATCATGCACTCAAGCATGGGCATTACAGATGCACTCTCCCACAGGATGCTCCCTCCCTACTTTACAAGGATATTTTGCATTTTATCAACTGTGCCTGTTCTCAAGCTAAACAAAATTTTTCATCCTAAACATGCTTCCAACACTTGTAGCACTGTGCTCTGCCTTCTTCAGATATGAACTCAAAACTTTTACTAGTACTGTTCATCCTCTTGACATAAAGCTCCCCTTTCGACAAACTAATACTCTTCGTAGCAATCTAGTTCACACTGCCCCTCCTGCTTCTGATGCTGCTGGTGTCTATTCTATTTCTTGTTCGTCTTGTCCTCTCCAATACTTTGGTGAAACTGGCCGTACACTTAATGACAGACTTAAAGAACACAAAAGAAGTGTTAAGTCTGCAGACACAAACAATGCTCTCTTCTGTCATGTTAGGGATTATAATCATCCTATTGATTGGTCTTTCTCCAAAATAATCTTTCCTGCCTCTACTCTACACAGACGCCGTCTTGTTGAATCGGCTCTGATACACAACATACCCAACATGAACTTGAGTCCTGGCTTTGTTGCTGTTGACTCTTCCCTTTCACAGTATATACTCAAATGTTTTAAACTTTCTAACAAACATGACCTAACATAAGCTTGCCCTTCCATTTATCTTTCTTGCTTTTTCTTTTCCTTGTTTTCTCTAACGATCCCTTTCTTATTCCTATTACTATCCCCTTTATTACACCTTACCTTTCATATCTTTTGCCTTGCTTTTTCTTCCTCTAAGATTTCCTTCTCCTCGCCTCTCTCTTGCCTATTTATTGCCTTCGCCTCCTTCCCTCATCACATTTGACTTGAGAATGGTCCAAGACGGACCGAAATGTCGTCCTCCCTTCACTTTCTAGTGTGTGGGTTGGTAAACATATTTCAGCCACGTTATTGTGACTCCTTGTTTACATATTTTGAGAAAAAAACTATTTTAGTATGTTTTATCATACCTTTATTGAAAGATATTTTAAAGGGGTTTTTGTACCCCAACTCTTGACTCCTCTTAAGATCAGCTGTATAGTTGTTTATATTTGGGCAAGAGAATTGCTATACAGGATGTGAGATTTGTATTTCTGGATGTGATGTTTTGTGTTGCTGCATCGGGCCACCAGGGCCTGATGTGTCACCACCCGGTGGTGGCACACCATCACACCACTCTGGTTTTGTCATTATTCACTCATTGCAAATGGCTGGCAGGTGGATAAAAGTTTAACATTCCTTTCAAATTTCTAGAGGCATTTTTTATTTAGATAATGAATAAATGTTTGTTAAAGGTAAGAGTCTTTAAATCGTGTGTGACATATCAGGCGTGGGTTATGTATGCTGAGTAAGGTGGCGAGATGTGAGCTTACTACATAACTATCTACATATCATAAACTTTTTTTGTAAGTTTGTGATAACAGACTGTGATGACTCGGCTTGTTTTGAATATTTTATTATTAGTAACACAATTTACTGTAATGTGGTTTGTTTTCAATATTTAATTATTGTCAATGATTTTTGTGCCTAGCACTCTGTGGCTGATGCAATGTGGTAGTGGGAACCATCACTTTATGTAGCTTCAGGGAGCCACAAGAGGCTTCCTCCAGAAAATATATATACTGTATAATATATATGATTATTTTTGTACTACTACAGAGAAGCAGCTAGAACACGGAGAAGCAAGAAGCCTTGTTCCCAGCCTTCAAGCATCTGAATCACAGGTTAGGATTTGGTTTATTTTCTGTAAGGTCCCTTTTGTAGCTTTCTGTAGCTTATACATTAAGTGGAGCCAAACCGTAAGATGTGCACTAGGTCTGCCATTGCCTAACGGGGTCTAGGATGATAATTTGGCTCTCTTGAGGTGGAGCTGAGGGATCAGAGGTCAACTGAAAACCAAGAAAAACCACAACAGAAAACACAGGCAAAACTAAAGAAGCTATTGCTTGAAGAATGGAATGAAACATAAGGCACATATGGCAAACTGATATTACCACAGGTGAACAACCCTAACCTTAATGTGCCCGACTGTCACCAGGTCATGACCCAGGTCACTTGGTTGTGGCCATCTATCTTCCTCGCTCCCTCGCCTGAGCTGGCTAAGGGGGCACCATTCAGCTGGGACCTGTGAGCTGCTGCTCCTTTCAGCTATATACAGTAATATATTTAATTTAATTTTAGTTCTGTATTTTATAAGTGCACCATTTTATTAGTTATTCTCCCTAAGGCTCCCTCGGTGTTAATGTAACATTTGGAGCATATGTTAGGAATAGTGAGCAAGTGTTAGAGAGAGTGAAGAAGTGTTCAGTGATCATTGATAAATAAATATTGATGAATGACTCCTCAACATTCCAATGTTTAAGGTGTGTGTGTTTGAAGGAAGGTATATAATTGAGTTGTTAATATAAAGCAGTATGCACTTATATATTAGAGACAAGCCAGAAGTGAGGTGTAGCTCTATTCTTTGTTGTCATCTCTGAAAGTTACAATGCACAATTATGGCCAATACTAGACATTGTTGTTGTTTTAGACTTGGCATAAAGGAAGCTTTATGCCAAGTTCTTGCAGCTTTAGTTCAAGCCCTTCTATATCTATAAGTAACCTTACTGGGCATTCTCGGAACACTGTGTGGCGTTTTAGAAGTCCTGTGGCTTCTGGATTTATTCTGTCTTCTACCCTTTTGTAACTGGTACATTTTTCAAACTTCTGAACTTTCGGATTTTTTTCTCCTGAAGTTATGGATGTTCTTTTGTTTTGTTTTCTTTCACTTCAAAGAAACTTTTCTTTCCTATGCATTCTATACCTCTTACTGTTCAGTTTGTAGTCAACATATCTCCTCTGTTCCTCTCCTCTAGGGTTGCAAAACTGAGTTTCCTCAAACTGTAACTGTGGCTTAATTGTTCTGGTTCATGAGCTTGTCTCATTGCAAACCTGTTTAGCTTGTCAAATTTCTTTTTTTATCATAGGCAATGTAACTCTGTATAGAGCACTGATTAAATTGGGTGATTAATATTAGTTTATTATGTATGATGCTTCAGATAAGCTTTTAAAGTGAACAAACATTGGTAGATTCAGTATAATGCTGACACAAAGGGTTCCAAGAGTATGTTACATTAATAAAGAAACTGGATACACAGTCCTAGCAAACTGTACATAACCCTAGATTAATGGTACAGTGAATACTAAAACAAACCTAGGAAGTAACCAAATGTGATGATTCAGAAAATTGATAGAGATTTTCTGTAAAAAAAGTTTTCTATTCAGAGTGTACAATCTACAAGAGCGGAGGGCACCTCACCAAGTCTTTCATCCGAGGAACCTAACAGTAGAAGTGAGAATGAAGTCAACTCTTCAGCCACTCGTCAGGAAATGGAAGCTGAATTCATTGGAGCAGATTTTTGTGAGTACAATCAATCTATCTTGAAGCGTTTATAAATAAATACATGTCAAGAGAAGTACTGTACTCTCCATAATTTTATAACTGGAGATGTTCAGGAGCTGCCTCATATGGGCCAATAGGCCTTCTGCAGTTACCTTTATTCTTATGTTATGTTCTTATGTTTACAAAATGAGTGCCCTTGCCTTGGTGTAATGTCTTTATTAGAAATAAACAAGAAATAATGTTATGTCCCTCAATGCTGTAGGCGAGTGGCAATCATATCTGATTCAGTTTACCTTTGGGAAAATTACCACACACACACATGGACACACGTGGACAAAAGATGGTAAACAAGAGAGCCTCATAATAATCATGAGAGATTATAGAAAGAGCAGATAAAGATACATCTCGATTGTTGGTACAGTACTAGGTGACTTCAACTTGAAATCAATAAGACTGGGAGGCCTGTGAAGCAAGAACAGAGGACTGTTGCATTGGCAGAGTTGCAAACCTAGCCCTGGAGATTTTCATGTATCAACACGTTAAGCAAGCCACAAGAATGAAGGTAGGTGTTGTTCCTTCAATGCTGGATTTGATATTCACCAGGAAAGAAAAGATAATTGACATTCAGTACCATACTTCCTTGGGTAAGAGTGACAATGTCTTTCTGGAACAAAAATATGCAGTGCATTGTAATCTTGAAGAGAATGAGGAAAATGAAGCAGTGAAAAACTTTATTTCAGGAGAGGACACTATGGGGAACTTAGAAGGTTCTTTAATGAATTTGACTGGAAAGCCCTTTTGTTAGGCAAAAAAGTAAATGAGATGTATACCAAGTTTTGTGAAATATATATGATGAAAGCACTAACTAATTTATACCAAAACAGAGATGCAGAGCTAAAATTCAGGATTGATTCAACAGAAATTGTGAGAGGGCCCAGGGAGCAAAAGAAAAAACATGGAATCAATATAGGAACAGGCCAAACCCACAAACATACCAGTAATACATATAAGCAATAAACAACGTCACAGCTGTGAGAAGAGGCAGAAAGAAATTTTTGGAAATGGATAAACAAATGTACAACAGAACCAGACCAATTCTATAAATTCATTAAAAGCCAGTTGCAGGTAAAAGGTAAAATTCAGAGGTTCAAAATGGGGGACAGATTCATGGAAAAAGAAAAGGAAATGTGTGAAACACTAAATGAACAGTTCCGAAGTGTATTTGTGCAAGATGGAAATTTTTAGAGAACCAGATACAATACAAATTTCAGAGAATAACGGAGAGTACTCAAGATGAAAGTGAAAAAAATGCTCAAGGCGCTAAGAAGGAACAAAGTAATTGGCCTAGATGGAATTTCTCCTTGGGTTCTGAGAGAATGTACATCAGAGCTCAGCACTCCACTTAAATTGATTTTTCAGTCATTTTTGTTCTTGCGTAGTTGTGGTTGCAGGGGTTGAGCTCTGGCTCTTTGGCTATCAGTTATATTCTACAAAAATGTTAGCAATGAAGACCCCTCTAAATTATAGACCCATGTCATAGAAAATAATTAAAATTAAATTGGTAGAACACCTGAAAAGAAGTGATATAATAATACAGACAGTATGAGTTTTGATCAGAAAGATTCAATGCAACAAATCTACTAAGTTTCTGAGATAGAGCCACAGAGTTTTTACAGGAAAGAGATGGCTGTTGAAATTGGATCATACTTGAGCTACAAGGAGACTTCTGACACGGATGGAAACTTTTCCGACAGAAAAATGAGGACAGTAATCCAAGGTAATGTATCGGACTGGAAAAGCATTACCAGTGGAATATCACAAGGCTCGGTTCTAGTACCAGTAATGTTCATTGTCTATATAAAGAATCTACCAGAAGAAATACAGAATTATATGAACATGTTTACTGATAATACCAGGCTACTAAGGAAGAAGCTTAGATGATTGTCATGCCCTTTAATAAGACCTGGACAAAATAAGTGTATGGAGCAACACTTGGCAAATGGAATTTAATGTGAATATATGTTACATTATGGAATGTGAAGTAGGAAGAAATAGGCCACACACAACCTACATATGTGAAAAAGCTTAAAATAATTCTGATTAAGATGGAGATCTAAGGGTTGCAGGCGATGAGTCACAATAACGTGGCTAAATTATGTTGACCAGACCACACACTAGAAGGTGAAGGGACGACGACGTTTCTTTCCGCTTCCCACTGGCGTTTTCCTCGAACTCGTCAGACTGTGTTAACTCTTAACTCTTTCTCTTTCAATGGTAATTATTACACTCAAACTTTCGGTGTCGCTATGGGTTCACCCTCTCTCCCCTGTTCTTGCTAATTTCTACATGGAATACTTCAAAACTGTTCTTCTTCCTTCTATTGATACTCGTCCCTCTCTCTGGCTTCGCTATGTTGATGACAATTTTGCTTTATGGCCTCATGACCTTAGTCTTTTCCAGCCTTTCCTCTTCTCTCTTAACAATCTGGCTCCTTCTATCCATTTCAAAGTTGAGTGGGAATCTAATTCCCTCCTTCCTTTTCTTGACGTTCACGTTCACAGCTCTGTGTCCGAGTTCTCTTTCTCTGTCTACCGCAAACCCATGCATAGTGGCATGTACATTTACTTCTTTTCCTACCATCCTCCTCCTGTTAAGAAAAGTGTCCTCGTCTCTCTCTTCCTCTGTGCTCTACGCCTCGGCGACCCTCAGTTTCTTGTTTCTGAAATTGCCTTTATCTACAAATCATTCTCTCGCCTTGGTTACCCTTTGCATTTCATCAACTGTGCCTACTCTCAAGCAAAACGCAATTTCTTTCATCCTAAACCTGCTTCCGACACTAGTAGCACTGTACTATGCCTTCCCTTCATATCTGAACTCAAAACTTTTACCAATACCTTTCGTCCTCTTGACAAAGCTCACCTTTCAACAAACTAACACACTTCGTAACAATCTAGTTCACACTGCTCTTCCTGCTTCTAATGCTTCTGGTGTCTACTCTATTTCCTGTTCGTCTTGTCATCTCGAATACTTTGGCGAAACTGGCCGTACACTGAATGACAGACTTAAAGAACACAAGAGAAGTGTTAAGTCTGCAGACACTAACAATGCTCTCTTCTGTCATGTGAGGGATTCCAATCATCGTATTGATTGGTCTTCCTCAAATAATCTTTCCTGCCTCTACTCTACGCAGACGACGTCTTGTTGAATCGGCTCTAATACACAATGTAACCAACATGAACTCGAGTCCTGGCTTTGTTGCTGTGGACTCTTCACTTTCACAGTACAGTACAGTATATACTTAAATGCTCTAATCTTTCTAACAAACGTGATCTACCATAAGCTTACCCTTACATTTATCTTTCTTTCTCTTTCTTTTTCTTTCTCTCCTCTCTTTTTCTGTTCATTGTTTTCTCTTACGTTCCCTTACTATCTTCTTATTCGTATTACTATCTCCTCTCATTCTGTGGTTTTAATAGGAGCTGCCTCGTATGCGCCAATAGGCCCTCTGCAGTTCGTATTCCTACTACTATCCCCCCTCTACTACATCTTATTTTGCTCCTCACCGCTCTTGCCTATTTATTGCCTGCATCTACTTCATCACAATCGACTTGAGAATGGTCCAGGACGGACCAAAACGTCATCGTCCCTTCACCTAGTGTTTGGTCTGGTCAACATCTAAGGTTGTTTTGGATATAAAACTGTCACCCAAGCATCACATAAAGAGCATTGAGCGAGGAGTGTGTGCCTCGCGAACATTGTACGATGAGGTATGCTACGCTTTCCAACATTTAGAATTGGTTTTGAATTGTTGGTGAAATATTAAAGAAATTATTCACAACTTTTGTGAGACTAAATTTGGAATAAGCAGCAGTTGTAAGGTGCCGATATCTTAAGAAGCACATCGCTAAACTAGAAAAGGTGCATAGACACGCATCTAAATGGCTTCCAGAACTGAAAAATGAGAGCTATGAAGAGAGGTTAAACGTTCTAAATATACCCAAACTAGAAGATAGAGGAAAAAAAGAGGTCGATATGGTCGCTACTTACAATATAGTAACAAGAATTGATAAAATTGACAGATTTTTTTTAAAACTGCAACTTCAAGAACAAGTTTGCTTAGGTATAAGGAAACAAACCTGCCCCCAAAAAATATCGGAAAGTTCACTTCTGCAAACAGAGGGGTAGATGGTTGGAACAAGTAAAGTGAGTAGAGGCCAAAATAGTCAGTAGTTTCAAAGTATTATATGACAAAGGGTACTGGGAAGATGGGACACCATGAGTGTGTATCTCAACATGTAACTACACTTGGGTAATAATTACACACACATTCACTTGACCATATTGACTCCACTCGCCATCTGCAATTTTATCCTTTGATGAAATTGCCATATGGATTGATCCTTATGGGTTTTCTATGCTATTTTTTGTGTGCACTTGGATGTAGGGCTTTTAAATAGCTTAGCAGTTTAAGGGTTAGTAAATTACTATATTATAATTAGAGAATGCTAGATAGGATGTGATTTTTAGACAGTTCTCTGTAATATAAAAATCAGAGTTTAAAGTATGATTTACAAGTAAAAAAATGCAGAATGTTCCAATGAATTTGTTGAACATTTTCTTCAAACTGTTATCTTTAAAAATGTTTGAAGATGTACAATGAGTAAGGTATTTTTATGTAAATAATTTAGATTATCCTTCTCAAAATATTGAAAACTAATTTGGAGTTAAGGGTAGAAATAGTTCTGCTGTAACTGAAATTTTTGTTGTTTGTTGTAGGGTGTGGGGAATGTGAACAAATGTATGTCCACGAATGTCCTCATCACCACATGCAAGAGGAGTCTGCGGAATCCACCAGGACCCGAGCATGGGCACACCTTCCTACGCAGCAGCTGGCGATTCCCGAACGTACTAGCACAGAAGGTTAGATATGAAGCTCTTCCGAGAGTCTGTTGCCATCTAATCTCTGGGATTGTTGTTCAATGAACAGACAGCTGACAGAGCAACATGACTGATCAGCCATGATTTCCTGGTTGGCAAACAATCATTGATTTTCCTTGGAGAAATTGGTTCATCTGTCATTTCAGCATTTTTAGTTAGAAAGAAGTTGTTCTAACCTTCAATGTTTTTTTTGAGGTTTCCTCTGGAGCTTTACTTGCATCTGTCTTTTCCCTGGGATGTGGTTTCTGGCAGCTTCATTCCAGGTTCCCAAACTTCTGGGAACTTTAATGATGGTGGATCACAAGGCTCTAAATATTTTGATATAGGTATGCAGAGGTGGGGTCCCATATTTTGGGTTCCTGTTCCACCTTGTCTACTGCAAAATCTATTTCAGATGCCTTACTCAAGTTTGTTTTTGTTCCATTCCTTCATGATGAGGTTCCCAAACAGCATTTAGGGCTTGCCACCATGCATCCTTATATCTCCAGGAGTCTGCTTGGTCACTCCTTTACTGTCTTCAGTTTCCATTTTACTACTGGAAAACATGGGGTGGGGCCAACACAGGCTTTAGCAGGAGCATTCTTCCAGCTGTGGTGTGACTAATCTATTCCGTGTACCTTTCTCAGCAACAGTTTTATCTAGTTATTAGCCGAGGTATGGGTTGTAGTGAGCTTTTGGCTCTAGTATGGACTGAACTACCGCCTTATTCTTCCTCTTTGAGCTTGGTGCCTCACCAACATTTGGCTAGTTTGGTGCCAACAGAGCTTCTTCATCAGTCCTTTATGGTAAGCTCCAGTGCCAGTGTAGTTAAGTAACATCTGCAGGGTTCTTAGTGGTCTTGGTCCCAGAATGTTGGGATTTTCTGCCCTATATTTCTGGATAATTTGAGTGCTACCTGCTACACCTGTGCAGAATGTTGACCTACCAAGACTGTATGAGATCCCGACAGACCAAAAGACTTGGGTTTTGCCTTGGGAGCAGCCACTGTATTCTGTAAGAAAGTGCCTTTCATATGCATTCTGACTTAAATTTGATGTTAGTTTAGAACAAAATACAAATATTAATCATCAGATAAAGCCTGAGCTTGTGACTTGTGTTGATTTGTAAATATTTTTAAAGCAAATGTAAAATTATATGGACATTTACGATCTTTTTATGTGTATTAATAATATTTTATCTTATTGTCCAAGATTGCGAGAGTGTGACGAAATGTGTTGCAATGACTGTTCGCACCACCACATACAGGCTATATCTGATAAACCTGTCAGGACCAGAGCCTGGGCATCACTGCCTGCTCAACATTTATTAATTCGCCAAAGTTCCAGATAAAGAAGTATGAAATTGAGCTTCCCTGTATTTTTGTATTGGCATGACCTATTCCTAAAATATGCTCATGTGGGTAAACACAACCAGTTCATTGTGCAACTGTAATATTTTATTATTTATTGGAAGATACGTTGATGATACACCTGCACGGTACCTGGGGTTGGCCCCTCTATTTCGTTGAAATAGGTTGTACT
>WNGS01167372.1:7896573-7975007 GCA_020271785.1 Procambarus virginalis | reverse complement strand
CCTTCCTTCACCAGGCAAGTATTGCTCTCTCCCCCCCTCACCAGGCAAGTATTGCTCCCTCCTTCCTTCACCAGGCAAGTATTGCTCTCTCCCCCCCTCACCAGGCAAGTATTGCTCTCTCTCTCCCCCCCTCACCAGGCAAGTATTGCTCTCTCTCTCCCCCCTTCACCAGGCAAGTGTTGCTCCCTCCCCCCCCCCTCACCAGGCAAGTATTGCTCTCTCTCCCCCCTTCACCAGGCAAGTATTGCTCCCCCCCCTCTCACCTTCCCCCTTCCTCTTTCGACACGTTGGGAAGTGCAGCGGAAATTGTATACTAAAGCCACATAGTTGATAAATGTTGTGTTCACGGCGCCAATGGTCTCCTCCCCCCTCACCATCCTTGCCCTTCTAATCTCTCTGCTTCTCATCTTTGACTTCCCACTCGCCCATCCAACCATCTTGGATTTAAGTAACTTACATGTGCAGAATTTTAGCGCCGAGTGATGCGTGATATTCACACAGCAGTTGCCTATGGGGGGAAAATAACTTGCCTTAAAACTCTGCAGAATAATATCGTATCTTCAAATTGGGGCAAGTGCTGTTGCCCCAATGACGTGACCTCTGATCTTAAATTTATAAAGTTTTGTTTTGGGAAAAGTTTGTTAGTTAAATTAAATTTCTCTGGTATAAATTTCATTTTGTGATGGCTTTGAAAACAGGAGTAAAAAATCATAATTTGTATACCTCACATTCGGTGAAATTCCTTAGCACTTATGAAAATGACAATATTGGAAAATGACTGTCGAATGCGACCTAGAGATTATATAATCTCCAAAACTGGAGACTAACAATGCTGTACTCACCTACAGCATTGGGGCCTGACAGTTGAGTGGACAACGCTTCGGATTCGTAGTCCTGAAGTTACGGGTTCGATCCCCGGTGGAGGCGGAAACAAATGGGCAGAGTTTTTCACCCTGATGGCCCTGTTACCTAGCAGTGAATAGGTAAATGGGGACGCTAAGCCCTGAAATGATCTCAAGATAACGTAGTTATACTAACCTAGTTGTGCATGCGTATTTTCCACGGTTTTTAGACAGCCTCCTAGCGAACATATCCTTCTTTGGCACTGTGATCCCATTTCTCAACCGTCAATCAACTGGTTTATAGATTCTTGAGCCTACTGGGCTCTATCAAATCTACATTTGAAACAGTTTCGAATGTAGATTAGAAACAAAAGTTTCAGGAATTTGGTAGATTCCTATTATTTTGTAAGTGGTGGCCATAATGCCAATTTTTTTTTCTTGTCTTCTAGTTTTGCATATTTAACACTTCTACCCTGGCTTCATAACTCGTGTTTTTCAGTTTTGGTAGCCATTTTGTAGCATGCCTTTACACATTTTACAGTTTATTGATGTTCTTATTGGGGTGGGTGTGTGGGGTTGTGTGTGTAAGCTGTACTAATGAACAATTAGCAGTGCCATTTGTGCAATTTGCATTTTTAACTGCATTGAAATTTTTGCCACATTTTGATAGTTATCTGTAATGTTGCAGGAACACCATGAGAGCTGCAGTGGTCACCATTCTTCTGCTGGGAGTCCTTCATGGAGGTGACTGATGTGCACAGTAAAACACGTACAATATCTATACACAAGCCATGGCCAGGACCATTTGCAGCATTTACACCTTGAAACACTTGCATGCAATTTTGTCTGGCTGATACCTGGCAGCTACCACTTCGACTTTAATTACAGTATTTCTAACAAGTTGTGGAGAAAGTACCTCATGTACTGAATTTAGACAGATGGCTAAAATGGAGTGTATGATGGAGCAAGAGGTAGGGAAGGAGTGTGCATATGAAATGGTCATGACTAACAAGTAAGCAGTATTTGCTGTACTTTAGACATACATAAAAGGTAAATAGTTAGCAGGGTTAATACCTAGATTTTTAGGGTAAGAATCGAAGGCAAGAGGCGATAAAAGCAATCGTAAAGTACTGATTTTTTGGTCATTTTCTTATTTATATTGATGACATAACATGAGCCACAACTCCCTATAATGCTAAAAATTTATGTAACTCATTATACAGTACTGCTATTCTAACCTACAGATAGGGAAAGAATAGCAGTATAGGGTGTTATGGCAATATAAAATGGATTTTATATCCAGTCAGAAGGATTTTTCTGACTGGACTTTTGACTGAAGTACTAGTACTGTAATGTACCTGATTGTACCTGGATAGGGCTCAGGGAGTTCTACTACCCTTGCCCAGCCTGGGGCCAGGCTTAACTTGTCACAACATGCTGTTCCTTAGAGCGGCCAGCAGGCCCACATCCACCACAGCCCAGTTCATGCAGCACTTCTTGAAGAAACCTATCCAGTTTTCTTAGATATGCTCGCTAGGAGGCTGTCGAAAAACTGTGGACCTCTGAGATTTATACAGTGTTCTGATTCTGCCTAAATCTGCTCTTCATTGGTTCTATTCTGCATTTCCTTTCATATCATTCACTACAGTAGATTATTTTACTGTGTAGATTTGGGACCTGGCCCTCCAGTATTTGCTATATACTGTGTATATTATTTGATGCCCCTTTCATCTCCTTTCTAGGGAGTACATATAGAGCTTTGAGACGATCCCAGTAATTTAGGTGCTTTATAGTTGTAACGTACGATTATGTTACGTTGTTGGGTAGATTAGATAGTGTTTAGTGAGTTTCATATTTATTTAGTAATCCTGGATACAGCAGTGTCGTAGACGTTGAGACGAAGCCTGGAGCAGAGCAGAAAGCTGAGTGAGGCCGGAGTCATGGAGCTCTATGCGGGAGAGCGTGGCGGCTCGATTGGGAATTGCGAATGTCTGAACTCGGGGAGCGATAGCGTTGTAGCTGGATGCGGTCGTAGTCTGCTCTGTGTCGAAGCTGTAGCGCCTTGGGTCGACTAGAACTGCCCAAGCCGAGTACTACATTCTTGACTGGAGATTGTACTGTCTTGCTGTTCTCACATCGCTGGGTTATATGGTGATTACACCTCAGCTCCCTCCAACAAGGTGAGAAGAGTATTACCTGTAATTGGGGAAAGGATTGTAGCTTGTGTGATTAGTAATGCATTAAGATTATGAGATAATGGAGCGAGTATAAGGATTACTCGCTACATAGTCTATGTATGCCGTACATGTTCTCTGTATTCCCTCTACAGTATTTCGGCAATCTCTCCTACTCTGCATAAATGCCAGTGTCCTGGTATTTATGGCTTTGGCAGTAGGCTGTTCCATAGGTTTATAATTATTTTTTTATTTATTTGTTATTATTGAGAATCATTTGAAGCAATGATGTGACTTGAACAGGTGTTCTAGCGATTCCCATATGCTCACCTTAACCCACTTAGCCACAATAGGACAAAATGATCAACCTGGAACTTGACTGAATTCACTGGGAAAGTCTGGAGGCCCCAATTGGGTTTGGTTTTTGTCTTATCGTGGTAAAGTTAATCAAGGCAAACATCTGGGAATCGCTGAACATTTGTTCATCGCTGAACATTTGTTCATCGCCTCATTATCTCAAATTTTCTCAACGATAATAATAATAATTAATAATTTTATTATTATTATCAATTCCCACTGTTGCACACGTAACCTGTGTATACGTAAGTTTTAGGCTTGTCGAGTTCCCCCTTAGGTTAAACTACTGTCTGTCCTAAGGATGCAACCCCACAACAGCTGTCTAACTCTAGAGTACCTATTACTGCTAGGTGAACAGGAGCGGCAGGTGAAGGGAAACAACCGCTTGTCCCACCCAAGAATCGAACTCGATATCCCTAAATGAGTCTAGAATGTGACCTATGAGTGACAAATTGTCATATTTTCTGTTCTACATTGGAGTTAATTAAGTTTGAAGCCATTTCCCCCTTGTTTGCCTTATATTTTACGTATTAAGGAAGCAGTCTGGAAGATTATCCTCCCTCTTTTGCTCATTCCACTTCATTGCTTTTATATACCAGTCTCTGTGGTGTAGTGGTAAGACACTCGCCTGGCGTTCCGCAAGCGCTTTGTCATGGGTTTGTATCCTGGCTGGGGAGGATTTACTGGGAGCAAATCCTTAACTGTAGTCTCTGTTTAACGGAACAGTAAAATGTGTACTTGGTTGTAACAACGATTCTTTGCGGCGGGGATCGTATTCCAGGGACCTGCCCGAAACGCTACGCGTACTAGTGGCTGTACAAGAATGTAACAACTCTTGTATATATCTCCAAAAAAAAAATTATGCATCCTTTAACAGTTTTGTAATATCCCTACAAATGAAATCATGGCTATTTGCTTCACTTCTGATTTGCAGTGTTTTTCAGTATTTTGTCTGGAAACCCTTTGGGGAACATGATAGGAATGAATGTAGCTGTATGAAGAGGAATCTATTTTATATTTAATACACTGAAGTAAAACAGAGAAGTAGCATGGCAGTGAAATATTAAGAGCTGTAAACATGGATGCTCAAAAAAATTATATTACTGTTTTAGGAATTACTGAATAAGGAATGAGTGTTGTTGAAAGCTTTAGTTTGAGTCTTGCTCATAGGTTTCAAAAGTTTTCTAGCAACACAGTTGAGTTTATATTTTCAAAGAAAAATTGATTGTGGTATGGAAGGTCTTGCATATTAGAGCAGTTGCCACTGACTGTTTTTAGCCTTGCAATAAAATGTTTTAAACTTTTCCAAGTGAATGCCTTGCATCTAAATGAAAGTTAGATGGATAACAATGATTTTTCTGTCTTTCAGCTGTTGGGTTCCTGTGCTATAGCCGTAACATTGGCGATGACAACACTGGTTTGGTATTCTGCCCATCCGGTTCCTGCTTTTCTATTGGAGGCAGCTTCAGTGAGTTTTTATTCAAAATTTAACATGTCTTTAAGGCTTTGTGCCGTTTTCATTTGAAGATGGTAAACAGCCAGATGCCTATTCCTAGAAATTAGAGTATTCTCAAAGTGTAAGGAAACATTCAATAAAAAGCCTTATTTGTGTCTTCAGATACATATCAAACACTTTAAATTTATAAAATGCTTGGAATAAAACTACAGTGCATCCTAACTCAAATGAACCCCACTTTAACAAATTCCTGTATGGTCTTAATAAATTGCATTTAGTACAAATTGATCAGTGGACAATACAAATGTTTGAGGATTGTTCGTCTAAGCCTTCACCAAGTCTGCATGTCAGGAGGAGGCAATGTTATCATTGTTGATCCACCTAATTGAAGTGTAAACTATTGTACACAGCTTAAAAACTTTCAATAGAAATTAAATAAGCATAATATTTTACAAAGCATCGGTGGTTCACTGTAGGATTCCTGGGCCAACAACCAGATGCTCGGGTCCTGCTGCTTCTAAGCGGAGCGTCGGTCATCCTTGGACTTTATCCTGTGGGGGACATTTGCTTGGTATTTCTTCATATCTTGGCTGCATCTTCAGTCTGGTTTGTGTTGTGTGGTCCTGCCTGGGTTGAAGAGTGCTCAGAGCTTCTTTCCCTGTATGCTCCCTAGTGCTGCCCCTACACTGAGAGTTCACTTGGGTGTGTTTAGAGACTGCTTTTTAGAGGCCGGACCACTGGGGTGGGGGGCCCAACCTTGGGCGTATACTCGTCTAGTTGTAATGCCTAGTTGTGCTTGCAGGGGTTGAGCTCTGGCTCTTTGGTCCCACCTCTCAAATGCCAATCAACTGGTGTACAGGTTCCCGAGTCTATTAGGCTCTCATATCTACATTTTAAACTGTATGGAGTCTGCCTCCACCACATCATGTTCTAATGTATTCTATTTATCTACTGACAATAAAAAAATTCTTTTTAATGTGTCTAAGGCTCATTTGGGAACTCAATTTCCATTTTGTCCCCTAGTGCATGTGCCTCTTGTTAAATAAACAGTCTTAATCTACCTTATCGATTCCTATGAGAATCTTGTATGTGGTGATCGTATCTTCCCTAACTCTTGTTCCATCAACTCGAGGTTTAGTTTCCCTAGTCTCGCCTCGTAGCTCATACCCCTCAGCTTGGGTACTAGTCTGGTGGCAAACCTCAGAATGTTCTCCAGTTTAGTCTTGGGCTTGTAGTAGGCTGTATCTACATAAACAATTCCCAACACCAGTGTGTCCCATTTGGCCAGTCCTTTAAACCATTGAAATCCCCTGTGGGTTTTGGTGTGGCCTGTGGATATCCCCTTTGAACCTGCTCTCACCTTGTGCAAGTTTGAAGGCTGTTCGTTGTTTGTGCCTTGGAACATCAGTCTTTCTGCCTCTGCCATGTTGCCTGTTGGACCGGTGACAGTCCTGTGGGGTTTGTTTCTCTTCCTGCCCCCCTTTCCCCCCATGTGGCTCTTCTCTGACCCTCTTAGTGATGTACAAGCTTATCAGGCAGCTACTGCCTTAAGAGTTCATTTTGCCCACCTTCAGTGTTTTTGCAGCTTTGTGCTCAGTTGGATATCCTGGAGGTGCTGGTATATTCTACCCGTTACATTTTTGCCTCTTTGCATCCTCTTCGGGTGTGTGGTGCACCTAGTTTCTGTTCCTCCTGCCCTGCTTCCAGCTGCGAAAGACCTGAGTGTTTGTCAATGAGGGTTGGCTTGGGGGTGTGGCTCACCCTCCACCAGGAATGCTTGCTTCCATTTCAGGCACAAAGGAAGTCAAACCATCTGGCCCCACCAAGGTTTTGGAGGTTTCCTTCTTCCTGCCAGCCTCTTCTAAAACACTGGAATTTTTTTTAAATACCTCCTATGTGACCCAGGTTTTGCTTCTGATGGACCAAGTCTCTAGAGTGTGGGTCTTCCTTGCCATACTGGCTGTTACAAAGTACCAGTGTCTTTCTGGGTGATGAGCAAGCCCTCCTTTCTTTTTTATCTCTTGATGCAGTTTCTGTTGTTCCAACACTAGTGAGGTGTGAAGTTTTGAAAGTGTGTTAGATGTTTATGGGTAGTTCCTCTTTTGAGCCACTCGGTAACTGCCTGCTTGCTCCTGCTCTCTCAGGATGTGGGGTTGATGCAGTTTCATGCCCAGCTGCATTTGTTGCCTGCAACCATCATGGCATCAATTGCAGGAATTTGTCATTCCATGCATTTTCTTGCATTCAAGGCATTTTATTTTGACTGGCTCTGTGAGGACATTGATTTGCTGGGCCTGGGGTTGGTACAGGTGCCTTGTTGCCTGCTGTGGCAACATCAGCAGCTTTGCCCAAGGTTTTGTCACTTGTGCTTTGGGAGGCAGTTGCCACATTAAGTGCCAGGCTGACCAGGCTGCAGTGGATAGGAAAGTTCAGGTTCCTGGTGAACTGGCAGAAGCCCCAGTTGGTCCCATCCAGGTTTGGGCTTAGATGGACATCGTGTAGGACTCTCGGTCGGTGTTGCTTTTCCTTCCTCTGGCAGCTTTGCTCCGACTGCAGTGTTGCCGCCTTCTGGTGTTGAGGTGGCCCCCGGGTGACTTGGTGTTTGCTTGAGCAGTTGTGTGGGAGCCTGAACTTTGCCTTTGGCCTTCCTGGTGGGTAGGGTTTAGCGTTGGGGACTGTTTTGTTTTCTCCGGTTCCACCCCTTTCACCATTGGAAAGACTGTTAGGTTTGGGCCCCAATCTCTCCTTATTGGTGGTTGCTTTGCCACCTTCTTCTTCTTCAGGCTTTTTAAGGTTGTTCCTTGGCACCTACCTCCACTATCCCTCGAAATGTTTATGGACACATTGACTCTGGTTTAAAAGTTCATGTCCAGGGTCATTAGTGAGGTCTGTTCCATCAAGGGCACCTTATGTTGTGCAAGTTTGTGGCAGTGTGACATGCCCAGAGGTGGTTCCAGACTCCTCTGGGCTCCATGTTCCAATTTCATTCGGACTGTTCCCACATGGTTGTTGCCCGAACTGAAGAGGCTTCTTTTGGTCTGTTGAGCTTTAGCACTGCATGCTGCTGGTACCTCATCTACTGGATTCTCTGGGTTTGGTTCTCCGTGCTGTTCATGTTTGGCTAGTGTCCAGTGTTCTTGTGGATGGTCTCTTGCTTCCTTCCCATCTTCATGGAGTGATCTGGTGATACTGCACCCTTCCAAAGGCTTTGCAAGACGTTCTGGCACACTGATGTGAATATCAATGCATCAGCTGGGAACTGGTGTCTTACACTCTACGTGGATCCATTTCCAGATTCTGAGGCCCTGCTAGTGCGTGCCTTACTGCTAGCCTGGTTGAGGTGAGGGTTTCTTTACTTTAGATCCTGGACAGGTGGACCTTCTAGCTCCTTGGTGGACAACTTTGCTTTGGTTTCAGGCATTGCTTGCTCAGTGTCCAAACGTGGACATTTTACCTTGGCTCTGCCTCTTTCATAAGATCACCCCAGTGATGTATCTCACTGGTTCAAAATTCTTCTTGCCTCTTCGCATCTGGTATTTGACACGTCTTTATTGCCATCTAGATGGCGATAAATGGCCTGACGGAGGAGAGGAACAAATTTTTCCTTGCTATGCCTGTATTGCCTTGGATCATCTCTCTCTTGGCTGGGTCTTCATTTTGACTAACTGCAGTTTCTCCTCCTCACCTGGGAAGTCGTGTCTTCTTCAGTAGTTAGCTTTAGGGAGCCACGAGAGGCTTCCCCAGAAAACTAGAGCTGAATATGATGAAATGCCTCTTTGTGGCTCTGGTGGCTCCCTGATTTCCTCCCTACCTTCCTTCCAGGTCATTAGTTGGTAGATATAATCTCCATATCTGCTCCAGGACTGGATTGGAAGGTTGGGGTAGACCTGTAGCTCTGCCCCCTACCCCTCTCCCCACTGTTAGTCCTAATCCCCTGATGAGCTCATGCTGATTTCAAGAGTTTGTTGTTTGTTTACATTGTTTGGAGAGTTCATTTGGCAGTTTCTGAGGTCTCGTTTTTTTTTAACTCTGCAGTGGTCCACTTTGCTTCACTGACTTTCTGTATGCTTTCCCAGTGAGGTGAAAGTGTCATATGACGTCTGTGTCTCTTGAGACGGGCGAGGTTCTAGTTCTGGTCCCCAGTGGGCCAAACGGCATTCCGTGGCTGATGTGACCTAGTAGTTAAGAGTAGTCTTGATGATATAGCTTCAGGGAGCCACTGTGGCTCATCTAGAAAGATGCGTTTAATTACGTTCAATGCAGTTGTGTTTTTCTCTTTAATGACCTTTTTTTTTTCTTTATTTTTTTACAGTAGGGAAGTCTGACTCCAAGAAAGGGTGTTCCGAGAAATCCTATCCTTTTGGCTGTCAAGAAGTGGGCCTGTCAGGATTTCTTTCAGAACACACCTGTTTCTGCAATAGTATCCTTTGTAATTCTTCAACCATGCCCTCTGTTCTTGTGCCTCTTCTGATACTCCCTTACCTCCTCCAGAAGCTCCTGTAGGGCACTGGAAAATACAACACCAAATGTGGTCAGAAGAACTATACAGTATTTAATAGGAGTGGATAAATTAAAGATTGGTTAAAGATAAATTAGTTAAAGTTAACAGATACATTAAAGATTTACTTGTTTCTTTGTTGACCAGTTTTGAATGTATCAACAGTATTTTGTGAAATTTAATTTTTTATACTAAAAATTTCTCTAACCCTTGAACTGTATATTAAATGTGGGGCCAATTTTAAAAGGCTGGAAGTGGAAAAATAAATATTTGTTTTAACATTGAATAATAGTTTAGATTTGTCATAGTTTTGTAACTAGTAGAGATGTTACGTATTTCTTTAGTGAATTACTTTCTACTTATGAGGAACAAATTAATCTAAATAAAAAATCACATTCTACTTTCTAAAATTTTAAAATTCACAGTATCTTGGGTTATAGCTTATGTATATTACTGTTGATAAATTCTTCATACAATACTACGGTACTATAAAAAAAAATTCCAATTAGTTGTGACGAGTCAAATGTCAGTGGTACAGGCTGTCTGTATTTTCAGTTTCTAACTCTGGATCCATTGCCACTATGCATGCAAGACTAGGTCGCCAGCATTTCATTATATGCAAGTCTGTTGAATGCAATATTGGATTACTTGCACACTGTTGCACGAAAAATCGGATCACTATTACGTGAAGATCAGATTACCTGTAACTGGGAAAAACCTTGCATATACTGTTGGAAATTACTTAAAGAAGTGTTTTTTTATTATTATTATTATTATTATTATTATTATTATTATTATTATTATTATTATTATTATAGCATTCACATTCTATAATGTAATTTATATTCACTAGATAAATATATTTTACATGTTTTTATAATGGTAATTTGATTGCTCTAGTTACTAGTTTACCAATATAACAGTAGATACAGTAGTTACTATACACTGATATTGAAAGTTTTAAGTCTTTGGTGGTTTTGGTATTGAAGAATTATTTTAAAAATTTGTCTTGACTGGGTAAATTGTGTAGGTATAAGTTATCAGTGTTGACAATAATAGGGTTGTGCTGTGCCTGGAAGTATCCTTGATTTATAAGACGTGTGTCAAGCAACCCTGATGAGTGTAGTTTGACCAATTATTATCCTGCAAGACCTCATGTTATCTCTTTTAGCTGGTTCATTTTGTCTATTAATAGAGGAATCACATGTTCTGAAAGTCCATTCATATAGTGTATTCTAAATGCTTGTTATTATGAAGCAGTACTACTATGCAAACATAAGCTGTTAATAATTTGGGTACTGACCTACTTTTACACTTAAGAATTGATTGAATGTGCTGGAATTTGTAAATACTGTAGAGGAATTAGATTGAGGTCACCGTGGTAATTGTTGCCTTGCGAGTCTACACACTTCTACTGGCATTCCTACAGATTTTGTAATTTATACAGTACTTTATTTTTAGTTAAGAGTGCACCTGTCACACCTGTTTGGTAACCTGAGTGTTCTCAAATACTGTACTTTGATTTGTAATAATTTTTAAATTAAAGAGAAAAATGACAAGGAATTAGATCTTTTAAACCTTGCATTAGAACTTGTGACGAAGTAAAAACAAAAAATTCATGCCAAAAGCTGTTGTAATGGTGGTGATATTTTTCATCACAATGAATTTGTTCTGGTACTTAAAATAGTCAAATGCCACCACTATTCTGATCTCTCCATCATTATTGTGATGCTATCCCTTGCAGAAAACTAAAAAAAATGAGACAAATTTCTGGCTTCTGTAGAAAAATAATGTGCCATGTGAAGTCTGCAGTGGAAGAGTTCCTGGCATCCTACGTCTAATGACTAGGTTCTTGCAGACAACACACACACTGAATACACTTGTGGTTACTCTTTGGCACTGGCAAGCACAATGGAATAAACTGGTATACAACAGTATTCTTATTAAGACACTTGTCAGGTAAATATGAGTGATGTACAGTTACACAACAATGATATATTAAATCCTGTAAGATAGCAGCAGAGTAACAAATAAGTTATATGTCACAAAGACACTAATAATCACTGTTGTGTAACTAATCGACTAACCACATGCTAAGTATAACAAAACGATCCCTCCACACATCACTAACAGTCGTTCGATGACAACTTTGCGGCTTGGCTAAGGCGATGGATTCACCTCACAGGTGCCCCATGTGGCTTAGTGCCGTTGAAAGGGATGTGCAGTAACACACTACACACCCTGTGATGCGAGACTTTTGTGCTAGACAGTGGCATAATTAGGGACAGCTGCTACACACACTTGTGGCAATAGTCATGTGGGTGGTTAGCAACTGTTGAGCAACAGTTTGTGCTCATCTCTTATAATCAAGACATCCACTCATCTTTGCACACGACACTTGCATATATATGTAGTTAACCTACGCACTTGTGTGACTTAGGCTTATGATAAAACAGTCTGTTACTCCTGTGACACTTTATCACATGGGATCTGTTGTTCTATGTCCAAACTTCTATGAAATCCCTCTAACAGGGAACACGACTTGGTTCTGTAGGACACAAGTCGGGAATACATGATACGCTGTAGAAAACTTCATAGAGTCTAGAGAAAGACGGTTAGGTATTTTGACTGACTGCATCTGCTAGAGGTTTTCTCTGTGACTACTGAACATAGAATAGCGAACACAGCCTCAAAAGTATGGCTGGTGAACTGGTTCCTTTGTGTAGCTAGACAGCGATGCCTTATCTAATAGGTTATCAGCTCTCATAATGAGCCAATTACATAGCAGCTCTTATTATAGTTAGGGATAGTGGAACTTTCTTAAATACTGTAGGTTGAGAATTGTATACATGACCTCACACTAGGTAGACTGACCAGAGCTCACTAGCCTTGGGTATTCCCAGGAGAGTGGTGTGACGCCTCTCTCCACTGCACCAAACTACCTCTGGACTCCTGTTCTGCTCAAAGCTGAATACTGTGAATTCAGATAGCTGATCTGAGAACTGAAACATCCCCCACAAATGACATAGTGGCCATAATAGCATCACTGGACTACTACTGTTGTCTTCTCATGATAACAAACTCGTTTATCCTAGCTGCATGCAATTGCAGTTAAGGATAACTGTTTTTCTCTTGTTGTGCACAATCCTTGCACTCGAGGTAATGTGAATTCCACAACTCGCAACACTATAGTTTTTATACTCCCATATTGCCAGGTCTGGTGATGAGAGGTATATATCTTAAAAACTATATGGTTTTTAAAACTGAAGCTTTAACACTCAGACAAGACTATCCAACGTATGTGACACTGCTCTTGGCTACTTTTTTTTTCAAGATTACCGAATTACTTAAGATTGCTAAAGAGTTCGGCTACTGAAGATTTTTTTTTTTTTTAAGATGACTTCATTTACTACTGGATTCCAAATTAAAAGTATGGGAATTAATGTTCTAAAACATAGGGATGATGGAAGTTTCAAATAACAATGAAGTGAATATGGGAACAAATTTGGGAAATTCATAAATTGTATTCAATTAAGTATCTTGGGGTAAATCTATATACTGTATATAGTTGGTAAACCCTGTACAGTATTATTAAAATAAAAGGTAAAATGGGTATAATTTTATGCAAATCTATACACAAATCTTGAAAGAAATAGAATTTGAATTCAGTAGGCCTTTTTGTATAAAACTTTGTAGTACAATGTAATAAGTTTCAGTAAATAAAATGTTGGATTCACAAAGGCATCATATTTCTGACGAGTCAATATGAGGAGCAAAATAATAGGAAAAGTGTACCATACTTGGTGCTTATACCACTGTAAATTGGTTTATTTTGCCAATTTCATGTAATTTTTATGCCAGCTTTTGTTTAATAAAGGAATACACACATTGCCGTGTTTGAATTGGAGAACAATTAGAGGAAAGACTTTTATAAATAATCTTGACATTTAACTTGTATAAGCCCCGTAGCTCATGGTGTATTGCAGTTCTACTTATCGATACATTCTTATCGCATTACACTACTACATACATTGAATATTTGATTATCAACTCAACTACTAAGACCAGGCTTTATCAAGCATGGCCTTGGGACAGGTATGACATAAAGTGCCCTTACTGGTGCCAGGTCTACACTCAAGGGTCCTATCTACATGTTGGCACTAATACACTCTTTTTTGAACTGCTGCAAAGAAAGGACCAGTCCTCATGTGACTGCTGTGGGCTTCAATCATTTCCAGTTAACTGTTTTGCTAACACTGTCAACTGCTGCACAAATGGGCTGGTTCTCGCATAACTGCCTGAGGTTTCATCCACTGGCCTCAGTGACTGCATGAATAAGCTGGTTCTCACACAGGCTGGAAATTACTGCACTGGTCCCTTTAAAATTATGATTGTTCATCAAGACACTGCAGACCCTTACTCTCAGGGTTCAACTACTGATGTGAGTAGCTCCATCTGCACCCTAGGTGATGTTGCTCACACACGACGCCTGGTAAATCTCCCAAGTTTCATACACTCCAAGATTTCCGGCTTGACTTGCGTTACCCTTGGTTGACATTAACTTGAGATCCAAGGCTTCTGTCGAATTTCCAAAACTTGCGACAGGTCTTAATTTTATAGGCGTGACGTGGTTTATGTCTTGCATGCAAGGTCTTACATTTGTTCTATATTAAAAAGCATTTGCCAGTCTTCTGGCTATATGAGAAGTTCATGTATAGCCTCAATATCATTTTCACTTCCGATTTTACCATAAATCTTAGTGTCTTCTGCAAATTTGATGTGGTTTCTAATACAGTATTCTCGTCTATGTCATTGTTGTATATGACAAAAAGTGTTGGCCCCAAAATGGACCCCTGTGGTATTCCACTCACCACGTTTTTCCAGTCAGATTCATTCCCATTTTGGCACACCCCTTTGTTTTCTTTAACAGTTGTTTATCCATTCTATTATTCTACCATTTATTCCATGTGTCTAATTTTCTTGCTAGCCTTTCATGTGGTCCAGGTCAGGTAAATCAGGTATGTGGTATGTTATCAAAAGCTTTAACAAAGTCCATGTATACTATATCTACAAGTAGTCCTTGTCAGTCAGCTTCCTTCCCTATTCTCCTATCCACCTTTCATATATTTCTCTCCCTATCTCTTTCTCCCTACCTTGCAATATCTCTTCTACCTATTCCAGACGTCAAGAGTCAGCCAGCTGGTCTTGCTGGTGCCATGTACAGTATGTCACTTAAAGTAAACAACTCCTGAAATTAATTATCACTTATACCAGCCCTCTTCAAAGATTTTTATTATTATTATTATTATTATTTTCTACCACAGACGTGGCCACACATTTACAATGCTAACCAGCATATATACATTTTCTTCTGTCCTCCATGGACAGGGTTAGAGATGTGTTAAACATATAGTTCAAGGGTTTATTGAACAATCAACCACAGAAGGTGAGTCGGTGCTTTTAAAATGCTAAGCTAACCTATATACGTAAATACATAGATACACAGATTTACGTATGCCTTACATAAAGTGTTCGATGTGTCTTTTACATAGTAAAGGAATGTGAAACATAAGCCTGGGTCTACCAAATTCGAGTAAGCCCTCCTTTGAAGAGGGCTGGTATAAGTTGCAATTAATTTCAGGAGTTAAAAGTGTTTATGAAACGTGACATATGGCACCAGCAAGACCAGCTGGCTGACTACGTCTGGAATGGTAGAAGAGATATAGCAAAGTAGAAAGAGAGATAGGAAGATAAATATAGGAAAAGTGGATAGGAGAATGGGCAAGGAAGTGTAAGCGGAACTCTGTTAACCCAGGATAGTCTGTCTCTTTTCTCATCTCCACCTTGATTCCCTCATCTCCACCTTGATTCCCTCGTCCCCACCCTCTTGGTCCCTATCCTTCATCTGTCCCCAGTCCTCCCCCCTGTTCCCCTTCCTCTCCATCCCTCCACTTCTTCCCCCCCCCCCTTGTCCAATCACTTTGACTGGACGGTAGAGCGACGGTCTCGCTTCATGCAGGTCGGCGTTCAATCCCCGACCGTCCAAGTGGTTGGGCACCATTCCATCCCCCCGTCCCATCCCAAATCCTTATCCTGACCGCTTCCAAGTGCTATAAAGTCGTAATGGCTTGGCGCTATTCCCTGTTAATAATAATAATAATTCCCCCCCCCCCCAGGTGATGGGAATGATAAGGTTGTGGTGTTGGAGGCGATGGGGAAGGTGTGTGTGTGTGTGTGTGTGTGTGGGGTGATGGGGAGGGTATGAAGATGTGTAAAGTGGTAAAGACAGTGTGAATTGAGATTACCTATGTTGGGCCTAGAAATGCTTAATTAGGCTTAGGACTTAGTAGATTGTTGCATTTTTTCTTACGTTCTATACAGGGGTGCCGAACTCATTAGGTATCGTGGGCTGGACTTCATACGATTCTACACATGATGCTGGCATGCATGTCAAGGACGACCTCGCCCCTCCACGAGCAAAAGCCTGCCATTCGTAAAGAAAGATAATAAATAATAGATAATTATTGTTTACCTTATTGTCTGGTATTACTGCTTCCTGACACTTGGCACCTCTTGGTCTGGATCACTGCATCAAAGTCTGGAGCCCTTGACTGAACTACAGCAACCTCGAGTATTGAGTTCCGGTGTGCATATGTAAGTTTTGAATGATGCTGAGGTTTGATAGTGATCCTTATAGAAAAGAAAGAGGCCCTGCTCATTTAATATATGTGCTTCCAAACATTTGCGTAATCTCTGAGGCAAAATACTTGATCTTGAGATAGTTTTTTCCTAGTTATTGATAAAATTAACAAAATTCACTCTCAATCGTCTCAAAACAGAAATATATTGTAACAATTATTTTCAGCTGAAGAAAATCTGGTGCTTCGTAAACAGCGATAAAGACTGAACTACGAAAAATGGATAAGTATATATTGGAGCATTTAAAGTACAAAATATTTTGTGAAACTCATGGTTTTAGTCATAACTCTTGCTTCAGAGCACTTCTGTACGTGAATCAGCATCAAATTCAGGTAAGTCTTGCAGGGATTTTAAGGTTGGAATGTATGAAACGTTACTCTGCAAGTTTCCTATCAAAAAGCTGTAGTTTCAGCTCAAAGGCACAACTGTCCTCAATTACATGGATGCTATTAAAGTAGGGAGTGCGTCGAGGGCCCAAATTCAATTTTTTTATTATGCACCCCATACCCATCCCGTGGGCAGTGGTGGTAACGATTATAAGACAGTGCTACGATCTCACACACGTAAGGTCAGCGGTTCGAGACCCATTCAGTGAATGGAAGGCACATAACCGGTTCAGGAACTGAACCCCTATAGTTCATTTAGTTAAGCAAGTAACAATCTTTTGAAGCTAGTTACACAATTGTTAATGGGCCCCACATGTAGAAGGTGGCAAATTTGACACTTCTGCTCTATAGTACACCAATTGTGCAAAACGTGATGTTATTTCCGGGAGCAACAGTCCATATTTTGTACATTCCATTTTGTACATTCTATCGGTTTGGATAACAGGTTACCAGCAGTACAATATGTTATGTACTTGTGTTAATAAAACAAAAAGTATGAGGCGTGTTCACTAATTATGCTCGTAATAAGATAATATATTTGTTTAGACTCACTTTAGATATTGTCATAAACATTTCAGGTCTAAAAGATATACCTTGCAACCAATTTGAATATAAGACAAAAGGCCTGCGGTATTGAAACTTATTCTTCACTTATTCACAAACTGATGCCAGTACTGAAGTTTCAATTATGCTCATGCAATCCAAGAGAAACATAAGCGCAGCATTTGAATTCTAAACATGTTTCAAAGAGAACATAAATATTCACACTTGCAGAACCACAAAGAGGCAAGACTTAGTAAACGAAAGATAAAATATGTAATAGTCAGCAGGTAAGTGGTAGCAGGTAAGGGGGTAATAGTGCTTGCAAGGACAGGATCGTCAGTCGGTGGCTGGCTCTCGTGTGGTGAGCTTCACGTCTCCTCACTCCTCCATAGCTCTCCTCTCTCTCTCTCCAGGTCATCTCGCTTCAGCTCTATTCACTAACATGGCGCAGATCTCCAAGCGTCAGAAAACTGTCAACGCTTCTAAGGATGAAGAGTTCTTCCCAGGTGGGAATACTTGTCGTTATTAACTTCGGCATTATTATTTGAGTTTATTAAGCTCGCTATATGCGAGCTATATATGTTTGGCATGATATTCTTCATTATTCAGTATTGTCCGATGGAATGTATGCTACATTAGGAACAAATTCGCCCCCATCGTTTGTATTGTAATTATATGTATTCATTACGTTTAACGTGCGTTTATTTAGGAATTTATATATTGCTCGCAAAACAAATATGAGAGCAGAGTGGCGAGTGCGAGCCGTAGCTGAATGGCAGACGACAGATGGTAAAATATAACCAATCAATGAAGTGTGCTGAAGTTCTGATATATGTTGGGCAGAAGATGAGCTGGGCCAGTGCTTCCTAACCTTTTTCGGACTTGCTGCCCTATTATCTATATACTCAAAAGACCTATTACCCCGGGGGCACCTTAACAGCCCTTTAGGCCCTGAGCGAAAATGCCCTTAGGGGCCTCTTTCTAGATGATGGGCCCTGCCTAATGGGGATAGAAATAGCCTAAGCTATTCTATCCCTTTGAGATGTATTTCTTTCTTGTCTCAATAAACATACTTGAACTCGGGTCCCGTCCGTCCGCTAAAGTACAGGATATGCCGTCAGATAGTTATGCACAAATTATTTATATTATAAATATTTCAAACGGGATTAGAATCCCAGACCCTTCAAGTGGGAGGTGGAATGATTATCCACTCTGCTAAGAGATCTCTCATGAACAATATGGCATGGTGACAATCTAGAGTTGTTGGCCCATTGATAGGGGCCACCAATCAATGGTGGCCCCTAGAGTTGTTGGCCCATTGATAGGGGTCACCAATCAATGGTGGCCCCTAGAGTTGTGGGCCCATGGGCCACTAACTGCCCCCCCCATGTGCCTATGCGTTAAGACAGCACTGCCGACCCACCTCCCCCACTGCCACACTATCGTAATTAAAGCATATTGCATACTCAGGATACTCACTACTTGCTAATTTTCGATGATTCAGATATATTAGTACTCAGAATCTATAGGCTCCGCGACCCACCAGAAAATAATTCGACCTCCACTGGGTGGGAACTACAGAGTTAGGCTATAGTCCCAATAATAATAATAATTTTTTAAGAATAATGGGGTAAACACTTAAAATTAAAGAGAAGGAAACTAACATATGTCAAAATGTTCAAGAAATATAACATAAGATATACAATATAAAAGTGATACTTGATGACAGAAATTGACCAAAACATTATGGAATCAGTTCCAGTAACAGCACAGAAGTTGGTATTAACATTAATAACAGCGAGTAAATACAAAGGTGTGTTTTAGAAAAGCTCATAGATCATAACAACAGAGTATAGCAAAATTGAAATGTTAAATGGGGGTAAACACATACAAATAAACAGGAAGTAAGATAACATATATATGACTTGAGTAAGCAATTTTACTATAATAGGTACATCAATTAGATGACGATGAAGAAAACTATTGATTTATAGTAAATAAAATATAACTGACGAACGTGTGTATTGGTCGGCCCTGCAGGATGGTTACCTTATGTATATATATATATATATATATATATATATATATATATATATATATATATATATATATATATATATATATACATATATATATATATATATATATATATATATATATATATATATATTATATATATAACTGTGTCAGACCACGAAGGAAGAACTGAAACAGGAATTTCCTTAACTACTTTTGAATTTAATAATATAGCTTCAGAAGGATGTATTCATCCTTCTGAAGATGTATTATTAAATACGAAAGTACTTAAGGAAATTCCTGTTTTAATTCTTCATTCGTTGTCTGACACTGCCATATTATTCATCACATGTTAAGAAGCTATCACTATGACTTGGAAGGGGAAAGTAACAGGGTCAGGCAATTCATTGCTGGTATTGTCTGAGAACCATCATCTAGAACAATGGTCAGCCTTAGATATGAAACATTAGACTAAGCTGAAGGCAAGTCTAAAATAGGCACAAGGATTGGTACCTGTTAGGGTGACATTTAGGTCTTGCCACAAAGGTCAACCTTGTTAGGGATAACTGTCAATGTTGGTTTCGGTACCAGCATTGCTTGCCACCAAATAATATTGTGCGATTTGTTCTTGGCATGCTGAAATTTAACAGTTACAGTGAGAGTTTATCTGCAATGGAGGTGGGTTCGTAAGGCAGATGCAACCTCCCACCCTTGATAAGATATGGCTGGGAAGGTCACCTTGATAGGAAAGGATAGTAGAGTGTTTGTTCTCACCTACATGCTGTAAACTCTATTTGAAAGAAAAGCAGCGAGTTGCAGAACATACCAGCTTGGCCAAGCTCAGGAGAACATGCATACTTATACTAATCATATTCTGTACTGTACTTCAAGCAGTCCCCGTGGCGCAGTGGTAAGACACTCGTCCAGTGCTTTGCGAGCGCTTTGGCCTGGGTTCGTATCCTGGCCGGGGAGGATTGACTGGGCGCAAATTCTTAAGTACTGTACTTCAGTACAGTGTACTGGGACTGTACTTCAAGCAGTCTCCGTGGCGCAGTGGTAAGACACTCGCCCAGCGCTTTGCGAGCGCTTTGGCCTGGGTTCGTATCCTGGTCGGGGAGGATTGACTGGGCGCAAATCCTTAACTCTAGCCTTTGTTCACGACGCAGTGAATGGGTACCTGGCTGTTAAACGATTTGGCGGGTCATATTCCGGGGAAAATTAGGATTACGGACTTGCCCGAAACGCTACGCATACTAGTGGCTGTACAAGAATGTGAGAACTCTTGTATATATAAATAAATAATCTGCGTGATCTTTCTTGAGTACATGCACAGTTGCACTGATCATATCTGCGTGATCTCTCGAGTGCTTTTGACAAAAGTTAAGCAATGAAAAGTATTTTTCAGAGATTCTATTTTCAGATTTCAGAGATTCTTAGATCAAACTGTCTTGTAATAATTACCACTGTCGTGGACAGGAAGCCTGCACCAAGGTTTATCGAAGTCCCCCCTACTGATTTTCCCAAGGATGCAACACAAAATTTCCTAACTGCCGTGTACCTCTTTTACTGTTAAGTGAACAGGTGAAAGAAAACGTGTCCAACCTTTTCTTTCATGCTCAGGGATTGGGTCCCTCGGTTGTGAGCAGAGGGCGTAGACCACTGTGCTACTGGATACTAATCCCATACGGGTTGCTGAGGATCAAGTACTACCTTTACCTCCTCGAGGTGCTACTTTGGTCACGCCAACGACGCAGGTATACTCCATACGTGCACCCAGGACATTACACACCTGCACACACACACACACACACACACCCGTCACACTACACAAACACACGGTGCTGAATAACCTAACCGGTTCCTGCACCTGGCCCTCCCCGGTACATCTAAATATATATTATCATATTAGCATTAACCAACCTGTCCTCCTAATAGCACGTCGCATTTTGACGTATACTCCACCTAAAGCCAAAAATTATCGTACTAGAAAATGGAAGTGGCTCACGAAATTGACTTTGTCCCGTCTTCTGTTTTGGGTCTTCTGGTAGGTTAGGATAAGGGTACTTTTGTATAACAGTTTCTTGACGTTCGGAAATCTTAAGAGGACAGGCTGTATTAACAGCTTGTGCACTTTCCGTCCTGGAAGGAAGGTTCCCACAAACCTGCTTGAGACGGAACCAGTTTAATCGCGTCTCGCTGGTGTTGTTTTGTAACTCTCATGTTACTTAATACTTGGCTCGTATGGATTATGAAAAACAAGGTGGTTAGCAACAACGAGGATTGACCAGTTCGCTTGATGTTTTTCAGGTAAAATTTTTGTATTTAAAAGTTTAGATAGCACAGACGGCCGTTAGTGTCCCGTCAAATTCAAATTCAATTTTTTTTATTCAGGAAAAGTACATACATAGATGATTTACAATCATAATGTTGGATTTATAGATAGAGCTAGTACATACAATACCTAAAGCCACTAATACGCATAGCGTTTCGGGCAATATTCCGTCATTAACGAAAAACTATGCACCATAAAGCAGAGCACAAGTGTCAAGCGAAGTGCATCAATACGTTCCTCCTGCCATAAATACTCTTGTTATTACCAGCATTTAGTCTCTTATATTTGCTGTATTTTATAAATTAATATTAAAAATGTAATTGTGGCAAAGGAACGTTCCCTGCATCATATACATATGAGCGGGTAGCAATATTGTCACGATGATTCGTAGATTGTGGGAGACCTTGAGCAGTGGCAGGTGTACTGGGGTGGTTACCACCTCTGGCTTGGAGTCTGTGTACGGGGGTAGTTACCACCTCTGGCTTGGAGTCTGTGTACGGGGGTAGTCACCACCTCTGGCTTGGCGCTGTGTACTGGGGTAGTCACCACCTCTGGCTTGGCGTCGGTGTACGGGGGTATAGTCACCACCTCTGGCTTGGCGTCTGTGTACGTGGGTAGTTACCATCTCTGGCATGGCGTCGGTGTACTGGGGTAGTCACCACCTCTGGCTTGTCGTCTGTGTACGGGGGTAGTCACCACCTCTGGCTTGGAGTCTGTGTATGGGGTAGTCACCACCTCTGGCATGGTGTCGGTGTACGGGGGTAGTCACCACCTCTGGCTTGGCGTCGGTGTACGGGGGTATAGTCACCACCTCTAGCTTGGCGTCTGTGTACGGGGCTAGTCACCACCTCTGGCTTGGCGTCTGTGTACGGGGGTAGTCACCACCTCTGGCTTGGCGTCGGTGTACGGGGGTAGTCACCACCTCTGGCTTGGCGTCAGTGTACGGGGGTAGTCACCACCTTTCGTTTGTCACCAACGGTAATGATTGCTAAGGTAAAAATGTCAAGGTCAGACATACAGATATTGAGTGAGAACTAATATAGTGCCACACAGCTGCCAGGAGCACCGTGTTCTGCTGGTAAAACACGTTCTATCGTATTCTGATTGGCACCATGTGATCGACCGTGTTCTGATTGGCGTCACATGATCGACTGTGTTCTGACTGGCACAGAACGATCGACCATGTTCCACCAATACTTCATGTAAATAATAAGAGCATATCGGACTTCGTTGACTGAATATAGTAAACATAAATTAGGTTTAATATGTAATTATGTATTCTTATTAATATGTAATTTAGTATGTAAAAATAGCTTTTGTAGCACCATACAATAATTAAAAGCTCATTGAAATAGAAAAGGAGAGTATAACACTTCACTTTGTACAACATAGCACGTTTTCTTTCACACAATGCCTCTGTTCACCTATAGCAGTAAACAGGTACCCGGCAATTACTCAACTGTTGTGAGGCTGCATCCTGTTAAGATTCTCAACGCAGTATTACGATAGGCTACTCAACACAGTATTACGATAGGCTACTCAACGCAGTATTACGATAGGCTACTCAACGCAGTATTACGATAGGCTACTCAACGCAGTATTACGATAGGCTACTCAACGTAGTATTACGATAGGCTACTCGACGCAGTTTTAAGGGGTTGAGAGTAGGATGTATGTGTGTTATCACTGTAAATGAAGGTGTGGCAGAGGCATGGCAGCAATACACAGTAGTATAATCATTGACCTTGAGTGGTGTTGAGTGGCTGCTGCTGGCCTGCCAGGCGTCGGTTACCCAGCGCCAGTACGCCTTCACAACCACCTCTTTCATAACTTTACCACAAATTTAAGGCAATAAAGACTATATATATAAATAGACTGTTTATGTATATTAATAAAGTTTGCAACTAGCTCATCAATGTTGTAATTTGTTTAGTTAAAGGAGTGGAGCTCATTATCTGAGCCCGTCATGTACCCTAGTAACCGCTGCGTACCACTCACAGAAGGGTATGGGGGTACATGATGAATGGACTGAAGTAACCTGTTCGTCTCTGGGCTATACAACATTGGACATACAATTTAAATACAGTGAACACACTTAGCGCTGAACGCTGCATTTGGATGGGTATGGGGTGCATAATAAAGAAAGAAATTGAATTGCTGCATTTAGCTATACATACATTATCTATAGACAGGATATAACCGTTACACAAAACTGTATTTCAGAGTTCAAAAATGTGATTGAACAACTCAACCTTCGGAAAATTAGTAATTTAAAACATTAGTCCAAGATAGTTGAAATAATTATACTTCCCGATGTACTCAACGACTTACCCACAAGATGGGCATCGGAGTTTTAATGTACTAATTAAACTAAAGATGAATTGCTACAACTGTGCTACAAACAGTTGTGAATAAGTGAAACTTCATAGTTATTAAAATGTTTTCAATTTCATACATTGACCTTAATGAAAGAGAGAGAGGAGTATATAGTAGTTTAGTTCATTTATTATGTAGTCCATACCCATGGATGGTAGTGGAAAAAGGTTAGAGAGCGACCATAGGTTCAGTCTCTATGCTAAATAACATATATATGTGGTACGTGCATGAACCTTAATATTTAGAGAATGTGGGCGTACTGTGCTCCACATAAGTATGTGGAGCACAGTACGTAGCACAATGTAACTTTGCGAAATATTTGCTTATTTGATATTGGCCTTGGTGAAGATGACCCAGAACAATGCCGGGATATTGCTGCCGGACGCAAGGTTTTATTTTATGATGCGCTGTTCACATTTCAGAAAACCCAATCAGAGTCTCGGCATACTCCCTTAGGTAACTTCATAAGTAACTATATTCTGGAGTGGGGGGGGGCGGACAGCCTTACTGTACGAAAATGAACGGTAACGACGGACAGCCTTACTGTACGAAAATGAACGGTAACGACGGACAGCCTTACTGTACGAAAATGCCTTACTGTACGAAAATGGACGGTAACGACGGACAGCCTTACTGTACGAAAATGGACGGTAACGTCGGACAGCCTTACTGTACGAAAATGGACGGTAACGACGGACAGCCTTACTGTACGAAAATGGACGGTAACGTGCAAGAGTTGAATGTGTTGCTAAGATAGTTGATACTATCATAATAGTATCAGGCCAATGTCACGTGAACAATCTTGATAGTCACCTCACTCTCCTTCATATAATTCATCCACTCTTATCTACCTAATGGATTCTTATCTCAGTTGCCTTGTACGTGTTCGGGAATTAAAGTTTTGTATGGATTTCATTTAGTCCATGCTCCAAAATGGCCAATTCTTTAGAATGGACTTCTTTTAGCCCTCAAAATTCACCCTTACTCTTTGGCTTCATAAAGGTCACACTGTTGCTGAGACGTCACTGACTCTAGTGTCATTGTTGAAGGTTATGTGACATGTGTCCACCCGCATGACATTATTTGCTAGGATTGAGCTCCCGTTTTTAATTAATCCTCCAGTATGACACTTCTCCAATCCCGTGGGGTTTGTCATATTAAAATTTGAATTAGTATCTGGAGGAGTCTTCCACTGCTTACCTAAGGGCGCTCTTAGGTAAGTAGAGCCATTGTAAATCATTTATTTCTAGTCTGATGCTTATATGTCACTATTACTCAGCTGATGAATAGGGAAGTGTTGATAATGGAGGCGCCAGACGGTTATCAGCTGACACAGGCGTGACAGCCCCATGCTCCCCTTCCCACCTAGCAACAAGCAATGCCACAACCTTTCCCTTTTTTATAATATAATATTAAATAACCTTCCTAGCCTTAATACACGCTATCTCAGGGCTAATATAGTACATATATGGGCTTTACTAGGTCTAGGAATATTTAGGATTGCTTTATTTTTTAGCTTTATTTTTTCTGACTTTATAAAATGAATATTACCAAATTCTACTATCTAATTGCCTATTACGTCAATATATGTACGATGGTCCATATAGTTACAAAAAGTACTATCTAAACAGGAAGATGGGTTGTTACATAAGTATGCAAGTTCAAGTATGTTTATTTATTTATTTATATACAAGAAGGTACATTGGGATTGTGAGGATACATAGCATAGTAATTACATTCTTGTAAAGCCACTAGTACGCGCAGTACTATAAAGTACTATATACGCGATTATTGAGACAAGAAAGAAATACATCTAAAAGGGATAGAGTAGCTTAGGTTATTTCTACCCTCCTTAAGCATGCATACTGTCTGGTTGCCTTATGTTGTCATGTGTTTAAGATAAACAAAAGTTGCATTGAAATTTTAGCCAAATATCCCCAGTTTGCTAACTGTAGGTAGTAACTGAGTGATTGTAACCTATCCACCGCTGCCCACTGGATGGGGGGCGGTGTTCAGGACAAACATATCAATTGTGACACTAGCTTTCCACATATGTCAGTTGCTTAATTTAGAACCTGTACTTGAGGTCGATCTCGAACCCATTGTTGATGTGACGACTTATATTGAATTTTGTAACTAGCTCATCAAGATTGTAACTTGCTTAGCTAAATGAATTGTGGGGTTCAGTCCCTGAGCCCATTATGTGCCTCTGTAACCCTTTCCACTACCGCCCACAAGATGGGTATGGGGTGCATAATAAATAAACTTAACTAAACTAACTCATATGCTTATGAGCTCGCAGCTTGTCACCGGAAAGTGATTATAACATATCGTTTGTGTATCTGTATATTCTGGACTGGTCTCTGGGATTACAGCTTTATCTGCTGTAACAGTTTTATTGTAATTTTTTAATTTTATATTTGCCTAGTATTTCAATAGCTACGTATATTAGGAGGCAGGCACTCTGTAGAGGATATAGTTTACCTTAGGTTTCGTTCTTGATTCACAATCCAGCCCGTCCTCTCGAGCGTTTACAATCTCAACTGCTAACCGAACCCACGAATAGAAAACGACATTCACGTTAATTTTGCGAGCTGCTGTGATTTTTAGTCCATCAGTTTTGTGCCTTAGGGGATTTATAGGTCAAAATGTGATGTACTATTCACGAGGACCACAATCAGGCTCCCGGGTGCGACAGAAATGGTTGGACATATTGCCTTTCACTTAATGTCTCTGTTCACCTAGCAGTAAAGTGGTACGGGAGTTAGACAACTGTTGTAGGGTTGTATCATGGAAACTCTGTAGTATGACCTTGAGGGGGGAGTCAAATACAAGCCTAAAGTATATATATATACACAAACTTTCTGTTTCCGACAAAACGAATTAATTAGATTAGGAGACCTTGCTGTGCCCATTCGTGAATCTAATATTACTTCTCTCACAGGATTCGGGAAGGTGGAGTATAAACCTGAGGCTGGCGCCAACGAGACCTTGGTGTTCCGCCATTATGACGCCAGGCAGGAGGTCCTGGGCAAAACCATGGAGGACTGGCTGCGCTTTTCTGTCTGCTACTGGCATTCCTTTCGTGGAGTAGGTAAATATTAGAAGCTAATGATAACAATTTATTGCATTTATAAAATATACACAGGAACATGTTTCAGCGGTTATATAAAAGCTTTAATTACACACACACACACACACACCGTTTCAGACGTCATTAAACATAATGTAGTTAATTTATTAGTACATTTAAAGGGGTAACAGTTCTATATGGCTTCAGTGTCGGCCAGCGCCAGCAAAATTAATGTAAGACAGTTACACAATTTTAACATGTATACCAGGGGCCTGATTCACAAAGCAGTTACCCAAGTACTTACGAACGTGTGCAGCTTTTCTCAATCTTTGGCGGCTTTGTTTACAATTATTAGACAGTTAATGAGCTCTGAATCGCAAGGAGGCTGTTTATAACAATAACAACAGTTGATTGGGAAGTTTTCATGCTTGTAAACTGTTTAATAAATGTAAACAAAGCCGCCAAAGGTTGAGAAAAGATGTACACGTTCGTAAGTTTTTGCGTAACTGCTTCGTGAATCTGGCCCCCTGGTTGATACCTGGTTGACGGGGTTCTGAGAGTTCTTCTTGTTTCATTCTCTGCGTAACTTGGAAATTAATCAACAATTATAATTAGTAGCTGTTGATGTTTTAGGTATGGACCCGTTTGGCAGTGCAACCATCAAGCGCCCTTGGGAGGACGGCACCGACTCCCTCGAGAACGCTAAACGTCGACTTCGTGCTTCTTTTGAATTCTTCTCCAAGTTGGGTAAGCTGTTATATTTTACAGTATCGCTGCTTCAAAAGTTGAAAAGGGCAAAATCTAACTTACAGCAAAAGGAAAGCAGTCTTTTAAAGGGGTAAAACATTTGTTAACAATTAAGAAGGAACCACATACAATATTAAGGACATTCAGAATAAATATGCAGTTTTTACCGTTATTTGTCTAGAAAATTAACATTAATTATTGATATGAGAAATTCTAATACATGAGTGTGATTTACTCACGCAGGCAACAAATATTGGACTTTCCACGACCGGGACGTGGCCCCTGAGGGTGAAACACTGGCAGAGACTAATGCCAACCTGGATGAAATAGTTGATCTAGCCGCTGAACTGCAAAAAAAGACTGGCGTCAAGCTCCTGTGGGTCACGTGTAACCTATTTTCTCACCCAAGGTACTTTGTCCAATCATTTCTTTGGGGTTATAAATTAATATTGTTTCTATATTTAGTTTATATGCAGTATTCAATGCCTTGTACATTATAAAATGTTTGTGTACTATGGTGTAGTACATTGTTCACCATTTATGGCATATCTGGAGAGAGTTCTGGGAGTTCTTTTACTCCCCGAGGCCAGGCTCGACTTGTGATAACTTGGTCCAACAGGCTGTTGCTTGGAGAGTCCCGCAGGCAATGAACTATTACATGAAAGTCTTAGAGTAAATGAACATTAAACTGTGGTTAATGTGGACCAAGGTACATGCACGGAGCCGCGACCAGCTGTGACGCCCACGTGGCGACCTACGCCGCTGCCCAGGTGAAGAAAGGACTGGAGGTTGCCAAGAGACTTGGAGCAGAAAACTTTGTGTTCTGGGGAGGCCGGGAGGGCTACCACTCGCTCCTCAACACTGATGTTAAGGCTGAGCTCGACCACCTCGCCTCCTTCTACAAGATGGTTATCGGTGAGGATACAACTCTGCTTCTGTGGTTAAACTAAACCTTTTAAGCTGTGGGCACTTAAATTCGTGTTTCTAAAGCAGAAACATTTAAGAAATGTAATATATATTTGTAATAACTCTCAACCACATTGTCTTTTATTTCTCAGCTTACAAGGATAAGATTGGGTTCAAAGGTCAACTGCTGATTGAACCAAAGCCCAAGGAGCCATCACGTCACCAGTACGACTATGATGCCCAGACAGTCATGGCCTTCCTCCATCAGTATGGACTTGCAAAGCATTTCAAACTCAACATTGAGCCCAACCACACTACCCTGGCCGGTCATCCTTATGAACACGATATTATCTTCGCTTCAGCGTAAGTTTCTTAAGCAGCCTTCCTACTAGACCATGCTCGGTTCGTGTGTGTGTGTGTACTGTCGTGCTTGCGGGGGTTGAGCTCTGGCTCTTTGGTCCCGCCTCACAACTGTCATTCAAATGGTGTACAGATTCCCGAGCCTATCAAATGTAGTGTATGTGTATGTGTGTTTTATTTTTGCACATTCACTTGTTATGTAGTTCAGACACGTATATTGTTTTCGATGTGCTAAATGTGATTATGTAAATTATGGTTAAGATTAAGAATATTGTATTTTAAATTAATTTATTGTTAAAATTAGTTCATATACTAATTTTAACTTCAGATACTATTCTTTAGTTTTGTTAGTTAATTCAATTATTATGCGTTTTTTACCCATCCTGTGAGTGGTAGTGGACCCCATACCCATCCTGTGTGTGTGGTAGAGGACCCCATACCCATCTTGTGTGTGTGGTAGAGGACCTCATACCCATCTTGTGTGTGTGGTAGAGGACCCCATACCCATTCTGTGGGTGATAAGGGTAAAGGTTACAGAGTCATATATTGTCTTAGGTACTGAACCCCAATATTAATTTAGCTAATCAGGTTAAAGCGTTAATAAGTTGTAAAGAGTTTGGTAACATGTACATTAATAGTCCTTAATGATGAATTTATCGTGGTCAGATATGGCATGCTTGGTAGCATTGATGCCAACACTGGCTCCCCAGACTTGGGATGGGACACCGATCAGTTCCCTATGGATATTCGCAGCTGCACTATGGTCATGAAGACTGTGGTTGAACAGGTGCGTTATATACTTTAGTGTACCCTTCATATTATTCATCTTTTAAGGGCAAACTTTTAATGATGTAGATATTAATTCATCAGTAAGGTTATAACAATCTCGTATATTACTGTAATACATTATATAGTATTCTGGCCGTTCGCAATATAAAAATGACCTTGATTGTGAAAATTATTGAAGTAAATATTGTAAACAAGGTATTATATTTTTGTTATTACATAAAATACAATAGTGTCAAATAGTATCTTAGTTCAGAATGTAAAACGAATTCTTAATATAATACAGTGACCCATTAGTAATAAATGTTGACCAAACTACACACTAGAAATTGTAGAGACGACGACGTTTCGGTCCGTGTTGGACCATTATCAATCGATTGATAATGTTTCGGTCCAGGACAGACCGAAAAATCGTCGTCTCTTCAATTTCTAGTGTGTAGTGTGGTCAACATTTTTCAGCCACCTTATTGTCACTTTTCATCTGCTCAGTAATAAATATGAATTGCGAGATTCCTATAAACTTGCTTCTATTATATGTGGGATTTATACTTCTTCCCACTTCTATATGAGTGGGATTGGGTGGTTATAAATGGGAGCTGCCTCGTATGGGCCAATAGGCCTTCTGCAGTTACCTTTGTTGTTATGTTTTTATGTTCTTATTACAGGGAGGCGTGGCCCCAGGCGGCCTCAACTTCGACGCCAAGGTGCGCCGGGAGTCCACGGAGCTCCGAGACCTGTTCGTCGCCCACGCTGCCGCCATGGACACTTTTGCCCGCGGTCTGAAAAATGCCGCCAAGATCATATCTGAAGGCATTTTAAGGAAGTCTCTAAATGTAAGGCTCTGCAAACCCTTAGTTTTATTCAGCTGAGTAATCGGGTTCGTTGCACTAATTGGTTTTGTTGCATTAATGTATTATGTCAAGGTATAACGATTTATCTTCATACAAAAATAGGATGAATGGACGAGAACACATAAAATTTTGTAAAAGGATAACATAAAAGAGACGGAAAAAATGTTATAGGTCAGCATAAGGTGTTATTTAACCAATAAAGCGGTAAATGGTTGGATTAAACTTCAGGACATTGTATGACCTGAAACTTTTACAAATATTTATGATAACATACACAAGGAAGTGAGAACTACTTGTAACTACAAGTGGGTAATATCACATGAACCAGCCCGTCCTCTTGAGTTGCCACAACGGAGAAAAAACGTAGTATTAAAATGCAGAAACTCAAGAGACTGACGTAACTTAACCGACCCATTCATAGAAAACGTAATATGTTCAAAGATTTCAGTAAGGAGTTGTGTCTGGTACTGAATTTGTTATTGTTCTAATTGCTGATTTTTGTTGAGTAATTAGTGGTCGTAGGTAATTAAGGGTGGTTGATCCAGAGACAGATACCATAGGCGAGATATGGATAAATGAGTGAATAATACAGTTACTAGGACATGGTGAGGAACATAGTATCGTAACATGCCTACAGTTTTGATTTGTTTAGTTATATATTGTATATGATAATATTTAATGACAACAAACATTTAGTTTGTTGTCAACGTGAACACCAAAAGAACTTCCCATATACTCTGTTCATAATTTGTGTATTATTAATTCTTAGATTAATTTGATTCCTGGACTTATTACCAAAAAATGTAAAACGTGTTATCATTGTTCAGGGTAAGTTTGTTAGTAGGCAACCACAAACGGACTTGATTTCATTCAGTATTGACCGTGTCGTTCAGAATAAGTGGGTTAGAATGGGAGAAAATGAAGGTTGCTTCATCAGCAACACGGAACAACTGCTAGAGTGTATGGAGCTATGGCTACAAATCATTGCACTCACAGATAATAACAATGGCAAGGGTAGCACTAGAATGTCGAGAGGAACAAATACACGGGGTGCCCTACACGCTAGAGGCAGGGCCTTAGAGCTAGATCTCATACATTGTAGGCAGAGATAGAAAAGCAGACATACGCGATTAGTTACTTAGTTATTAGTTAAATAACAAAGTTAAACCAAAGCTGACGACGATTATACTACATTTCCACTTCTACATTGATTTTATTTTGTTGTTATTGTCGTTACCTTTCCTTTAAATTTTCATTTAATGAATAAAAATGTATACATGAAAACGTATATACGGTGTTCATATGTATTACTTAAGTATCACATCGTCCCAAAATTATATGTTGTTGCCGAAATATTATATTCTCCTTATATAAGGTTTTGTGTGTTCTCAGGCTCGATATTTGTCATGGAACTCTGGAACTGGCGCCAAGATTGCATCAGCTGAAGCCACGCTGGAGGAGTGTGAGAAGTATATCTTTGAAAACGGGAACCCAAAACCAGGCTCGGGTCGCCAAGAACACTTTGAGGCGATGTTGAATCATTACATCTAGTGTCGAAAAGCTTACACTCGACAACACCATCATAGAGGGGAGTAAAGGCAGACATATTTACCACATGTCTGAAATGAGGATAATAATTATAGTGAATTTTTCAGAGGAGAACTGGAACAAAATGTGAGGACTGAGCCTGTGTGAGTGTCTGTGCTTATAACATTTGAGATAATTGTACTATACTGTCCTTCACAATATTAGTATGCGTTATTGTGCAATCATTGATGGAGAGATATGTGGAGCTTGCGCTCTTTCTTAGAAAGAAACCCTTAGAAAGACAATTAAATTTAAAGAATATATAGAAGTAACTGAGAATGTTGTGTAGAGAGCCTAAGACACTATCTCCACAACCGGGCTATTCATAAGTACAAGCGCAAAGCCTTACCAGCAAGTGCCAGATTTTCACGAATAAACCCAAATTAATACCTACAGCGGCTTAATTCTTCCAATACGAGAGGCCTAGTTTATTTCTTAACCGGCCGCATACAGGCATATCTTAAAAGGGCTTTCATATACCGGACCATCACATGTAACCCAAGAATGGAACTCCAGCCTCTCTGTTCATCGTTCCGGGCTTGGCATTGCCACTTAAACGTCAATACCTCTAACTATCCTACATCAGTTGTTGTTATAGATTCAGCTACTCGGAACAAGTTCCAAGTAGCACGGGCTATGGTGAGCCCGTAACTTACCTGGCACAGGAGCGGGGCAAGTAGCACAGGCTATGGTGAGCCCGTAGTGGACTTACCTGGGCTACATCAGTGTAGAACATGACTAATATGTTACCTAGGGATAGGTGATGTGTCCGGCCAGCCTTATACAAGAGGTAAACCAAAGAGGAAACATCTTTTCATGCTGATTGTGGTGTTAATTTATGTAGTTTATAATGAATTCCATGGCCATCTTAGCGGCAGTTAGTCTAGTTCTTATTGCACCCAAACCCATGCTGTGAGGGATGGTGGGAAATGTTACACGGGTAACCGAGCTGTGGAGGTATGTGGCCTATGGGCCGCCCCAAACAACAGCCTAGTGGACCAAACTCTTACAAGTCAAGTCTGGCCTCGGGCCGGGCTTGGGGAGTAGAAGAACTCCCAGAACCCCATCAACCAGGTATCAACCAGGTACATAATAGCCTTACGAACTGAACTACAAAATTCAATTAGCTAAGCAAATTACAGTCTTGATAAGCTAGTTACATAAGCTAGTTAACATATGTATCAACAGTTCTTATAGCATATACAGTAATAGGTTGAGGAATTCAACACTGAAATTCGTTTAGCTAAGTAAGTGGCAGCCTTGACAAGCCAGTTACATGGCTTGTTACAGTATACGTCAACAGTCAATTCACATTCATTATTAAACTAACATAACCGTGATCTCCAGAAATCCTAACACAACGAATGAAAGTTGATTTTTCCTCTAACTATTACTTCCACCTCTCTATCTTTGCTCTCTCCCTCCCTCCATCTAATTATTTCTGCTTCCCTCCACCTATGTATTATTGCTACCTCTCTCTCTACCTCTCTCCCTCTACCTATTATTTCTGCCTCCTTTCCTCTCTACATCCCTCCTCCCTCTCTCTTTNTATATATATATATATATATATATATATAAATATTTAATATTACTATTAAATATGACGAAAAAGTAAGATTTAATAATTCTAACACGAATTTTCTCAATATTTCTTATGTTTCTTTTCACTGTTGATGGTAATTGAAAAATCAATTCTCCAAATTCATTTTTATTTCTAGCCTTTTTAGACTAGAAATAAAAATGAATTTTGGAGAATTGATTTTTCAATTACCATCAACAGTGAAAAGAAACATAAGAAATATGTCTCCGTGGTGTAGTGGTAAGACACTCGCCTGGCGTTCCGCGAGCGCTATGTCATGGGTTCGTATCCTGGCCGGGGAGGATTTACTGGGCGCAATTCCTTAACTGTAGCCTCTGTTTAACGCAACAGTAAAATGGGTACTTGGATGAAAAAACGATTCTTCGCGGCAGGGAATCGTATTCCGGGGACCTGCCCGAAACGCTACGCGTACTAGTGGCTGTACAAGAATGTAACAACTCTTGTATACTGTATATCTAAAAAAAAAAAAAAAAAAAAAAAAAAAAATATTGAGAAAATTCGTGTTAGAATTATTAATCTTACTTTTTCGGTCATATTTAATAATATATGTCTACAGGAAAGACTGCTACCAAAATATACATACATACATATACATATATATATATATATATATATATATATATATATATATATATATATATATATATATATATATATATATATATATATATAATATATATATATATATATATATATATATTAGTATATTTTGGTGTGTGTGTGTGTCTAGCATTGTATGTGAATAATGAGCTATATCAGTGGCTCCAGGGTGCTGCGATGCTATTTGGAATTTAATCAGCTAAGATGGTACAAAATACTAATTTTCATCACTATAATCTTAATTGGCTCATAGCTAATTATTCACATCTGACAATGTAAACATAATCCAAATGGTATTTGACCCACATTCTTTGAGATCCACCGAGTGTTAAGCTTAAGATCTGATGTCAGTGTGAAAGGTAGAACATTATGTTTGGAATGTGTTTGGGGGGCCAGGTTTGTGATTTGTAGATGCTGTACTGTGCAATAGAGTGCTGTACTGTACAATACAGTACTTGGTTTTGGCTTCTGGAATTGGCTATGGACCAGTTTTGTGGTTCTAGACAGTTTATTTCCCATACACAATTGCACATTTCTAGGCGTCTACTAATGCCCTTTATAGTTCAAGGTCATATGGGTGCCAGTAACCATACAAGTCATAAATACTCGCACTCCACCCAAGTATAACAGAAACAAGCAACACTTAGTGGGCCAGCCAGAGGCTTAGGGCCTATGCAGGAATTTTCCTGCCAAAAAAAAAAACCAGAAAAAACTAATAAAATATGACCCATTAAAATTTATGATAAAAATTACTTTCTTAAATTACAATTTTCATAAGAATTATGCATATTGCCTGATCGTGGGAAACTGAACTTTGTAATACTGTATATATATATCTTAATATTTTCATATTAGATAGCATTTATGGGTTTCATTAATTAAAATAGACTGTATTGAAAGAGTTCCTGGTATTCATGTGGTACTGTTCTATGCACCGGTGGAGGTGGTACAAGTTATTTTAACACTGATGTCCAGTTATTGGTGATCGTCCAGGTATGGAAGATTTTACCTAATTGTCTTTATTGATCAAAACATGGTAGAAATGCTGTACAGTACTGTAACAATAACTGTTTGGTAGGCATAACTTCACACGCTGTTCTAAAACTAACGAGAACTGTCATATTTGTTTTCCAATAAATCCATGTGCAAAAAAATTAAGTTGAACATGCACAATACAGTACTTGAAACTCTTCTGTGATGGAAAGTGATGTGTAAATGTGGTTTAAGTACAATAACTCTTTAACTTCTGGCTGTAGCTTTTTTCTCCCTTGTTTCTGCATCATAATAATATACACTGTACACAGTATTCATACTTTTTATAGAACACTTCAGATGCATAAATTATTGTCTGGAGAGTATGATTTATTTTTTTAGCAGATTAAGTGATATTAATTAAACAACCTGGTTCAGCCAAATACTGTTTAGTGTTCATTTTTTATACAACTTATTTTTATCATTTCAGATTTAAGATATGGTGCGACTTGATTAAAAGGCCCGACCTGAATCACAGTAAAGTGATCACAAACAGGATGTCAATGCGAGTCTGTTCACTGCACTTTGAGGATCGCATGTATATGAGCCCCAACAACAAATCGAGACTTATATGGTGTGCTGTGCCCAAGCCTGTTGCAGGTAGGGTATACTTGTGAATGCTTACATCACAAGGCATTAAACTCGATGATTATATGACAAAATAAATTGATAATACTGTATATAAATTCACTTTTTCTGGGCTGGCATTCCTTGGTAGCTCTCCTTAGCAGCTCTCTCTAGTTTGTCACCAGCACAAAAGGATGCTGCAAATACCTCAGGCTTTTGGTAACAATTTTGGCACTCTAGAAACAACGACAATATAGTACCTTCTCCAGCCATCTTATCCCACTTCATGTGACTAAGATAAACCCATTACTGTGATGGATTGCCCTAGGTAAATTTCAAAGTACTGTCTTCCTCAGAGTAAAATTTGGGAACCCAAAATTGCCAAGTAAATCTTAGAAATGTGCTAATCTCCCACTAATTTGACTAATCAAATCAAATGTAAATGCACATATTGGAGACCTCTACACTTGTTACATAAAAGTTGGCTTGCCATCATTCTGGCTTAGTGCTCCTGTATAAGAGGTTTCATGCTTAGAATACTGTATATCATAATCTATGCTAGCTTATTTGCAGATCCCTTGCTGTGGTTGTACTTCAGGACTGGTTCAGGGTTGCATTCCCTGGAACCATCAATGAAGACTGGTCACCACCTAAGACATCTTACATGTTTTCTTCCTTGGGAAGCTTCCTCTTGAGCTGCAAGTAGTTCTACATAGTCGCCTCAGTTTGGTGCCTTCTTTTGAAAGTTACTTTTGAATTGCAACTGGTGCCATGGTAGTCTTAGAAACTTGGTCATTAAAGCAAGGTTTGGTGTTGTATTTAGAGTGTGCAGGGGAGTACTGTACAGTACTGTATTTTGTTGTGCAATTTTCTCTGGATATATGGGAAGTGGAGATTAGTGCTTATTGCCAGGTGCCTCACTATAGTGGATAGAGGGTCTGTTTTGTGTTTCAATTGTGCCTTGCCGTGCTCTTTTATTGTGTTGAGGCTCTGCATTTTTTGCTTGGGTTATAAAAGTGATTTTTTTTTGTCCTAAGAAGTGTAGTCACTTTGCAGATGATGAGTCACAATAACGTGTCTGAATATGTGAAGACTAAACCACACAACAGAAGATGGAAAAACGATGACGTTTCAGTCTGCCTGGACCATTGTAAGCCGTATGTTATACGACTATTATCATACTACCTGATAATGGTCCAGCACAGACTGAAACGTCATTGTTTCTCCATCTTCTGTTGTGTGGTTTGGTTGTCATGCAGACACTTTATTTGTTCAAATATATTTATTAGCCAATCTGTCTTTTATTTGAAAGAATAACGTATAGATAAAATTGAATGACAACTATTTTTGGCCCTTGTGTAAAATAATTAGACAATAAGTTGAGTGTACTGTACCACCACTCATGGGAGTCAAAACGGAAGTAAGCTGTGCTCAAGAAGATAATTGGCTTAGAGTTGAAAATGCTTAGAAGTTAGAGATCATGCTTGCACTCAACAAATAAAGGCCAAAATATTTAAGTAATATATTTGATAAAAACACCATTTCTGTAGATAACTTGATGGATACTAAGTGGCAGAGTGCTAAGTTTCTCCATCCATGTGCTTCATAATGCATTCATCCCTACAGATGACCAGAGTGCTCCATCAGTATCAGCATCTTCAAATGAATGTGTGGACAGCAAGGCAGATCTAGCTAGTAAAGCAGACCCTCATGAAAAGCAGAAAGATATATCAGGTAAAAGATATATCACACTTTCAATCACTATTCTAAAATAAATATAACATTTGTCCAATATTGATGTAAATTGTCAACAATGTCATGATGCAGATTGAGATTCCTATGTGAAGGGCATAAGGAAACACAAATTTAAGTTGTTCTTTTTCTCCTATGTTAACAGCCTCACACGCAACAGATTCAACATTACTGTCACAGCCTCTTCCTCTTGCTAAAGGCAGTAAGAAGTTTGACTGGTCTTTGGCTCTTGATGAAGACGTGATCATTAAAGAAGGTATTGGATGTACTGTACTGTACTGTACAGTACTTCATAATAAATGCAGATGATTTTTGTTACACACATGGTCTCATAATATTTAAGTCTATAACATTGAAAATATGGTATATTCAGGCTGTGTTCTTTGTATGAGAAGAATCTAGAGTAACTTGAATATTATGTGGTTGAATGTTTTTTTTTTTTTGTGTATAGTATATTGTCATATACTGTACTTTATTGTACATATGTTTATTGTTACAATTATTGTTGTTATTTTAAGAGAGTATGATGGATCAAGATAATAATTTGGAGCTCTCCCCTCCACCCTCACCTGAAGCAGACTCCCCATCAAGTTTTTGTACTGATACCAAAGAAGGCATAATTAAGCACGACCACACAGGTATAGAATTCGATGAACATTCTTATTTACAAACTCCACTCTAAGCTGTACAAAAAAAGATAGCTGTATAGTATTTTCTCTGGGAGGGATCCCTCAGTAGCTTCTTGAGCTTAACTAAAGTGCAATGTCACTTAGCTTAAAACTAACACACCAGGCCTCTGAGACCCATCTGTCATCTGCTAGAAGCCAGAACCAGAATTTGGCTTATCAGGTGAAAGAGAGCATGATTTATACTACTGTATTGTATAGAATAACAAACGAATATGTTTAAATAATTCATTACAGTAAAAATTAAAGAAATATCTAATTAAGTACTATAATAAATACAGATTTCTTAAAAACTGTGTGTACTGGCTGAAGAGTGCAGTTCCTTGCTAAAATTAGAATTTACTTTTCATCTAGCGGCCTGCATAACGTGCCCCAACTGGACCCGTCTTGGCCCAGTCAACCTAAACAAGCCGTGTGCTCTCTTCCTCTCGCATTATATGACAGTGCCGCATCATTGGTGAAAAATTTTCTTGAATAACTTTTTGTTTACATCGTAACTTTGATAATTTGTTGCCAAGATTATGTCTGGTGGCAGCAGCAATCACCCTGGAGGTGTTAAGTGGAAGAAGGTTGTGCTGACCGTTAAAGATAAGTTAGGTGGCATTCTTTAGGCTCATGCTTCCAACTGTAGAGTTTGGGAGAATTCTGCTCTTCACCCATAAGCATAATTTTTGTTTCTTTGGACCAGGGCTTGTTTTTTCACCTGCCTTCTCTGTTGTTCCTGACTTAAGAATAAAAATTTAACCATTATAATTAAACTCGGTTTGTCCATTTGTGGGGTACATCGTATAGTGTGGCATTCTTTGTGTGATACTCACTCTTTTGGAGTCTAGGCCTTGTTTATCAGATATGTATCTAATGCTCCTTGCTGCAAGGCACCACCTCTCCCAGGTCATCTCTAAGGTGGTTCAGTTCAACCAGAAGGCCGTGTATCCTAGCTCTTGATGGTCATAAGTTTCCTGCTTTGATGATTTTCTTTGCCATTACAGTGTGTCCATAACTAATATCTAGGCTTGTGCTTCTGGCAGTCCAACAGGGTGTTGGCCTATTGTTACTTATTGGATGTCCCTTGGCCTTACCATGCTAATGTTTCATTTTGGCATTTAATATGTTTTTTCACTTTGGGACCACCACCTTCCAGCCATTCTACTTCCACAGTTAAGCCTAGTTCTCCTTTTCAATTTAATAATCTCTTTCCTTTCCAGAAAAGCCAGCCTTCTTTACTGAGGCATTGTTGTGAGTAAGGTTGAGCTACTGGGGAATCCCATCCAGAAATCAAGTATTAAATGTAATGAACTGCCCTTCTCTGGTGGATTCCAAGTGGCTCTCAACTCACTTTCCTGTGAGGTTGGTGGACTTGGCATGGGCAGCTCTGGGATGGGTGCCCATACCAAGGGTACAGGCAAAGGGTGGCTGGCCGAGTCCGTGGATGATTTATGCTGCCATCTATTGGTGATCGAGCACATCAATGTTTGGATGGTTGATCTCTGATACCTACTCTTCCCTCACCACGTAGAGTGAGCCAAATTCTGATCTTGGTTCCAGTAGTTGATTGAAGGGTCTCGTAGGTCTGGTACATTGAGGTGAAACTTAGGAAGGTATGAGAGTTAAGCTCAGGAAACTACTGAGGGTTCATCCCCCCCTCCCTCCCCACAAGAAAAAGCATTTCATTACATTCAGTAGTGATTTTAATTATTATATATATATATATTGTTGCAAGAATATATACAATACCTCATTCTGCTTTATATTTAAATTGTGGAAGTTGTTTCATCTTTATAATTGTGTAGACTAAATTTACATGGCCTGAAAAGTCATATTTAAAGGCAAGATCTATTAGTTGAGTTTTTATTATGTATGTGTAAATTAACCCCTGAATTGCAGTTGTGATCATTGGCACCTGTCTTCCAGTGTGAAATTTTGTGTTCCTATAAATGTTCTTGTAAAATAATACTAATGCAGACAAAAAGTAACGAGAGTTAGTTTTGTTGGGTTTCGTGCACACTGGAAGATTGCAGGCAGGATCAAGAGAGTATCAATATGTGTATGGGATGTAATGGTGTAAACAGTTTATATGCTTGCTGTTTCACTTTAGTTTACATAAAGTGTGGAATAACTTGATTTATTTACATATATTGTAATGAACAAAAAACAGTGGTTGAGTAATGTGTAATCCTATATTACATGTAAATTTGTTCTTAGCACAGCTCAAATGATGTCTTGCAACTCCTTCTTTTGCTACTATTCTGTCTGGTAATGTCATCCAGAAATGGATTCAAAATCTGGTGGTGAGACACCAAATCGTGTCGGTGATAACCACAAGCCACTAATACCATGGGAACATAGATTGGGTAACAGAGACCCACACGGAGGCCCAGACACATGGAGAGCTAAGCTGCTGGATGTGGCAACAAGAAACTTTCTAAGTCAACACGTCAAGGGACCGACAAGAATGAGAGGAGGGGATGAACCAGCCTTGCTTGATTTGAGATTTACCCTAAATGAGTCGGATATAAGGGAAGTTAAGTTGGAAGCCCCCTTGGGAATGAGTGATCATAGTGTATTGAGCTTTGAGTACCTGGTTGAGCTAGGAATTATCACCCCCAAAAAAGAACTGGGAACCAAAGGGCTGGCGTACCGAAAGGGAAACTATGAGGAGATTAATAAATTCCTATGGGATATACATTGGGACACAGAACTCGGAACCAAGTCCGTACAAGACATGATGGACTATGTCACCCAAAAATGTCAGGAGGCTGTAAGCAGGTTTGTCCCAGCCCAACAGGAAAAACAGAGAAGCAAAGGAAGAATCCGTGGTTTAATAGGGAATGTATGAAAGCAAAGGAGCTGAACAAAAGGGCATGGAGGAACTTCCGTAATAACAGAACACCAGAAAGTAGAGAGAGATACCAGAGAACCAGGAACGAGTATGTCAGTGTGAGAAGAGCAGCTGAGAAAAGGTATGAAAATGATATAGCTAATAAAGCCAAGACTGAACCAAAGCTACTACACAGTCACATCAGGAGGAAGACAACAGTGAAGGAACAGGTGATTAAACTTAGGGTGGGCGAGGACAGGTACACAGAGAATGACAAAGAGGTGTGTGAAGAACTCAACAAAAGGTTCCAGGAGGTCTTTACAATAGAACAGGGAGATATCACGGCGCTGGGAGAGGTGGCAGCAAACCAGGTGACCTTGGATAGGTTCGAAATTACAAGAGATGAGGTCAAAAAGCACCTATTGGAGCTGGATGTGAGAAAAGCTGTTGGGCCGGATGGAATCTCGCCATGGGTATTGAAAGAGTGTGCAGGAGCACTTTGCTTACCACTCTCCATAGTGTATAGTAAGTCACTGGAAACGGGGACCTACCAGAAATATGGAAGACTGCTAATGTAGTACCAATATACAAAAAGGGTGACAGACAAGAGGCACTGAACTACAGGCCAGTGTCCTTAACTTGTATACCATGCAAGGTGATGGAGAAGATTGTGAGAAAAAACCTAGTAACACATCTGGAGAGAAGAGACTTCGTGACAACCCATCAACATGGGTTCAGGGAGGGTAAATCTTGCCTTACAGGCTTGATAGAATTCTACGATCAGGTGACAAGAATTAAGCAAGAAAGAGAAGGGTGGGCGGACTGCATTTTTTTGGACTGTCGGAAAGCCTTTGACACAGTACCCCATAAAAGGTTGATGCATAAGCTGGAGAAACAGGCAGGAGTAACAGGTAGGGCGCTCCAGTGGATAAGGGAGTACCTAAGCAATAGGAAGCAGAGAGTTACAGTGAGGGGTGAGACCTCAGACTGGCGTGAAGTCACCAGTGGAGTCCCACAGGGCTCTGTACTTGGACCTATCCTGTTTCTGATATACGTAAATGATCTCCCAGAGGGTATAGACTCATTCCTCTCAATGTTTGCTGACGACGCCAAAATTATGAGAAGGATTAAGACAGAGGAGGACAGCTTGAGACTTCAAGAAGACCTGGACAAGCTGCAGGAATGGTCGAACAAATGGCTGTTAGAGTTTAACCCAAGCAAATGTAATGTAATGAAGATAGGGGTAGGAAGCAGGAGACCAGATACAAGGTATCATTTGGGAGATGAAATACTTCAAGAGTCAGAGAGAGAGAAAGACCTGGGGTTGATATCACGCCAGACCTGTCCCCTGAAGCTCATATCAAGAGGATAACATCAGCAGCATATGCCAGGTTGGCTAACATAAGAACGGCCTTTAGAAACTTGTGTAAGGAATCTTTCAGAACATTATATACCACATATGTCAGACCAATCCTGGAGTATGCGGCTCCAGCATGGAGTCCCTATCTAGTCAAGCATAAGACTAAACTGGAAAAGGTTCAAAGGTTTGCCACCAGACTAGTACCCGAGCTGAGAGGTATGAGCTACGAGGAGCGACTGCAGGAATTAAACCTCACTTCGTTGGAAGACAGAAGAGTTAGGGGGGACATGATCACCACATTCAAGATTCTCAGGGGAATCGACAGGGTTGATAAAGACAGGCTGTTTAACACAAGGGGCACACGCACTAGGGGACACAGGTGGAAACTGAGTGCCCAAATGAGCCACAGAGATATTAGAAAGAACTTTTTTAGTGTCAGAGTGGTTGACAAATGGAATGCATTAGGAAGCGATGTGGTGGAGGCTGACTCCATACACAGTTTCAAGTGTAGATATGATAGAGCCCATTAGGCTCAGGAAACTGTACACCTGTTGATTGACTGTTGAGAGGCGGGACCAAAGAGCCAGAGCTCAACCCCCGCAAGCACAACTAGGTGAGTACAACACACATGCATTGTAAGTACTGTACTTGCAAACAATAGAAAAATGTTTCATAGATCAACTAGGCTGTGACTTGTATGTCAGGCTGTGAGCAGCCTCATCGAACAGCCTAGTTGACCAGACTACCAACCAAGAATCATGGTCAGAGACTGGGCTGCGGGAACGCTGATCCTCGGAATCATCGACAGGTACAGGTCTAGGTACAGTTGGCATTATGTTCATATACATATCTTGTAATCACATTTACATCATTTGTAGAAAAACCAGGTGGCAATAATTAAAATTTGCAAACAATGATAACCACATTTAGACTAGAAGAGCACCATATGACTATAACCGACTGCTAATGGTTTAAGTGCAAGTTTAATAGTTATTTAGCTTTATGCAAGTTATTTACCACCTGGCTGTAGCTCGAGGTAAGCATATACGATAGACCTTCATAATATATTGTCCATTTTACACTGCCTATTCATCTGTTTATATTTCAATAGGAAATTGTTTGTGAATTTTTGTATGAGTTAGAACAGTGGTGTAAGAAGTGGCAACACTTTTACTATTCTCACCCTAACCGCCGCAGTGATTTGAGCAAAACCTTGCAGCTGGATACTTGCATGGGGCAGCCCAATTTTCCTTATGGCTGGTGCCTCCCCGCCCTATAAAACTGAATGCACAAGCACCTTTTTGCTTCACCCATAGTATTGCTTTCGTGTCAGACTTGCGTTAACTTTTCCCATTCTAATAAGCGTAATGGTACCAAATATTATTGATTAGAATTTGTATAGATATCTCAATTTTAGGTTTTGTTAGTCCCTAATTTAATCTTTAATTTCAGACACAACAGATGATTGTACAGAATACAGCCTTTTTCTGAGTCCTTCAGGCAATACTTCATCTCCTGGTTCTGCCAGTGAAGAAGATTGCAACTCTGAACCCTTCACTCAGAAAGGTCAGAAACAGTACTGTTTGAGAGAAGGGAACCCCCTACACAAATTATTCTCTATATAAAGAAAGGAATTTTTTGTTTTTGCTACATATTTATTCATACTCATTTACATTTCTTTGTTTTCTACTTTCATGGGTGGGAAAACATCAACTCAAAGATGTAAAATGAATTATTCTGAATGCCAAAAAGAAAGTTGATTATAAAATACAGTATACAAAAATTTGTATAAATTAAAAGAATAACAATTAAGTTTGCCATGCAAACAAAATAAAAAAAGACACATTCATTGTCTATGCATAAAGAATTGTTTAAAGTATGGATTAAGCATTTTTAATTCTCAGTGTATGGATCAATGCATTATAATGTAAACTTAATTGCAGTCCCCCCTACAATGGTTCCTTCTGATATGAGGCCCTTTGGATGCTCCCTGAGCTAGAATTGTTATGGACTACCTAGGAATCATGTACCCCCCCCCCCCCCCCCCCACTGAGTTCTGAAGGCCCTTGTTTCCCACCATAAGTATCTCTTCAAATAGTCTTGTCAAGGAAATTAGTAAGGAGACAGCAAATTATATCTCAACCCACCACTGATTGACCTATTCACTATCATATGAGAAAGGAAGCAATGCCCTCATCACCACATCTTACCTTATCTTGAGATTAACTTGAGATGATTTCGGGGCTTAGCATCCCCGCGGCCCAGTCCACAAAAAAAAGGCCTTGACCAGGCCTCCTTTTTGTTACAACCCCCCCCCCCCCAGGAAGCAGCCCATAGCAGCTGTCTAATTCCCAGGTACCTATTTACTGCTAGGTGAACAGGGGCATCGGAGTGAAAAAAAACTGCCCATTTGTTCCGGTTCCACCGGAGATCGAACCTGGAAACTCAGGACTACGAATTCGAGGTGCTGTCCACTCGATTGTCAGGCCACTGAAAAGGAAACAAGAGAGGTATCTCTGTAGGCATGCACGCTATAATTTGGTAACAAAATAAGCCAATTTCTGCTCTACTAGCTAGTCTGCTGTGTAACAGGCTACACACAGTAACAACAAACTAAATAAAATCTAGTTTAAGCACAGTGGGAAAGATTATACCTGAAGGCACTGTCCTTACTTCACTACTTTTTCTCATTTGCATATCAGACAAAGATACAAATAAAAATCACAACTTTGTATCCTCTTTTGCAGATTATATCAAAATCACCATGTTAAATTGCCTTAGTAAGAGACACTTTAAAAACTACTAACAGATATCAATAGTCTTTCACTGGGTAACAGAAAACATACTTTTCAACAGCAATAAATTCCCGCACTGAGATATGGAAATACAAATAAATTGGCTAAAGAATACAAGACAATAAGAGTGCCTTATAGAAGGGAAATAAATGACTTGTAAAATATCTAGGAATAATGATGTTTGATGACCTAATGTTCAAAAAACAAAACAGAGCAAACCTAACATCATCCAGAAAAATAAGAAGTTGGATTATAAAAACCTTCAAATCAAGATGTCAAGAAGATGCCACATTGCTATTACTATTCAAACACTTATGCTATCACACCTTGAATGCTGCTCAATACTCGCCTAACCTTTCAAGGCAGGAAAGATTTCTGAACTGGAAGGAATACAGTGAAAATGTACTGCACAAATAGAAACAGTAAAATTTATAAATTACTAGGACTCAAAAATGTATGCTAAAAAGGAAACGAAGGTACTGTATCACATAATACATACCGTCTGTATTTGGTAATCGGAAACATGTGGCTCCCACCCCTGTTTGAGTTGGCTAAACATTCAAGTTGACCAATTTCTTATCGGGAATATTTAAAAATTAGCAAATTCACAGATATTTTGTACCACAACCCAGTTACTCTTACCGTTTACCCTCACATTTTCAGTTGTACCTGCTTATTCCCGCTGTTTACTGAAAAATTATGAATGTGAATTCATTTGATTATTCAAAGATTTGAGTCTGTAATTTGGATTACCAGGCTCTTACAGTACAGTACTTAAAAAGATACTTGAAGGGCAGGTCCTAAATATTCTCAATAAAGTAACACCTTACTAGAGGAAAAGATACAGTAGTTGGTAGAATGGCAATTTGCATTCCTTGTGTTAACTATTATTGTTTACAATGGGTGTTATGGGTATTGCTCTCTTATTTGTTATGTAGAGAGCTGGTCTTGGTGAAACCCTCATAGTTTCAAGGAGCAATGTTCTTGTGACCTTAATTTCATCATGCATTGATCCCCAGGGTAATGCAGTTATTGTGTTGATTTTAGTTACTATTGCCTGGTTTTTACACAAATGTGAATAGGTTATAATACATCTATGTAAATGTAATGTAGTTAGCAGAATTTTTTTCATGGACCTTATTATTTTGTATTGCTTAATATGTGAAGAGATTAACATGTACATGTACTAGAGCCTTGCGGTTTTTGTCATATCACAATTTGGTGCTTCCTGCCAGTGTCTGAATCAATTTCTGGACAAATTACCAGACAGAATAGCTGCCAAGGAGTGGGGTGCAAGACACTTTCTTTTGAGCTGTGCTAGGAACAGTAACAGTGCAATACAGGTATACAACTGCACATATTATATTGTAAACATATTTTTTCTTAACAATGTGTAAATAAAAACTTATTCCACACATTGTCAAACTAAAGTGAGGTAAAATATAAACCCTCTGACTTAAACATCATACCCTTTTTCCCCTAAATGTGAGTCAGCAAAATTTTGTTGCCAGTTCATGGACACAGTAACCAGCCAGAATCCTCCTGATTTTTTTTTATGCATGAATAATTATCATTTTATAAGGTCAAGTTGTTATTATTTTAAAATATTTTTTTCACAGGTAGAATGGCACCTTTCATGATAGCTACATGCCAAGGGTTAAGCTCCAGGAAGTTACTTAGAGACTGGACAGAATGGGACATTTGATTACATTCAATGCTTCATTTTTATTGTTGTGTGAAATAAATTTGACTACAATACTTGAAACCTTTACAAGTCTTATTAGAGAAGTGTTAATTTTTCAGGTAGCAAATGTATGAGAAAAGTGAATTCATCAGCAAGAGTATCCCGCCAAGTAACTGCTGACTCTGGTCCCTCTTCAAAAAGTGAATTGCTGGAACCATTGAAAGGTGCTATAGCATCTGAAATGGCCACATTGGCTGATGATTACATGCATTCTTCAGATGTAAACTCTAATGTATGCCAAACTTCTGATATTCCACAGAAGCCTAAAAAAGAAGTTAGGAAAACTTTGCCAGCTGAAACGTTATCATCTACAGAGAATACAGAAGGTTCTGCGCTGGTGCTTTCTCATGTGAAGGAAGAACCAGTCAGATATGCTGGAGCCTCATTTGATGATGAAACCGAGTCACAAATAGAAACCAGGAAATCTATTGAAACATTGCAACATGCACAACTTTGCCAACCATCAAAAACAATTTTTCTTGCTTCAACTAAAACTTCTGAGCAAAGTGGCGGTGAACTACTATCAACAACAAATGTTTCCTCATCAAATACTACTAGTCTAGCTACAACTAACTCCTCAGAGTCCAGCGATTCTACATCTGCAACTACAACCAATTCACTTCAAAAGAGCACACCATCTGCATCCATTAACACCACATCATCATCACCATCATCATCAGATATATCTCGGACTTCTCGGCTACATGTCTCGCCTTCATTGGCACCATACTCTCAGTCCAGCACAAAGGAAAATTCTTCTTTGGATGCAGGGGAATCTAAATTAATCCCAGCTAAATCTTCCATCCAAGAAACACTAGGGACTCCAGCAGACGTAGAAAACCACTTGAAAAAACTGTCTGAAACAAGTGGTGATGAGCAGACAATTATGGTGGCTGAAGGTGATTTGGCAGTTGTCAGCGACAAAGGTAAAGTATTTAACCCAATTTATACTCTAATCAACACTATTTTTAAGAAGCAAGCATTAATTAGCAGCTATTAACCATTATCCATTTTAATGGAAGACAGTGAATCTTGTATATCAGTTTTGTATGAGATTAAAGTACTTTAGTTAGGCAGTTTGTCACTATACATGTGACATGGGCTTCCTGGTTTTTGTGAATGAAGGGAAGACGCTATCAGGAGAAAGGACCAAGCCATTACGACCATATAGCACTTGGAAGGGATCAGGATAAGGATTTGGGATGGGACTGGGGTACGGAATATAAGACGACCCAATCACTTGGACGGTCGAGGATTGAACGCCGACCTGCATGAAGCGAGACTGTTACTCTACCGTCCAGCCCAAGTGGTTGGGCAATGAGCTATCCCTCATTTACCTAGCTGAAAATATTCTAAAACATATTGCCTTAGTTCTAACTTAATGTGGCAAGAATAAGCTAATCTAGGTAGAATGTGGTTACTGTGATAGTTTCGTTTAATCATTTTAAAATTATCTACAGGATGTAATTTTAACAAATGTTTATATTATTAATAAAGTAACTGAGGACCAGTGAAATTGGATACATCTTTCAGAGAGTTTTAGAGATTACCATTTTTTGTTTTCTACTAGTCTTGTTATTGATTTTTTCAGATATGAGGTCTGTGACTAATTGATTTGATGTTTATACTCATTGATGGGAAATGTCTTTAAGTTGTAAATATTATCCCTTTATTGGTAATTTTAGCTGCTAAAGATTAGACATGCAGGGTTTTCTTAGTGCAAGTTATATTTATGCAGTTCTGCATACATTAAGGTTTCTGTTATGGTAGTGTGTGTGTGTGTAATCTGTTTCCTAGGTTGACATCCTTGCTTTATTCCATTTAACTCGAGTGAAAAAGTTTTTCTGTGCTATAAATGAACTGAAGCAAACTCCTACTTGATGTTGAATTTCCTTTAAGAGAGACTCGATGTAATTTAATGCTGGCTTTTTCAGATCTTATGTGTGAGGAAGAGTGCACATGCAGTAAATGCCAAGAAAAGAGTGAGAAGGCTCCATCAGCAACAACCAAACATCCTTGTCAAGTTCATCGTACATGTTAGTTGATTGTTGTCAAGTTTATGTAAGATTATATTTTCAAGTGGAATACAATGATATTTAGGTCAAATGGAACCCAGGTTAGCATATATCTAGATGCAATGGAAGGAATTGATCCTAATTGTGTGATTGAGTGCAATAAATAACACTGGTAAAATGGAACATGTTGGCTTGATTGATCATGTCAAGATATCAAACATTGAATGTAATGAAACTTCTCTTTGGTGGCTTTCTGAACTCCCCACCTGGAACCTTCAAATGTTGGGTACTACAACAAAATCTAATGAATCCCAAGCACTTACCCTAAGACTAAGTACAATATATGTGTGTAAATATTGTGGTAGAAACTAGAAAATAAATTGATCAGTCTCCCACCAAACCAGAACAGAGAGAACTGGAAGGTTAATCAGCAGAGGTATCAAAAACCTGCATTGATGTCCCAAGGAAATTTGAATGTAATGAGGAAATTTAAGATGAAAATAATCACTGCTGAAAATCACAAACAAAATACTAGTCTATGGTTAGTTGAAGACCAGACACCAACAAAGGGCTTAGTCTACACACATGTAAAAAAGTGTTTTCTAATGTATCCTATGATGGTGGTGTTTTGTTGTGGTGGAAGTGAACAACCCAGTGGACTGTTCAGTAGGATACAGCTTTGAAGCAAGTCTCTTTGATGCCAAGTTGTTACTGGAAAGTATTTTGCTGTGCCTGGCTACTTTGCCAGGCACAGTGCAATCCCCAGAATAGTTTTGGGCTACAGTGCTATTTTTCCGAGGGTTTGAGGGATTATGAGGGTCATGCAGGGTGGTTGACCCTGTAGATCCTTACTGGGACTTTGCTCTGCCTTCTTGCTATTTGGGGCTGCCTCTAATGTTTGTTCAGTGCAGTGTCGTAGTTGTTGGTGGTCCCTCCCTTTTAGGCATGTGGTAGAGTTCTTGGTTGTGCCCCTGGGCCCTTCTCTTTTTCTGATATCATGCCTCGGGTGCTGTGCTGGGCCTGAGGCTGGGCTTTTTTTTTTTTAACCCCGGGGAATATGTGCACCTTAGAAGTTTCATGTTTTGCCTCTGAGGGCACTTCCTACCCACAGGGGCATCTATTGGAACTATGGGTTTCCCGGATTCATTTTCCTCTTTTATGAGGGGGGGGGGGGATTTGCCATGTTGCCTTTTCTGGCTTTGGTATGGATGGACTGGTTTTGGCTCCATTGCCTCTAAGGCCTTATCTTTGGGCTTGTCTTCTTCCTAATTGGAATTTGAGATCCTGGTCTTTTCCACGCTAGCTATCAGTTCGTGTGCTTTTTTTTTTTTTTTTTTTTTTGTACAGTGTATAACTGTATTTTCTTGGCACTTGTGTCGCACAGTTCAGTCAGTGTTTAGGGATGGGCTCATTTTGTGCGTCTTTCTGCACTGGCTTCGTCCTGGCTTGGTCCTGTGGTGGCTTCTTTACTGTCTTCCTTGGCTTTTATTCCTTGCATAGCAGTTGCTTAGGGGGTTCAGCTTCATCTCACTACTGGGAAGTGCATTTGACCTTTGTGGATATTTGGTTGGTTCGAAAAAGTGGTCCTGAGTCTTTAACTGGTGGTGCCTGGGGGGGTCGCTGTGCTTCCAGTGGCAGCAATAGTGGAGTAGTTTATTATCCCCTGCCTAGTGGTATTGGGAGAGTGGTTTCCAGGAGTTTGCTTGGCATCCAGCTAGTAAAGCTCTCTTCTTTGGGTTCTGGCAGGGATGCCTCTTATTATTCCACACTTTTCTCCCATTTTGTTTCCAAGTATGAGGGTTTTTACAGGTGATTGGGGCAGTGGGCTCTACCTTCAGTGTCTTGCTTTCTCTGGATTGTCCGAGTTCTTTTCTGGTCCACTGTTTGGCTTGGCCTCATTCTAATAGTTCTCGAGGCTTAATTAGTGTCTTTGGATCTCTGGGCTGTGTCTTAGCTTGTCTTTTTCACCTGGTTCATGGGCTGCCTGGTCCAAGCAGTTGCATATTTTTGTGCACTTGACTTTTCTGGTGGGTTTTTCTTTCCATAATCCCGTCAAACACACACTGAAACTACGACGTTGGTACAACGTTCGAACAAGTTCCTAACCAGTTATAATAACCAATGTAGCAAGTTGTAGCAACGTTCTAATACGTCATAAATACGTTAAGCCAAGATGTAACAACTTTGTTACACGTTGTAGCAAGCGGAAAATAGAGACAGTTTCGGTTTGTGTTTCCAAGGCTGTGATCTTATATCCCCACTCCTCTAAGCATCTATTGATTGGGGGCCAGATTCTGCCCCTGGTGTCCAGTAGGTGCTCTGGATTTTTAGAGGAACGCTTAAATACATTTTTACATTGAATCATGTAAGAAAATATGTTTAAATTTATGCTCCATTTTACTATGCTATGCTATGCTCCATTATGTACTATTCATATGCTATGAATAGTACATAATTACACTTACTTGTGCTGTTACATTTACCTCCCCATTTTTGGAGGACGGGCTGCCCAGACTTATATAAAGGGATTACAGTACAGTCCTTAAACATTTACATCATTTTGTGTGTGTAAAGAAACAAAAAGTCTTCTATTTTTAATGCTACTGTATTTACAGTTTTGATATTACATTTTCACATATTAGCCATGACACTGCATGCAAGCCTTGCATGCAGTGTTCTCTTCCAACTTTGTTTAGAAAGAATGTGTACATTTCAGTAATTTACCCATATATTTGTAATTTCAGTATACCCTTGCTAATGTTCTTCTCTTTCAGATTCTGGTCCTATAAAAAGACAAACTGTCAAAACTAAGGGTGGTGGCAAGAGAACTTTCATGATTTTAAACAAGGCATCTCTTAAGGTCCTGCAAGCCAAGGGACTCATTCAGCCACTGAAGAAATGTAAGTGAACTGAGGTTTAAAACAAGAATTGAAGTACAAGTTATTGCATTGCATCACAGTTTACCATTTACTTATCCAACAGAATAGACGCCAGGGTGATATCAGTTGGATTAATGTGCATTAGAGTGCATTTGTGTTTTTGTTCTTGGTGGCTTTTAAGCCAGAAAAGCCTGAGCAGGATGGTGGTGGAGCAGCCCTTCCTCCTAAGGTTTCCCAATGTCAAGAAAACAGTCAAATTAAAGTGTCTTCTCCTAACCTACGAGAGGACAGTAAACGGGACAGTACGTCACTTTTGCGAACCACATCCACTTCCGAATACGACAATTTTTGGCCTTAAAATACGATAGAAACACATACGATAGAAATGCGACGTTCTTTGTGAGAGGACAGGTTGAGTGGAGAACTAAATGAGAGCAGAGTGAATTTGCTCAGTTACTGGCTTTGTGATAAGTATTTGGCTTTTCTCTTTCACGATTTATGCTACGGTTTACACTACTGATTTTGATCATCTTTAGATACCTACAGGGTGCTCATCCCCAGGTAAGTAGGGTTAGCTTAGTCTGCAGCCTTGGCATGGCTGTAGACAAAATGAGGGTGATGAAAACCATGCCCTTCCACTCAACCTTACCAACGGATTGATCTTTTGTATTGTGGGTCTAAGTATTGTCATCTGGGTCATTGTGCCTTTGATTAGATTATTACCTTGTCACAATTTTAGTTAATATTTCTCCTTTTTTAATTAGCCATCTTCTGGTTATAAGACTTTAGTATTTATAATTTGGGTATTCTTTGCAATTACGCTCATGATTGCAATTGATCAAAAAATGTATTTGGAACAAGCAAAGTTGAGTGCAGAATGAGTCAGGGAAATAAATTTGTTGGTACAGTATAATGAAAGCTCTGGTCAAGAAGAACAAGATAACAGCAGATGTGGCTATATGTCTGGCTTAAATTTACATAGATGGTTGGTGCTAATGGTCTTCCAGGCTTGGTTCCTTCTTTTGATAACTACGTTCGTATATATACTTATTATTTCGTGTGTAAACCCCCAATTTTCAGCTCTCTTCATTGTAAATGCTGAAGAATTCTGCCATGGAAAAAATAGAACCAAAAATAAATTGGAATTCCTGACCATGACACGTCCATGGCACTAGACCATGTTCACACTACAGTACCAGAAAAAAACAATACCAACCCCATATAGCAGCCTGTGTTCATTGCACCTACCTAGACTCATTATACTCCCTGTACTCTTTACAGAATCTTGCCATCATTACAGTTCCCCATAATTATTGTACCCTTGTATGCATTAGAATGCCTGTAATTATTTCACTATTTTTCATAATTACAACATCCTGTACATATCACAGAACTCTTGATTTTCTGGGATATCCCCATCCTGGGGGACACCACTCTTATCCACAACAAAAACATACTTGATTAACTAATGTTTCATCCTATATTTTCCAGCCCATCCTGATTTGACAGGGCAGTACTTAAAGTAACGATGTGGACCATCGTACACATATGGGTATTGACGTAATGGGCAATTAGAAAGTAGAAGTTAGTACTATTGAATTCGGACAAACCTGGAAAAGGTTTTGTATATAAGTATGTTGCTAATAAAAGCTAACCTAACCATCCTAGGCCTAATATACGCTATCAGAGGCTGGAACATATAGTACATACATGTGCTAGACTCGGCCTAGGAATGTTTAAGTTTGGTTTTAGCTTTTTTTTTATAAAGTGAATACAGTAGTACCAAATTCTACCATTATCTAATTGTCCATTACGTCAATATGTATACGATGGTCTGCATAGTTAAAAAAGTACTATCTAAACTGGAGGACGGGTTGATATTTTCATGATTGTTCATAAATTTTCATTATGCATATATTTAAAATATATTTACTATTTTTCAGTTGCTGAGAGCCAACCATCAGCATGTGAAACTCTATTGCCCTCAGTGCAATCAATGCAGAATAAATCAAAAATTCAGTATCACTCAATTGCTACTTCGCCTAATGGTTCTCCTCTGTCATTCGAAAATGCATCAATGTCAGTCAAGACGTCGGGTTCAACAGCTCAAACGCCCTCCTCTATGAATCAGCTTATGTCTTTATCAAACAAAGCTCCAAGCAGTTTGCCTCAAACTCCTGTTGTTGTAACATGGTCTGCTACTAATGGAACAGACACCCCTTCATTTACTTTCACCATTCAGCTTCCACCTGGATCAAACCAACCTTGTAGCACACCTCAGACTCCCCTTCAAATTGTTACTCCTCCAGTGTCTATTGGAGGTTTAGACTCTGGATCTATTTATTCTCCTAGTCAAGTCAACAAACTTTCTTCAAATTTAAACAAGATGTCAGGCATTAACCAGAGTTTTGAAGGTAAAAGCCAGTCTCTGATATGCAATCTTTCAAAATCTGAAACTGGAACCACTAAAACTCAAACAAATATTACAGTTATGCAATCGACCAGGTCTTCTTCTGGGTCTAATAACTGTACGTATACTAACACAGTTACAAGTGAATCTCCTATTATGAGTACACAGTTTCCATTGGTTTCCAGAGAGTCTCCTAGTGATCACATTAATATAACTCACAATGGAATAGATTTATCTGGCAATGATTTGGAAGGTTCTAATGATTACTTATCCTCTGGTCCTTCAAGTCCACAAATAAGTACAGAAGATACGGCAATAAACCAAAAGACTGAGATATTTCCTATTGGAATTGCTTCTGGTCCTTGTAAAATTAAAAAAGGCGGAATGAAAATGTATCGTTATGTAAATATGCCAGATGGAAGTAACAAGGCAGGACCTAAAAGTTCACAGAATGTGAGGTGGGTTGCTCTTCCAGCTGTACCCATAGGCAGTGGTCAGCCATTGGTCTCAGATGCACTCAAGACAGTTATTAGTTCACTACAAAATACTCGGCAAGGGACAGCGAAGACACACTCGTCTGCCGATACCTTGTCTTCTGATTTACGCACTGCTCTCTATGAGGGCTTTCCAATTGGAACTGTGGAGCATAAAGGTAAGGTCATTATTGAAAAGAATTAAAGAAGGGATTTACTTTCATTTTAAGCCTCCCCCCCCTCCCTCACTGGCTGGCTCGTTGTTGCCGTGAGGGCGCTTGGTGGGCAGCTGCTGGAGTGTGATGCTCCATAGGTCAGTCCTCTGTCCTTTTGCAGCCTTATGCTCCTGCTGCTGCCTTTACCAATTTTGCCAGACCCCTTTTCCTTGTGTTTCATTTTTCTCCCCCCCCCCTCTTCTATCAAATTGTCATTTCCTTCCGACCTTTTGCCTGTTTTGATTATTCTTTCGACCTTCTTTTGTTTTGACGCCCAGGTGTTTGAGGAGGCACCCGTAGAACTGTAGTACCCAACGTCTCGAGCGAGGGGACCCTTTTATTGTCAATCCTCCTTTCGTCACTGAACCCGCTCTCAACGGACTCACGGTTCTTAAGGTGGCGTTTGTGGGGCGTATACTCACGACGCACCCCTGGGGGACCCTGGCAAGATCAGCGATAGCTTCTTGTTAGGTGTCCTGCCTCTAATTGTGGCTCCATGGTGGGTGTGGAGGTACATTCGTAAATGAAAGTTTTTCCCTCGTTTTCATGGCTGATATTGTTTCCCTTGTATTTTCTCAGGCTCGTGGGGTGGGCGACCAAGCCCCCGAGTCGGACTGTGTTGGAAGACCAGGCCCTGTAGCCCCTGCTGCATTGGGCCCCGACGACCTGACTACTCCCCTCAGCTCCCCTCCCTCCTCTGCGGTAGGGTCGAGCCCCCAGCCCCCAGTGGTGACCACCTCGTCCCCTGGCACGGCTTCGTCTCTCATTGTGACTACTGCTCCTTTTACCCCCGTAAACTCTGTGGGTTCTCAATGCCGTTCCCGCCACGGCCGCACTCGCACGATCCCTTCCCGTAATAGTACTTGCAACACCTTGTTTGGTCCCGCTACGTGGGCTAAATACTTTGACCTCCACCATCTGGATTCTACTCCTGACTATTTCTTCCTCCATAAACACCTTGTTGATTCAGTAGATGCCTCTGTTACTTTTAACTCCACCAGTTACGGTACGCGTGTCGTCGCTGCTCCTTCTCAGGATGCAGCTACTCGCTTAGCCGCTTTGTCCTGCATTGGAGAGACTTCTGTTCGGGTCTCCAAGAGCGCTCGGTTAAATGCCAGTGTTGGCACTGTTCTTCTCCCACACCATGTTGCAACTGGTGTTCGGGACCTCAAAGATTGCCATGAGGATATTAAACATATCCTCGAAGCCCAAGGCCATTCTATCCTCCAGGTGGACACGTTTACTCGACCCCCTCGTGGTCGTCGCCGTCAGTCCCTTCGAGTTGTAAAAATCGCCTTTGATAGTAGGGCCCTTCCGCCCTCTATTATTCTTGCTGGTGCCAGATGCTCCATTCAGGAGTACATTCCCTCTCCTAGACTATGCAATAAGTGTTGGAAGTTCGGGCACGGTGCCCTCAAATGCACCAGTACTGTGTATCTGTGCCCCTTGTGTGGGGACGATAGTCATTCTAAGTCCGAGTGCACTTCTCCCGAGGCTCGCTGCCTCAATTGCGGTGAAGCCCACCCTACTTTCTGACGCTCGTGTATGCACTACAAACTCGAGGAAGCCGTCCTCAACTTGAAGCACCATGATCGTCTGTCTTTTCCTGAAACGAGACGCCAAGTTCGTCTCACCCCTTTCGCGGGTGTCTCCTACGTTCGCGTGTTGCGTTCTACCTCTCCTCGTCCTTCCCGTCTTCCTCAGTCTCACAACCGTTTCCAGGCCTTAAACCCGACCACACCCACCACCTCCTCTCCTATTCCTTTGCCTCCTGTCCCAGATGGTCTCCCTCCCGGTTCTCAATCTGGGATTTTCCCCCTTTCAACCCAGTCCGCCGTATCTCCTTTGTCTTCTTCCCCATCTCCCCCCCACTCTTTCTTCCCGACCCTCCCCCCAGTCTCTTGACCCTCCACGCCACCTGTCTGTCCAGGCTGATATCCATCATCCTCCCAGCAATCTTCGTGTTGTTCGCTCTCATTCCTCTTCTCCTGCCGAGACCATTGAGTCTGTCGCCCGGTACGTTGTTACTGGAACGCCTGTCTCTTCGAGTCAGAAACGTAAGCCTGGCTCTTCTCCGGCGGGTAAGAAGGTTTCGCTTTCTTCCTCACCCCCTCCCTCTGTCTCTTGTCACTACATCCCCTCCCATTTCAGTAGTCGAACCCCCTGTCTGATATGGAGGTTTCTTCCACCCCCGATTCCCTCTCTGTTGCTGCCCTTCCTGAGGTGCACTCTCTGATTTCTGCCCCCCCTCCTCCAACTGTCCTTGCCTGCCCCTCTCAGTTGTCTCCTCCTCCGGACCCCGTCAGTCCGCCTCTGGTCTGTTCTCTCGCTCCCTTCCCTCTCTCCTTACTAAGTTTACCCATGCCCCCTAACCCTGATTTTGCTGACCCTGCTCCTGATCCAGTTCCCATCTTCACCGATGGGTCAAACTCTGCTGACGGTGTGGGCTACTCTGTTGTTTTTCCTGACCGCACTTATATGTGTCGCCTTCTTCCGGAGGCTAGCATCTTCACAGCAGAACTCTCTGCTATTCTCTATGCTCTTCGTCTCCTGCTTTCCCTGGGGCAATCCTCCTTCGTGGTTGTAGTTGACTCTCGTAGTGCCCTCATGGCTTTAGGGTCCTTTAATCCAGTCCACCCTGTGGTCATCGAGATTCAACATTGGCTGTTTCTTATATCCAGTAAATTTAAGTCGGTTGCGTTTTGCTGGATTCCCAGCCATGTTGGTGTCCCTTTAAATGAGCGTGCGGATGCTGCTGCTAAGGACGCTATCCGCACTTGTCCCATCTCCCATAAAGGTGTTCCTTATTCCGACTTTTACCCGGTTATTCATGCCTCCATCCTTGCCCGATGGCAGAGTTGTTGGTCTTCTGTTATTGGTAACAAACTGCGTACTCTTAAGAGTCGTGTGTCCCAGTGGCCTTCCTCCTGCCACCGTAACTGGCGGTGGGAAACGGCTGTGGCTAGGTTACATATTGGCCATACCCGTTTAACTCACGGTCACTTAATGGAGCGCCGCCCTGCTCCTTATTGTCCAAATTGCGTTGTCCCTCTTACGGTCGTACATATCCTTGTTAAATGTCCTGACTTCCAGGATGAGCATGTGTCTTGTTTTCCGACCGTCCCCAGGGTCGCTTGTCCCTCGATAGAATTCTTGGCGACTCGGATACGTTTGATATCGTTCACCTGATGCGTTTTTGTTCTCGTATTGGCATCCTTGGTGATATTTAGCACCCTCTGATTATCCCGCACATTTGATGGTGCTACATAGCCTTCCCGGTTTGGTGCCTTCCTATTGATAATTACTTACTTACTTTCATTTTAAGCCATTTAATGTTCAGTACTCTTTAGCTTAGTGTGCAGAATATACTGCAAATTTGTCTTGCCTTTTTGGTGTGCAGAGTGCAAAACAGTTTTCCTTTTTTTGTACTCTTATTTTGCATTACAAGTAGTATCAATATGTATTCTTAAATGTTTTTGTAAAATTTCCTTGTTCTTTCATTACTTTTTCTTTAATCACTTCAACTGAAGTTTATTTGTCAGGTTTAAGAAACTCATATTTTAGAAGCATGCAGCACTTCCTTATCTAATGGCATCCAAATAATTCTGATGGCGATTCACAATTACAATGCCTCAACATTTTCTGAAATTTAAGATGTCCAAAAGGAGAGTCCCCTCTTCTGAGAGAGTGAATAAACAATTTGGATTATGATGAAAGTGTAGTAATCTTTGTAGTAACCTCTGCAGCCCTCTATTTGAGCATATTCAGAAGCATTGCAGAAGACATGGCAAGAAAAATAAAATCCTAGGCACCATAATTATAATGTATAATAAAATAAAATAATAATGTATAATAAAATAAATATTCAGAAGCATTGCAGAAGACATGGCAAGAAAAACAAAATCCTAGGCACCATAATTATAATGTATAATAAAATAACATTTACAAAATGTGTAAATACAGTAGTTGAATGCAGATACAAATACGGTATTATTTATCAAATGTAAATATTATTTATTAATATATTATTTTAGACAAAACTAATGCAATATTGGATAACCATCAGGTTCCTGTGTTTTACCTGAAATCTAAATTTTATTAGTAAAAAACAACTGGTAGTGCATACATTTTTGTATACTGTATTAAATATACTGAATTCAAGGGATATAATTGCATATGCATTGTGATCAATGTACAGAAATATTACTAATGGCATTAAATTTATCTATCCTACACCCACAGGAGGAGCTTCCATACACCAGTCACCTTACAAGTCTGCCAATAGAGAACTCAAGAAAAAATATTCTCGCTTGCTTAATAAGCACAGGCAAAGATATCATTTACTGCTAAAGAAGTATAAGGCATTAGAGAGCAAGTTTGCTGTAGTTGAAGATGCTGGTACTCCAGAACAAGTTATTAGAGATGCTAGAAATTTCTTATCAGAAGAACATGTCCTCTTTCTGGAAAGCCAGATGTTCCTGAGAAACAGGCCAGGAACAGGAAACAGATTTTCCAAAAAATTTATGAGATTAATGATAGAATATTATAAGCGCAGTGCTGCAGGGTATAGATTTCTTAGAACAATTTTTACTATCCCATCAGTTAAAACAGTGCAGAAATGGTTAAGCAAACCTTTGAACATTAGAGAAGATGAAGGAAAAGATCCATTGGCAATACCCATGCAGATGGGAGATAATGGAGAAGTTGACAATGGAGAAATTTGTATGGAGGCTTCAGGTTCTGGTTTAGGAAAACCTCAAAGTGCATCCAACAATGAAAATAGTTCTTTAGACAGTAGGAGTTATTCTCCTCGCAAATTATCTCAAGGAAGATCAACTCCAGACGAATCGGACATGGAAGAAGGCTCCTCGGAGGAATACGACTCTGAAGAATCTGGACTTGAAGAGATAGAAGATGACGAAGAAGTGATGCAGGAAAGTGAGAATGCTAGAAAAAGATTGCCAGGACAAAGTAGTCAAGGTTCGAATGAACGAGACATAACAATTGATTGGGAAGAAGAACCATGGCCTCTATAGTAATTTAATGATTTAGTTTTTCTTCTTTTTTCCTTTTTTTTTTTTGCAATATAAAGTTATGGACTGTATTGTGATCCTGTTTTATACTACGTATAAAGCCTTACTGTAAATACCACTTTATCAATAGCATGTGGAATTATTGTACAGCTCAAAAATGTTTTCTATTTTTATAATTATGCTAATAATCATAAAAGTTTACTTAAAAAGAATTTTACTAAAATTATGCAAGTCGAGTGTGGCGTCTTGCACCACGAGACAGATATGCATCTCAAGATACCTGTAGTTGTGTCTTGGGTGTTTGGCACCTTAAAGCAAACTTAAGTCAAGTCTGGTGTGTTGCACCTAAAGATATTTCATTGCATAACAGTACAAGTGAACTATAATATAATTTCTTTGACATTTTCTTTTCTAAATTTTTCTTTCGATTTAATAATTGAAAGCCGAGTATGTAAGAAAGATTGTTTTAATAAATAATTGTATACAAATCTATTTTATTTAAACATATAGAATCTTGAAGCAGTCAGTACATGAAGTCATATTGATTCTTATCGTTTTAATCCCAACATGCCAAACCTAAAAATTTGTAAATGTCCATTAATCCGTTATAACTTTATAGTTTAGTTTCATAGTACAGTACAACTGTTGTTGGGTTGCATCGTCAGGAGCATCAGTAGTTCGACCTTGGAGGACCCTCAATATATTCCTAAAGCATCTGTGTATGTGCACTGGCTTCAATCCCCAACAAAACAAACTAATGTACAGTATAGGCTGTTTCCAGCCTTTGTAGTATCATGTTCAAGACTTGCTCGCTCACTTTATCATAGTGATGAATGTTATTCCATGTTATAGCATGGAATTCAACGCGATTGCTATGAACTTCTCAGGCTTTTCTGTGTTTTTTTTTTAATAAAAGCCTAATGTGTATGAATACGCAACAGCTTATCCACGAATTCACTACTTGGTGAGTATTGTACCCAGACCACTTGTAAGACTGATATTGCTTTGGCCATTGTAATAGTTCTTGTGGTTTCGGTTATAAAGCCAGTGAGGTAATCATCAAGGGTAAGTATATTTCTCACTAGAGACAGTCTTTTCTGTAAATAACTCCTTAGTTTACTGCTGGTGTTATAATCTAACCATTTTGCAGGTAAAGTCTGGGAGGAAGAAGACTACCTTACAAGCATCATTTTGACCCTAGTGCTCCTGACGCCATAATATTCTCGAATCTTTGACGTGGCTTCTGATCAGGACGAGTGTATGAATGCAGTACTAAGTAGCCTGATGCCTCATCCATAACAGGGATTTCTTGAGCCTGGAATCAGGCCATTCCTACGTTTAAGCTAAGGCCTTAAATTCTCCATACTAATAAGTAGATTCTTGTACCCCGACACAATGAATTATTATTAATATACTGTATACTGTACAGTATATTAGATCTCTGATAGACTATTATGCACCAGTCATGGTAAGCACAGCAAAAGTATTAATAGACCGGACAAAATGCAAAGTAAACCCCTCAGAATTATCCTTTGCTGTCCTAAGTTTTTAATATGCAGAAATAACATTCAAGATAGAATATTTTAAATCAATCTTATGATAACTAAAGCGTCTGCGTGGTAACGAAAATAACATTGTATCAATTGAACTTTTAATAATTTTAGAATACATATTTAGTGGAACTAGTGAGTCTGCGTGGATTCCAAGTACCACCACTCATTAAAATGTTTGGGTTGCACTAGTGTTCAAAGATGACAGAGCAACATGTCTCGCCACCTATAGATATCAACAATCTTCATGAGCTAGTTGTATTGAATATTGTAACTAGCTCATGAAGATTGTAACTTGATTAGCTAAATGAATTGTGGGGGTTCAGTCCCTGAGCCCATTATGTGCCTCTGTAACACTTTCCACTACCGCCCACATGATGAGTATGGGGTGCATAATAAATGAACTAGACTAACACTCAAAATTGTAGAAGACACTGCAGTACATAGCCTAATTATCTCTGACTCCCTTAACTTAATTATTACTAGTACTACATGGCTTACAATCAAATTGTAGTGTTCTTAATTGTCTCCAATATGTATGCATACTTACTAATAAGCGTCAGCTAAAATGTTGTAGATTCCCTCTCACACTGGCCCACAATATCGAACATAATCTTGAGCTCTCATACAGAACTAAAAAGTGTCATTAGACGAGAACTGATAATTTTAAGAAAGTATAGAAGAGTACAAACAGGAATGAGCAAATCCACTGTTTATCATCAATAAAATGTGACAAACAAAACATGTTAAGTAACAATCAGTAGACTGACAGCTGCTGTCACTGCTCAAATACGTTTATAACTGCTCGTGGCCTGCTGAACTGCCTACGGGGGGGGGGGCGTCGCGGGGTAGGCGATGGATCAATACCCGATGGCGACTTAAGGGCCATTTTCGTGACTCACTGAATTCTTCAGAGAAATATTTGTCTCGTATTCCCGCGTGCGTAGCTTCAGACAATACCGGTAAAATGTGTGCCGGATGTGTTTTTTTTTTAATTCTGAAGTGTAACATTTACCTGAAGAGCACTATTTACCCAGTGGCCTCGACGAGGACAGGAAGCCGGTGGCTTGTCAAGTTCCCCCATTTTCCCTGAGATTTTTCGAACTCGATTTTCAACTGCAGCAATGTCGTGGCATTTATAGCTTCAGCGGGTAGGCGGTTCCATTGGTTTATAGCACTGTTAAGTCCCGGCTGTATCTGGGTGCAATTTAAGTGACGGGTTTTCTACGTGTTGGACGGGTGTTGTACATGCTGCTGTGGCGGTATGTTCACTGACAGGAGTGACGCTGTTGTGGCGATCACTCACAGGAGTGACGCTGCTGTGGCGGTATGTTCACTGACAGGAGTGACGCTGCTGTGGCGATCACTCACAGGAGTGACGCTGCTGTGGCGGTATGTTCACTGACAGGAGTGACGCAGCTGTGGCGGTATGTTCACTGACAGGAGTGACGCTGCTGTGGCGGTATGTTCACTGACAGGAGTGACGCTGCTGTGGCGGTATGTTCACTGACAGGAGTGACGCTGTTGTGGCGGTATGTTCACTCACAGGAGTGACGCTGTTGTGGCGATATGTTCACTGACAGGAGTGACGCTGCTGTGGCGATATGTTCACTGACAGGAGTGACGCTGTTGTGGCGGTATGTTCACTGACAGGAGTGACGCTGTTGTGGCGGTATGTTCACTCACAGGAGTGACGCTGCTGTGGCGGTATGTTCACTGACAGGAGTGACGCTGTGTGGCGGTATGTTCACTGACAGGAGTGACGCTGTTGTGGCGGTATGTTCACTGACAGGAGTGACGCTGCTGTGGCGGTATGTTCACTCACAGGAGTGACGCTGTTGTGGCGGTATGTTCACTCACAGGAGTGACGCTGCTGTGGCGATCACTCACAGGAGTGACGCTGCTGTGGCGATATGTTCAGTCACAGGAGTGACGCTGTGGCGATATGTTCACTCACAGGAGGACGCTATGGCGGTATGTTCACTCACAGGAGGAACTATGGCGATATGTTCACTCACAGGAGGAACTATGGCGATATGTTCACTCACAGGAGGAACTATGGCGATATGTTCAGTCACAGGAGGAACTATGGCGACATGTTCACTCACAGGAGGATTGACACTGCCCAATAACTAGCCCTCAGGGGCCAAATTTCAAACTAAATTAATTTCCCTAAGATACCGATAGTGGTCAGCCCAATCAAGCACTTCATTAATTTACAGGTCTTTGTTTTTCTCACACATATTGGTACAAGAACAGACTCCTGTTAGAAAGCTGAGAACTTTCCCCATCCTATAGTTCATGGTACAGCCCTTGTGAGCGCTCCCAATGGCAAGAAAACGTTGTTCTAAAGTGCCCTAACCTCACCAGCTAGAGGCCCTACGAACAGAAAACGAGACATTATGTCATTTAATTGGCTGCCATATTTTCTTGTACATCAGTTTTTGGTCTTGGTAAAGTATACGTCAAAATGCGACGTGCTATAGAGAGGTTACCTTGAGGTGCTTCCGGGGCTTAGCGTCCCCGCGGCCCGGTCGTCGACCAGGCCTTCCTAGAGAAGTCTTAGAACTAGTCTAGAGAGAACTAGTCTTACCCATCAGTTTCCATGGAATACCTGATTTTTACCTGATTTACATGAGGCCTCAACCCTAGTGGCCTGGACGAGGACAGGAAGCCGGCGGCTTGTCGAAGGTCCTCCATTAACCTTTACGTTTTCTCTCAATGTAAAAAACAATGAAATTAGGGTTATGAGGGAAGAAAAGCAGATGCAGGGAGGGAAGCAGATGAAGGGAGCAGATAAACGAAGGGGAGCAAATGGAAAAAAGCAGATGAAGGAAGGGAAAGCAAATGAAAAAAAAGGAAGCAGCTGAAGGATAGTAAGCAGACAGAAGAAGGGAAGCAGAGAGGCAGGAAATGGGTCGAGGAGCGGCTAGGCTACCCAACAAAGCTGGATGGTACTAACAAAGCTTTCATCAAAGTCTGGCTATCCTCGACCTCTTTATACCGAGCTAGGACGCTACTCCGTACAGTATAATGACAATTATCTGTAAATAAGCATAGCTGGTCTTACAGGCAATGCGAACTAGGAAGTTAAGCATATCCAATATGTATTTATAAGATTTTTCGAAAGGGCTTAACTGGAATTGTGTGTGATAGCGATGGTCGGGTGGCAGTGTCCGCCATCTTTCGCTCTGATTCTCAAAGTTTCATTCGCTATTTTTCCTCAGAAATACAGACGACAGAACGCTGGTTTTATACTTATAAATATAGAAATATTTTCACGTCATTTTCCTCAACAGGTTTTAATTCGGGTGTACGTGTTTCAAGCAACATGACTATGCACACGGCGCTACTCTACATATAGCGTTCATGAAGCTGTATTGTCGGGGAGGGGAGGAGTGGGTTCTGCTGAAAATCAGCCTCCACCAACCACGCTGCTCCCGATAACATTAATAATTTTGTAACTAGCGTCAAATCTTTTTATTTGCTTAGCTAAACGAACTAGAGGGTTCAGTTCCTGAATTGATTATGTGCCTCTGTAATCCTTTACACCACCGCCCACGGGATGGGTATGGGGTGCATAATAAAGAAAGAAATTGAATTTCCGAGATCCATATACCAATCCCTGGTTGAAATGCGACGAATCCCGTCAGACGGGAACGAGTAGCTTGCGCCATTGTCCATCATCAAAATAATTTTCAAGTAAAACGAGTATTTCCGAGCGATCCTACAAATTAATCAAAAGACAATTAATATTTGTAGCAAACTTATAGCACGTAAAATACTCTAAAATTAGTAGTCGCCTCAATCCTGTGGGTGAAAAATGGAAGGATAATTAATTACCCAGCTGTTCCCTCATGCTTGTTAGCAATGGTGAGGAGTCGCGCCGCTCCCAGCCGGCTGCCGGCTGGCGTAGTGTGTCTGCCATGCTCCCTGACCTTGTTAGCAATGGTGAGGAGTCGCGCCGCTCCCAGCCGGCTGCCGGCTGGCGTAGTGTGTCTGCCATGCTCCCTGACCTTCCTCTAGGGCCTCCACGCCGCTCCCAGCCGGCTGCCGGCTGGCGTAGTGTGTGTGTTGTGCTCCCTGACCTTCCTCCAGGGCCTCCACGCCGCTCCCAGCCGGCTGCCGGCTGGCGTAGTGTGTCTGCCATGCTCCCTGACCTTCCTCCAGGGCCTCCACGCCGCTCCCAGCCGGCTGCCGGCTGGCGTAGTGTGTCTGCCATGCTCCCTGACCTTCCTCCAGGGCCTCCACGCCGCTCCCAGCCGGCTGCCGGCTGGCGTAGTGTGTGTGTTGTGCTCCCTGACCTTCCTCCAGGGCCTCCACGCCGCTCCCAGCCGGCTGCCGGCTGGCGTAGTGTGTCTGCCATGCTCCCTGACCTTCCTCCAGGGCCTCCACGCCGCTCCCAGCCGGCTGCCGGCTGGCGTAGTGTGTGTGTTGTGCTCCCTGACCTTCCTCCAGGGCCTCCACGCCGCTCCCAGCCGGCTGCCGGCTGGCGTAGTGTGTCTGCCGTGCTCCCTGACCTTCCTCCAGGGCCTCCACGCCGCTCCCAGCCGGCTGCCGGCTGGCGTAGTGTGTGTGTTGTGCTCCCTGACCTTCCTCCAGGGCCTCCACGCCGCTCCCAGCCGGCTGCCGGCTGGCGTAGTGTGTGTGTTGTGCTCCCTGACCTTCCTCCAGGGCCTCCACGCCGCTCCCAGCCGGCTGCCGGCTGGCGTAGTGTGTCTGCCATGCTCCCTGACCTTCCTCCAGGGCCTCCACGCCGCTCCCAGCCGGCTGCCGGCTGGCGTAGTGTGTGTGTTGGGCTCCCTGACCTTCCTCCAGGGCCTCCACGCCGCTCCCTGCCGGCTGGCGTAGTGTGTCTGCTGTGCTCCCTGACCTTCCTCCAGGGCCTCCACGCCGCTCCCTGCCGGCTGGCGTAGTGTGTCTGCTGTGCTCCCTGACCTTCCTCCAGGGCCTCCACGCCGCTCCCAGCTGGCTGCCGGCTGGTGTAGTGTGTCTGCCGTACTGCTAACCTATCTTGTTTGTGCAGAGATTTACAAGTTGATTAGTGCCAGAGCTTAGAGGGTTAAGTTATGAGGATAGACTGAAGGGATTGGATCTCGCAACCTTAGAAGACAAGAAATAGAAGATATGATAACATACAAGATTCTGAGGGAAATTGACGAGGCGCATAAGGACAGCTTCGTCACATGAGAAAAGGGAGGACAAGAGGACACAAGTGGAAGCTGGAATCGCAAATGAGTCGATGGAATGTAAGGAAATACTCTGAACCAGTAACACACCAAGGGAAGAAGTTGTGGAAGCCACCTCTATTCACAATTAATAAAAAAGATTCGACAAAGGTATTGTTAGAATAGACGTGAAGCTTTAACACAACGGAAACAACAAGGCTAGTATAGGCGGGGCATAAGGAGCTAGAGACCTCACTTCCCCGTAGTCACTGATAGGTTAGTACATCCCGGGCCTCCACTATGTTCCCTCCCTCCCTCCCTACCTACCTACCAATACTTACCTACATCCCTCCCTCCCTCCCTCCTCCCCTACCTATAGAATAAATAAATAAATAAATGTTTATTCAGGTAAAGTACATACAAGAGGTTATACGAAAATTGATAGATTTATAGATAGAGCTAGTACAGACAATGCCTAAAGCCACTATTACGCAAAGCATTTCGGGCAGTAATATAGAGGCTTCCTTTCTACGCTCCAGATGGATTCCCACGTCAGGGTGAGGCACACGTGAGGCTCAACTTCTTGCTAGACCGACTCCAACACTGACTCGCCATCTCCATCACTGAGGTTCATAATTTCCAAGATCGGCACTCACCAACTTCAATAATGAGATTCATCATGCAGATGACGAGTCACAATAACGTGGCTGAACATATGATGATATCTTGGCCAGGGGACCTGAAGATATGATGACGAGGACTTTTAATTATTTTTTAAATTTTGCCCCGAGGGGCGAGTTTATTGGGCACCGCCACTCATCTTGTGAGTGGACATACCGCCATAGCAGCATGTACACCACTCCCCAAAAGGAAGAAAACCCGCTGGGTTGTTCATCCTGTCACTTGTACCCAGACACAGTTGGAACTTGTTTAACTGTCTCAAGTGAACAGCTCCTCAAACAAGGAGATTAACGAGGACTTATTCCTGTGTTCTTATTCACTGCTAGGTGAACGGAAGTATTAGGTGAAAGGAAACTTGCCCACGTATTAATTTCCCACCCGGGAATCGAATGCAGGATCTCCGATTGTGAGACACACCATACACCCCGACCAGCGGTGGCAGAGTTACCTATATATGTATACTATAATTACCTATATACTGTATATAGGTAATTATATTGAATTATATGTAAACATTTCAGAAAGCAAACTTGGGATAATACTTTGAATCAAGTATTCAGTCATTGTTAGAATATTAGTGTTAAGGTTTATACATAAATCCTTGACTATGTTGATATTTTAGGAGAGAAAGCAGTAAGTGGTAACGTGAGGTAGCGGCCGTGGTGGCGGAGGTTGACCAGCAGGCAGCTCTCAGACAGCCTTACACCTCCCTAGCTGGCAGACTGTACTCCTCTGTACTCCTAGTTCTCTCTCTCCTCTGTTTCTGCTCAATATCGGCTAGAGCAAGTATTTAAGGATTTCAAAGGGGGTGACGTTCTTGGTGGCCAAGGAGAAGTAGCAAGATATCTTATCACTGACGATATTCTATAAATCTGTAATATCGAGTATTGGAGGTGGCGCACCCACGTGTTTAACTGTGACGGCAGTGGGAACGTTAGTCCAGACACAGCTGCGGACCAGTAAGTACACAATTATTCCCATATAAAAAGTTACATCTTTAGCACTTTCTTGGTAGTACAGTGAATCCCCGATTCTTATCCCGGGCTGGACGGCCTTGGTTAGACGCGTTTATCGCCCAATGCCTCTGTTCACCGAGCAGTAAATAGGTACCAGGGAGCTGGGCAACTGTTTTGGGGGTAATATAATAAGTTTTAGTTAAAAGAAGGTACAATGGGTTGGTGAGATTACACAAGATTGGTAGTTTTACATTCTTGCAAAGCCATCAAAATAGTTAGTAGTTAGTAACATTTGATTGACCGTTGAGAGGCGGGCCGGAAGAGTAGTGTTCAACCCCCGCAAGCACAACTACGTGAATACACGGTTTGGTGCCTTCAATTCATAATTACTTACTTAGTGAATACAACGACGTAAATACTAACACACAGCATTTCCAGTCAGGTTAAATCATGGGGAAGTAGTTCGACCTTGGGGGGTATACCTCGATATTAGTCTAATATATATGCTAATTATGCTTGTAGGGGTCGAGCTTCGGCTCTGGTCCCGCCTCTCAACTGTCGACTGGTGTACAGGTTCCCGAGTTTATTGAACCTTTATCTCTACATTTGAAATTATATGGGTCAGCCTGCACCACATCACTTCCTAGTGCATTCCATACACTAACTACCGACACTGAAAGTTCTAATGTCTGTGGCTCGTTTGGGTACTCGGTTTCCACCTGTCCCCTTACGCGAGTACGTACCCAAATTAAATGTCGTTGTTTAGGCACGATAAAGGCTATTTGCGCCTATGTTGGGGCATTAGGAGCTGCCTCGTATGGGGCAATAGGCCTTCTGCAGTTACCTTTGTTCTTATGTTCAAGTTTGACGTGTAAAAAGTGATTTTGGCTATACGTATGCCATTATATTTAGAGATTAGTATACTCGTGGGCAGGTTATGTCCTGTCGGCAGCCTAGCCAAGAAGTATATATAGTCTACGCCCACATTAGCCTGAAGGTTATTTTATAAGTTAGTATCAAGACTGTAAAGATATTTATTTGCGGAGGGGGAGCGCATAAACAGGTATACGTGCATATCAATATTGACTGGATGCATTAATAATCTGTATAAAGTATATTACCATTGCAGACATGTAATAACCCTTCGCTGCTGACATTGGTTACGTGACGCAGCGGACGTCGGGCTCGTCATTCAGCCCTTGTTAAGCCCCTTACATCGTTGGGGTCTGGTCAGTTATTGGAATGGGCGAACAGCTGCTGCCTTGGCCAGGGGGACCTTGATAAGCCCAACATACTGCCAAGTGTCTGATAATACGTTTTTATACTGCGTGATACGTTTTTATGCAGGCGATGAGTCACAATAACGTGGCTGAAGTATGTTGACCAGACCACACACTAGAAGGTGAAGGGACGACGACGTTTCGGTCCGTCCTGGACCATTCTCAAGTCTCGCAATCGACTTGAGAATGGTCGAAAACGGACCGAAACATCGTCGTCCCTTCACCTTCTAGTGTGTGTGGTCTGGTCAATGTTTTTATACTGCGTTAGCCTTGTATAGTACCCATCCTGTGTAAGAGGGGTGGCAATCTGTGTGTATAGTTGTATTCGTGTTTTTGTGATATTGCTTCCATCCCTCCTCCAATAAAACACTTAAATCGAAGTTTAAAACTTTAGTGCGTTCCCATGGATGGGTAATCGTAGCTTGGGAAGCCATTTTTGTGTACAACGAAGTATTATACCTGAATTTCATCTCCCCATTCCTCTACCTCCCCCATCCTTTCCAATCCCTTTGGACATCAAAGCAATTAAAAAGTATTATACGAGACTTAAATCATTTGGTACATTAATGCAAATACAGGTAACAAAGAGACCCTAATATAGCAATTGAAACAAAGTTCATTTAATGCCCCATGCAAGCACTGCCATAGTGTGGGTGTGGAAGTTTAGTTTTGTCACATACTGGTACCAAGAGGTCTATACAAGGCAACGAGGAGCAATGTCAGTGTGTACTGCCTTAGTTGTGTTAGCGAGGATTAAGCACTGGTGTTCGAGCAGTCCCCCGTTGTATAGAGGTAAAGACGCTCGCCTGGCGTTTCGCGCGCGCTTTGTCATGGGTTCGTATCCTGGCCGGGGAGGATTTACTGGCCGCCAATCCTTAACTGTAGCTTCTGTTTAACTCAACGGTAAAATGGGCACCTGGTTGTAAAAACGATTTTTCGCGGGGTCGTATTCTAGGGAACATAGGATTAAGGACCTGCCCGAAGCGCTACTCGTACTAGTGGCTGTACAAGTAAGAACTCTTGTATATATATAAATAAATAAAATAAAATAGTGTATGACTGGGGAAACGAGGGCGGATGTGGCAGGCGGGCTGCCTGCACCAGCAGCTGATGGTGCAACGACGCATTTTGGCATATTTTCTTACGGCCAAAATCTGATGTACTGAAAATGGTAGCGGCTCGTAAAATTGACTGATGACCCGTTTTCTGTTCGTGGGTTCTCGAGTAGGTTAGGGTTGGGCAATTTAGTACAATTTGGTAATCCAAATGTATTACCAAAACCGCCACTGTATTCGGAATGTATAATGCTAATCATCTCTACCAAGCGACCACAATATTTTCCTACTCCATGGGAAATCACCCGTTTTCAAATTCACCGTTACCTCCACCCAAGACGATTAAAGAACCTATGCTTCGACAAGAAGCAAAATATAATCTTTTAGCCCAAATTATTTATACTGATGGCTCCTTGCACCAGTCCTATGGTGCAGGTGGGAAGTGCAGTTGTGACAGTGGGAGATGCCTCCTATTCCTGTTCAGTTCCTGTAACCTCTCCTGGTATCTCTCATATCCTTCAGTTCGGGTACTAGTCTGGTATCTTTGAACCTCCAATTTAGTCTTGTGCTTGACTAAATACTCTACGCTGAAGCTACGTACTCCAGGATTGGTCTGACATATATGGTGTATACTGTACAAGGTCCTAAATTATTCATTTAAAAATTTCTAAAGGTAGTTCTTATGTTGGTCAACCTGGCATATACCGCTCACGATATCCTCTTGATTGGGCTTCAGGGGCAACCCGTTCTCGCACTTTCTTAGTCAATATTGACTTATTAAATACGTGCATATGTGACATACTAAACATACCAGTTTACCTTGAAAAGCTTCATAGAAAACACCGACCTTACCTAAGCTTCTTAGTATGTTAAGATAAGCATCTTATTGCTTCGTAATTACAATTATTACTTAACCTATACCTATAATAGGTTAAGTAATAATTGTAATTACGAAGCAATAAGATACTTATCTTAACATACTAAGAAGGTTAGGTAAGGTTGGTGTTTTCTATGAAGCTTTTCAAGGTAAACTATTATGTTTAGTACGTCACATATGCACGTATTTAATAAGTCAATATTGACTATACGAAAGTGCGAGAACGGGTTGTCAGGGGACAGGTCTGGCGTGATATCAACCCCCCAGGTCTTTCACACGCTAATTCTTTAAGGATTTAATCTCGTGTGGAGGATGAGGGATTAGGATCCTTTATCTCATGAAGGATTTTCCTAATTGTTTATACGTGTATGTAATAAACAATTGTATAACTAGTTTCACAAGATTACTTAGCTCAGTGAACAATGGAGTTTAGTTCCTGTACCCACTATATGCCTCTTTAACCCTTTCCTACACCACCTATGAGGGTACATAATAAGTGACTTGACTTGTAGTTAATCTGTTTCATGGTTTGGTTTAATGGTTTACAACCATTAACACTTTAGAATTTTCTTTGGGCACACTACATTTATCTGGGTGTAACTGGTTGTAGCAGGTTCCACACACGCTGTTCTGAAAGTTACGGTAGTCAGGATAGGTAATGGACGATATTAATATGGAAGAATAATTTCCTTACATATAAAAAAAATCATTACAGATAAAAGCAGCAATAAGAGGCAATGATTGGCATGGAGTGTAAAAAGTAGTACAAAAATGCCTGTTAACACCAGTAATGTTCATCAATCTATATCTATAAAAGTGTATCAGTTGGAGGGACAGATGCTCGGGGCTAGCCTCCCTCAACTTTCCTAAATGACACATTGGTGTTAGGGAACAGTCATAGGCAGGCCAGGGGGTCAGACTCATTGCCTCCTTTTAATATGAGCGGCTTGTGTTGCGACTTAATGAAGTTTGATATAGGGGTTAGTTTTCCAGAGCTTTTCAGCAGTTTATCAGATGTTAATCACACAATGTAACCACAACATTGTTACAAAGTTGCATCAAAGTAACACGTGAAAATGACGGTGTGCTTCACTTGACAATTTGGTAAAGTGTGTAATTTGTCACTTGTGTAAGATCCTCTGTCCTGTGACAGTGAATATAAACATCCTTACAGTAATAAGACCAAATTGAATTACAGTACTTTGATTAGGGAAAATTGTATTTTCGTCTCGATGTTTAAAGCATGTTAGGGAGATATAATGTTAATTAATATAACATTTAATTATAAATTATATAATTAAAATTATGAATTAATAAAATAACTAATTCAAAATTGTGTAGTTTAACTGTATTGAACTTTGGTAAGTATAAACAGGGTAAATTTAAGAATGGACACTTTAACATTGATTGACTTAGAGGGCAAGTCTAACAGTAAGGAATTAACATTGGTGAAAGTTTTACCTTGGTAAATTAAGTGTGATAACGGTAACATTGGACGAGTTTAACATTGTACAGTAACTTAGACAATGGAATATAAAATACAGGTCAGTGCAGAGGCCAAACGTCGCTGATAGGAGATAGCAAGTATGCATTGTACATGGAGGAACATTGACAATATACCGTTTCGGCCAGGGCGCAGTATAAGTGAATGTGCACTGGAGTAACTCAGCCTCCATAACCCGGCACTATACTTTATCGGGTTGATTGCTTTATCTATATGTGCGCTCTGTGTACTGTACTCGCCTAGTTGTGCTTGCTGGGGATGCGTTACTCCCAGTCCACATTCACTTAAACTCCGCCCTGGCCGAAACTGTGTATTTTGTCAATGAATGTAAGGAACCCATTCTTTTTTTTATCCTCCATTAACACACATACTTGTCCTCATAATAGAACATTGCATTTTGATGTATACTCAAAGGCCAAAAAATGCTGTACTGGAAAATGGGAGTAGCTCACGAAATTTACAGCCCCGTTTTCTGTTTTGGGTCCTCTGGTAGGTTAGGATAAGGGTCACTTTATTACAATAATTTGACGTTGGGAAATCTTAGGACGGGCTGAACACACCATGGGGGGGGGGGGAGGACATAAACACCTTTTGTGAAGTGAGCCGAGGGCCGGGAAGTGGGAGTTTGGATGAGCAGGGTAGAGGGAGGGGGGGGGCATTAGGATAAGGACAAGGCTCCTTGTAAGGACAAGGAGCCTTGTAAGTACGCCGCATGCACCTGCCCTCATGCACGACAAAACACGCACGAGGGCGTAGTGTTTGAATCATCTTTTCGAAAAATCGAACCTCTTGAGTCATATTGTCAGTAAAGACGTTAATAATAATTAACGAGTAATTGTAGTGTTAATATTGTGTGATTATCTATAATAGATTATTACGTACATAGTTTATAACTGTTCGAGAAAGTTTGGTAATAAGGAAGAGGGATAAACTTTAAGAGGTGAAAGAAATTGGGAAGGAGCTAGGCGTAACATGTTGTCTGGGTGATGGGCCTGGAGGCGTCGGCGGCGGTAGTGGGAGGGAGGGAGGAAGACGGGCAAAGCTTACTGTGGGTGGCGCCACTGAGCCGGGGACGCCGCCCCAAAGTACATTTCTACCATCGACCAGCTTCGTCTGGAGCCATCACCATGCCAGACGATGCAAGCCGTACTGCCAATTGAGTGTCGCTAGGGTTGTATTCACTGTTGAAGTTGATGCTTGACAGTCGTTCTCGACTCGTAATTGGAAATTTAGAGTAGGACAGACATTCTTCGACACGCTGCCTTTCACCTAATGTGTCTGTTCACCTAGCATTAATTGATAACCGGGACTTAGTCAACTGATGGAGGGTTGCATCCTGCGGATGGTCAACAGTTCGATTTTGGGAGAGACCTCGATAAAGACCTAAAAGTGTAATACTCACTAACTGATAAGGTGCTCCAGTAGACATTGATTGATGAAGATTAAGCCACCCAAAAGGTGGCACGGGCATGAATAGCCCGTAAGTGGTGGCCCTTTTGAGCCATTACCAGTATAAATAGATGATGCTGGAGATCTGTGGATGTGCGACTGCACCCTGCGTGACGGGAGATGTCTCCAGAGTCCAGTAGACAGTAGAGTACCTAAGCAAAAGAAGGCTTTGTGCTACATTATGGGTTCACTATAGCCCGTGCTACATGGACATTTCGTTCTGAGTAGCTAAATCTAAAACATCATCATTTGTGTTACTGTGAGGGGGTGAGACCTCAGACTGGTGGGATGTCACCAGCCGTCTCCCACAGGAAACTGAGTGCCCAAATGAGCCACAGAGATATTTGAAAGAACTTTTTTAGTGTCAGAGTGGTTGAAAAATGGAATGCATTAGGAAGTAATGTGGTAGAGGCTGACTCCATACACAGTTTCAAGAGTAGATACGATAGAGCCCAATAGGCTCAGGAATCTGTACACCTGTTGATTGACGGTTGAGAGGCGGGACCAAAGAGCCAGAGCTGAACCCCCGCAAACATAACTAGGTGAGTACAACTAGGTGAGTACAGGGTTCTGTACTCTAACCTACCCTATTTCTGATATACATAAAAGATCTTCCAGATGGTATAGACTCATTCTTCTCAATGTTTGCTGATGCCAAAATTATGAGGAGAATTAAGACGGGAGTACAGCATGAGACTAAAAGATGACCTGGACAAACTGAAGGAATAGTCCAACAAATGGCTATTAGTTTAACCCGAGCAAATGTAAAGTAACGAAGATAGGGTTAGGGAACAGGAGGACAAATAAAAGGTACCATCTGGGAGACGAAATCCTTCAAAAATCGAGAAAAGACACCTGGGGCCCAACCATGCTAAGTTGGCCAACATAAAAACTGACTTTTGAAACTTTGTAAAGAACCGTTTAGAACCTTGTATACCACATGTCAGACGAATCCTAGAGTACACAGCGCCAGCGTGGAATCCGTATCTAGTCGAGCACAAGACGGTTCAAGGAGGTGGTGTTCCAAAGATATGCAACCCGTCCTTGGACAAAGTTCATTCTATCCAGCGGTCGACCCCAAAGACGCATTCATCAATTTTAACATTATTCATTCAAAAACAGAACTTTTCTCAAATATAAAATATTATATATATTAGCATATTGTGCATATTTAGGCACTGGTTAGGAGTTTAGGTTCTGTTGGCAATTATTTGTATTTGCAGTACGTGGGTGAAGCATTTACAAGCGTTGTAGTTCGAACAAAAGTTGTCTCGGGAAGTGTTCGAACGTCATCAGTCGAGTCGTGTGTAAACAGTTTTTCATTCATAAACGGGGTTTGACGGGTGCACGGAACGGACATTGGGTCTTTGGAGGGCTGGGCTGAGATACGCGTCACCAGACTAGTACCCGAGCTGAAAATGGTTTAGACTGGGTGTTAAACTTCAAGTTTATCCTAGGGTTATAGTCTGCTTTGTTGCAGGATGGGTTGATTGGGTTGCAGGATGCTTTATATGCTTCGCTTGTGCTTGAGTGGTTCAACACTAGTTGTTTGTGTGTAGTTACATGTTTAGACCAATCATCACATTTAGTGTCAACACTGTTCAGCGTGTTAACGTTGCACTCTTGCTGCAAAGAAGCCTTACCAAGAGTTGCTGACGGGAGGCAGCAGTGTGTTTATCTTGGTAACCAGCGTGACTCACGGGAGAAGCGCAACATAACACGTGCGTGCGTTCCATCAGCTATTGGTCAGTCACAGCTGGCCATGTCTGCACCGCGCCCTCCATATCTTAGTACACGCTGTATATTAATAAGTAGGATACATCTCGCAATCTGTCCTAAAGGGGTTGCGACATGCATACTGATTATTTCATGTTGTATATTTTTTAATCCATGATCCTGACTAGAGATATGAATAGTTTTGTGCGCGTGTACTTTAGGAGTGTATCGAGGTCTCCCCCCCTCCAAGGGTCGAACTACTGATCGTCCAGAGGATGCAAACCTCACAACAATAAAAATCAAAGTTAACTAACTAACGAGTTGACCATTTGCTGTTAAGTGAACAGGTGCACTAGATGAAAGGTACCTAACCATTTCTGTCCCTCCCGGGAATCGAACCACAGATTCTAGATTGAGGGTCGAGAACGAGGTGCAAAGGTGCACCCTTCCTGGACTCTTTCTACGCTCCAGCTCAAAGTTCAAAGATCGCGAAAGAGGACTCTGAAATGGGACTGGATTTATATGGTCAGGGTATGACGCAGGCAGCCCGTCCTCCAAAGACCAAAAAGTGATTCCATGCACCCCGCCAAACCCCCCGTTTATGAATGGAAAAACTGTTTACACCTGACTCATAACTGTTGACGTTCGAACACTCGCAACGTCCCTTATATTTTTGTAACGGCGTACGTAAGCTGACATCTTTCTGGGTCTTGGGTGCAATCTCTGAGCTCTTCCTCATTGTTTCACCGCCAGCAGTGCCTACCCACTGGCGTCCCCGCTGTCACATGCTAGGAAATCGTCTGCATGTGCCTGATGCAACATAGACTACAGTCGTCTCTTGTGCACTATGGACTGTAACGCTCGTCCTGCTCCACGTCAACGCGATGCGTCCTGGTTCATGATCCAAGCATGCCTTGCCTTCTGCTTTATGGCCTATTTATTTCATTTATTTATTTATTTATTTAAATATATATAAGAAGGTACACTGGGTTTGAGAGAGTATATAGCATAGAAGTTTTTACATTCTTGCAACGCCACTAACATGCATAGCGTTCCGGGCAGGTCCTTCAGTTAACAGATAATTTAAAGTAATAATTTGTAGCAAAATTGAAAAGTGTTACTAGGTACATTGTAAGAAAATTTGAAGAAAATAGGTACATTATAGTAAAATAGGATTATCAACATGTAAATCGTGACATAATTTGAGGACTATTTCTAGGCACATTGTAGTAAAATTTGCGATCTACATAACAACCATGATATAATATGATAGCAGTGATTACATGAAGTTGTATGGCTTAGGCACACAAATTGGGGAGTGGGTTGCACAAGATAGTGAGTGTGAAGCACTATGTTGGAAACTGAGGATGAAATTGGGTACTTTTTGGTTTTACTTTTGAATAAGGCGTAGGTTGGACAGCTTTTTAATTCGTTAGGGAGCGAGTTCCACTGACTTGGTCCCTCTATTTGCAGTGTGTTTGTTCTGATAACAGATTTTTGCTGTGATGGCGGGCTTCAGGTAGTTTGCAGTGGTTGAACCCCATTCACAGATACCATAAGTAAGATAGGGATATATTAGCGCGTAGTGTAGTATAATGAGAGCAGAGTTTCGAACATGTCTGATTTTAGAAAGTATACCGAGCGTTTTTGAGACTTTTGGGTTGTTGTATGTGGGTGCTGAAGTAGTCTCTTGTCTATGTATAGGCCAAGGAACTTTGAAAAAACATTAGGCAGATCATTGATGTATATTATAAATATGAGAGGTCCTAGGATGCTTCCCTGTAGCACTCTTATGATTAATGGTAGAGTGAGGGAGTTTATATCATTGATGGCTACATATTTATGTCTGCCACTAAGATCAGATCTAATATAGTTCAGGGCAAGGCCTCGGATTCCATAATGGGGAAGTTTAAGTAAGAGATAGTTATTGTTAACTCGGTTGCAGTTTCTAAATTTGTTGTATGTGTATAACCATCCTTGTAGCGTTTTATCTGCTTATGTGATTGCTGATTAGATCCTAAGATGTTAGAGATGGCTTTCCATGTTTCCTTTTGCTTCTTTGACTCTACTCTCATAATAGGAAGTTTCGCTTATCTTATTATACTGGTGCATTGATGAATATCTCTCAACTACTACTATTGTAGCTAGCCAATCCTGAGTTTTTTCATATTCATGTTTCTTGTTGATTGCTTTGAGTATGCCATTTGTGAGCCAGGGATTGTTTAAGCTT
>WNGS01167372.1:7884371-7895573 GCA_020271785.1 Procambarus virginalis | reverse complement strand
TCACCATCCATCCAGTCCCCCCCCATCACCATCCATCCAGTCCCCCCCATCACCATCCATCCAGTCCCCCCCCATCACCATCCATCCAGTCCCCCCCCATCACCATCCATCCAGTCCCACCCCCCATCACCATCCATCCAGTCCCCCCCCATCACCATCCATCCAGTCCCCCCCCCATCACCATCCATCCTGTCCCCCCCCCATCACCATCCATCCAGTCCCCCCCCATCACCATCCATCCAGTCCCCCCCCCATCACCATCCATCCAGTCCCCCCCCCATCACCATCCATCCAGTCCCCCCCCCCATCACCATCCATCCAGTCCCCCCCCCATCACCATCCATCCAGTCCCCCCCATCACCATCCATCCAGTCCCCCCCATCACCATCCATTGAGTCCCCCCCCATCACCATCCATCCAGTCCCCCCCATCACATCCATCCAGTCCCCCCCCATCACCATCCATCCAGTCCCCCCCCCATCACCATCCATCCAGTCCCCCCCATCACCATCCATCCAATCCCCATCACTATCCATCCAAATTATTACCCTCCCAAATATGACTAAAGTTAGTGACATTTTAAACCCTCCTGATAATAGCAGGGCTCAGAAATAATGCCCCATACAGGTCCTTAATTAAATAGAGTGAATACTGAACAAGCACTCCATACTCTGAGGCAACTTTGTACACCGAGTCAAATTTAACGATTAATTGACTTTGTACACCAATAATTCATACTCCAGGGCATTCATAGACCAAGGTTCCACTAATTATTTTTTTAGGCACAAAGTAACATTTTTGGCGACGGCCACAATGAGGCTTTAACAAGACCGTAGTTCACAAACCACTCATTATATTCATTAACAGTTAAAGTTATGCATAGGCTAGTGGTTGTGCACCTAAATAATAATAATAATAAATTGCAACAAGGCGACATATCACCCAAACTACAGAATATTTATTATAAAGGATACAAATTATTTTGTAGCAGTTTGCCAATGAATTTTAAAACTGACATAACTTCATCCTTTCTAACAACCTAACTACTGTATATATATATATTAAATATATATATTATAGTTTATATATAATAGATATATATAAATATACACACAAAGTAATGTTTGGACAGGATAAAAAAAGGCTAAACAACTATATGTTTGACCTTACTATGGCTCAGAACCTAACCTCACGAGAGATTGTGACACCAGACCTCGGCAGGTTTCACTCTGGCTGGAAAATACTACAAAAAATATTTAAAAAAAAAGCTCATGGTAATGACCCTCTTGAAATTTAGCTCCATAAAATCACTAAATTAATGTCGCCCCTTTGGCCGTGCCAAACAATTTCCAGCCACACATTTTTGGGAGTGGGAGCGAGGCGGGGCCCACTCTGGCCCACCGTTGGCTCGTCCAACGGTGGGCCACGGGTATAGCCACACAGACATCATAATAAATACAGAAATTCCCGAAGTGCGGCGGGCGAGGGATAATTCTGGGATAACAGCTGAAGGATACGAGGTGACATAACTTTCTCGTATGGCTGTTCACCCCTTCTCGTCCCCTTACTCGCCACTCGTCACGGTCTCACACAACCTCTAGGGCTCTACCACACTTACAGGCAACTGTGGGGTGATCTCCACATTGCATTTGTGACAGAAAAATCTGGCAGAAGACGAAGCTGTTTCCACACCTGCTTCCGCCATTTTCCTTGACTCGGACAACACAGCGTTCGTTGTCGCCGTAACCTGCGCCTTTGACATCCCTCTCTCCATACATCTCCCCAAATATAACCTCATTTACCCACACAAACCTGTATTGTCACCAAAAAAATTATTCAAAGAAATTTCAAGAAATAACAAAATTAGACAAAAATATTACCCCAGAAAAAAACTATTTATTATTAACAAAAATTTGCAACCATTTCCGGAAAATTGCACTAGATCATTCATTGGTAAAAGCAATTATTATTTTCTTTCTTAAGCCACAATAATGAATAATAGTGTCCAAATTTATATATTAGTTAACCCAAAGAAAATTCATAGATAAAATAATAAATTGGAATACCAGCAGTACAGTCATATACAGTATTGGTTTGGAAATTTAATCATATTATAATTTGAACGTTGAAGTAATTAAACTTCTATTCACTGATTAGCATTTTTTTTTAATCTAGTAGACCTTGAGAACCTATTTAAAATCTACTTCTTTTTAACTAAATGCTAGAGTATTGCGTACTGCTACCCTATGGAAATGAAGGGGTATTATGTGTAAATCCCCATTTCGCAACTAGGATAGTTAGTCATACATGGGTTGGGAGTCTAATCTACTAGGAAGAAACAGTGTAATTAGTGACATCATGATGTACGGTACACTGCTTCCACCTAGAAAGCGATATTCCGGCTTCCTTCACAAGGTTATGACCGAGAACATAAATATTTCCTGCCTGCACGAAAACCCGAGCGCCAATTAACTGGTAAACTCCACAAATTACAGATTTTTAGATGTTACAAGCACATCTAAATCTTCAAAATCTGAATGATCTTCCAGAAAGTATACTCATTCCTCTCAATGTTTGCTGATAAATTATGAGAAGCATTAAGACAGAGGAGGACAGCAAGAGGCTACAGGATGACCTGGATAGACTGAAGGAATGGCCCAACAAATGGCTACTAGAGTTTAACTCGAGCAAATGCAAAGAGATGAAGACAGGCGAAAGGAACAGGAGGTCAAACACAAGGTACCAGCTGGGAGAATAAATCCTTCAGGAGTCAGGACGAGAAAAAGATCTTGGGATTGATATCACACCAGACCTGTCCCTGAAGCCCACATTAAAAGGATAACATCAGCGGCGTAAGCATGGCTGGCGAACATAAAACTGTCTTCAGAAACTTGTATAAGGAATCATTCAGAACCTTGTACTGTATACCTCATATGTCAGATCAATACTAGAATATGCGGCTCCAGCGTGGAGTCCACATCTAGTCAAACAAAACGAAATTAGAAAAGGTTCAGACGTACTCACTTAGTTGTGCTTGCGGGGGGTTGAGCTTTGGCTCTTTGGTCCCGCCTCTCAATTGTCAATCAACTGGTGTACAGATTCCTGAGCCTACTGAGCTCTATCAAATTTACATTTGAGACTGTGTATGGAGTCTGCCTCCTCCACATCACTGATTAATGTATTCTATTTTTTTAACTACTCTGACACCGAAAAAATTCGTTCTAATATGTCTGTGGCTCATTTGGGTGCTAAGTTTCCACCTGTGTCCCCTTATTCGTGTTCCACCCGTGCTAAATAGTTAGTCTTTGTCCACCTTGTGAATTCCCCTGAGAATTTTGTAGGTGGTTATCACGTCTCCCCCTTACTTTTCTGTCTTCCAAGGACGTGAGGTTTAGCTCCTTACCCTTTCCTCGTAGCTCATACCTCTCGGTTCTGGGACTAGTCTAGTGGCATACCTCTGAATCTTCTCTAACTTTGGCTTGTGTTTAACTAGATATGGACTCCAGGCTGGAGCTGCATACTCCAGGATTGGTCTGACACAAGTGGTATTCAAAGAACTGAACGATTCCTTACACAAGTTTCTAAAGGCAGTGCTTATGTTGGCCAACCTAGCATATGCCGCTGATGATATCCTTTTAATGTGGGCTTTTGGAGACAGGTTCGGTGTAATATCAACCCCCCCCCCCAATCTTTCTCTCTATTTGACTCTTGCAAGATTTCACCTCCCAGATGGTACCTTGTGTTCAGTCTTCTGCTCCCTTCGCCTAATTTCATTAATTTACACTTTCCTGAGTTGAACTTTAGTAGCCATTTTCTAGACCATTCCTCCAGTTTGTCCAGGTCGTCCTGTCTTGATTCTTCTCATAATTTTTGCATCATGAGCAAACATTGAGAGGAATGAGTCTATACCCTCTGGAAGATAGTTTACATGTATTAGAAACAGGAGGGTCCAAGTACAGAGCCCTGTGGGACTCCGCTGGTGACAGTTCGTCACTCGGATGTCTCCCCTCCCCCCCTCCCCCTCTCAGTTGCTCGCTGTTTCCTGTTGCTTAGATACTCCTGCCACCAGGCTACTCCCCGAGCTGAGAGGAATGATCTATGAGGAAAGATTACTGGAACTGAACCTCACGACACTGGAAGACAGAAGAGTTAGGGGAAACAGGATCACTACCTACAAAATTACAAGTATCTCTGGGAATTCTCATTATCTGCCGATGTAGACCTGACCAAATGTAAACTGTGTCAACAAAATTATTCGCACACCCTCCGTCACTATGTGATGGAGTGCGAAAAGATACGTGAATTTAGAGACAATTCTATAACCAATGTTCCAGCGATGTGTAAATATTTCATTCAAAATGATCTGCTACCAGAAATTTTAGCCAAATATCCCCAGTTTGCTAACTGTAGGTAGTAACTGAGTGATTGTAACCTATCCTGAGTCCTGTGGTGTAGTGGTAAGACACTCGCCTGGCGTTCCGCGAGCGCTATGTCATGGGTTCGTATCCTGGCCGGGGAGGATTTACTGGGCGCAAATCCTTAACTGTAGCCTCTGTTTAACGCAACAGTAAAATGTGTACTTGGATGAAAAAACTATTCTTCGCGGCGGGGATCGTATTCCAGGGACCTGCCCGAAACGCTACGCGTACTAGTGGCTGTACAAGAATGTAACAACTCTTGTATATATCTCAAAAAAAAAAAAAATCCACCGCTGCCCACTGGATGGGAGGCGGTGTGCAGGACAAACATATAAATTTTGACACTATCTCTCCACATATGTCAGTTGCTTAATTTAGAACCTGTACTTGAGGTCGATCTCGAACCCATTGTTGATGTGACGACTTATATTGATTTTTGTAACTAGCTCATCAAGATTGTAACTTGCTTAGCTAAATGAATTGTGGGGTTCAGTCCCTGAGCCCATTATGTGCCTCTGTAACTCTTTCCACTACCGCCCACAAGATGGGTATGGGGTGCATAATAAATGAACTAAACTAACTACCTACAAAATTCCGAAGAACTGACAGGGTGGATGAAGATAAACTGTTTAACACAGGTGGTACGCGAACAGCGGGACAAAGGTGGAAAGTGAGTACCCAAGTGAGCCACACGGACGTTACAAAAGGGTTGGTGCCAAAATGGACCCCCCTGTTGTACCCCACTCAGCATATTTATACAGTCAGATTCCTCCCCATTTAGTACGACCCTTTGTTATATTTGTTTTAGCCATTGTTTTATTCAATCTAGTATTCTACCATTTATTACATGCGTCCGTAATTTTCTCGTTAGCCTTTTATGTAATACTACCTTATCAAAGGCCCGAGCAAAATCCATCCATAGTACATTTACGGGAATTCCTTTGTTTGAGTAGTTGGTTACCGTCCCCCCCAAAAAATGTGAGCAGGTTTGTAAGACAGGATCTGTTTTTAACAAACCCGTGTCGCATGCTTTTACAAGATTATTCACCATCTACACATTCAGCAAGCTCCGTGAGCTTGCAGATATGTAATGTCATGCTGATTGGACGGTAGTTTTTTGCTGAGCTCTTTCTGCCTTTTTAGAAAATAGGGGTGACATTTGCACATTTAAAATCTAGGGAAACTATTCCTTGGTCCAGAGATTTTCTGAAAAGGAGTTTCAGTTGTATGCATAGTTCATCTGCCAGTTCCTTTACAGTCGTGATAATCGCTTTCCCCTGATAATTCCCTCCCCTCCTTTAAAACATTGAATTTAATTCAGTTCACACCTGAGGCTTTTAAGTCTTTTAGTTTGTTTATGCTTTTCCAAATAATGTCGCATATGGTATATCCCTAATTCATTCCCCTCACCTTCTTCAAACACTTGTGAGAGTACTGGGATGTCGCCTAATCTTTCGAATGTGATCACCAATATGAAGTGATCTTAATATAGTATTAAGTTTCAGTCTTAGTGTTTTTCCTGCCCGAAACGCTTTGCGTAATAGTGGCTTTAGGCATTGTATGTACTAGCTCTATCTATAAATCCATCAACTTTAGTATTTAACCTTGTATGTATGTACTTTACCTGAATAAATATTTGTATTTGAATTTGTATTGCATTTGAAGTATTCATTCAGAGTTTGCTGCCTTTTTATCGTCCATTATAACTTGGTTAGTCTCATCTTTGAAGGGTCCCTCCGAGTACTTTCTTTTGATTTTATTTCTCACATAGGCAAAGAATGGTTGGATCTTTCTTTATGTTTTGGGCAAGTTTGCTTTCGTAGTTTCTTTTTGTTGATCTGATTTCCTGGGTGGCTGAATTTAGTGCCCTTTAAAGTTTATCATAAACAAGGATGTTCATCGTGGATTTATACCTTCTCCAAGAGTTCTCCCCGTTAGTCTAAGCTGTTTTATTTCTTTAGCAGAATGATATATAGTATATGTTTATTTTTTATTGATAATAGTATTTCCTGTCGTTGTTGTTGGTTTAGGTGTCATATATGCCCTGGCGTACCCATGAAGGGTAACTTGCAAAGCCGAATGACGAAATAAACGTTATTTGTCGGCGAAAACAAATGCGCCTTGCTGTGAATAAACATGCCGTACAGAACTGACAGGAAAGGCAACAGGAACTAAACCTCACGTCCCTGGGAGACAGAAGTTAGGAGACATGATCACCACATACACACATTTCAGAGGAATTGACAGGGTGGACAAACTATTTAGCATGGGTGGAACACGAACAAGAGGACACGGGTGGAAACGGAATACCCAAATGAGCCACAGAGACATTAGAAATAATTTATTCTTTCATGGTTGTTAAATGGAATGAATTAGGCAGTGATGGGGTGGAGGCAGACTCCATACACAGTTTTAAATGTAGACATGAGAGCCCAATAGGCTTAGGAATCTGTACACCAGTCCATTGACAGTCCAGAGGCGGGACCAGAGAACCGAAACTCAACCTCCGCAAGCACAACTAGGTAAGTGCATACTGATGGGCAGCTGACTGTTGAGCCCCAGGAGTTCCTCAGGGAGGCAACACCGGCCCCATCCCACACAGAGAACAATGAGTAGCAAAGCAAACACTTCCAAAACCCAAAATGCATCCAGTGGTCCCCGGCAGAACAGAAGCCAGCCGTTCACCAGGTCTGAGGGCACACCTAGACCAGCCAAGCCAGCGCCGGACACGCCTCCTCGCTCGATGAACCGGCCAGAAAACGTTTAAAAGTCCCAGTTGTGTCTGGGTACAAGTGATGGGATGAACAACCCAGCGGGGTTTCTTCCTACTGGGGAGTGTTGTACATGTTACTATGGTGGTGTATCCACTCACAGGATGAGTGGCGCTGCCCAATAAACACGCCCCTCTGGGCAAAATTAAAAATAAAATCTTATCAACTTTCCTGTGACCCCGGGCAATAATGTACGCCAGGCGGCATAACAATCCGGACCGTTGAATAGGCATGCCAGACGGCAGTATCAAAACCCTATGGGTAAAATCGCGAAACAAAATGTGATCCGGCGGCCCCCAGGCGGAGCAGGTGTCCAGACATTCACTAGTCGCCAAGGTTGAGCCACCAGTCTCCGATAATAGTAGTGCTCAATCCAATGTTTACTACGATCAGCTGGCGTCTCCCCCGCTGGGGGAGAAGTGTGGGGTACTCACCCAAAATATTTTACCTATTTTTATTTTGTGTTGTTCGTTGCATTACTAGTATGTTATACCAATAATGTAACATTTGAATTTAAAATACAAAATTCTTGTTCACTACGCTGTATCTTAGAGTTAGTCAATACAGCCGTATTCATCATATATATACATCCGTATATATGGTAGTGTGTATTCTCCTTGGGCTTGTTATAATTATTAATTTATTTGTATTTATATATACAGGAGTTAATACATTCTTGTAAAATTCAATACATCATTCAATGTATATATGATATATACCAGTTCAAGTTCAAGTTCAAGTATGTTTATTGAGATAAGCAAGAAATACATCTCAAAGGGATAGAGTAGCTTAGGCTATTTCTACCCCCCTCTACTTCAAGTCCCTCAAGGGGCGCACAAATTCAGTGAGTCAAATACACAAATAACATTACAAGAATCCCATTTAACATTGCAGGTTAATATAGTAAGTACAGCATATTACAAGAATCCAATTTAACATTGCAGGTTAATATAGCAAGTACAGTATATAATTGTCACACTCTTGGGGCAAACTTCTTGTAGCTCCTAAGTATACTGTCTATCATACCATTATCACACATCCAAACAATTTGATGTGGTACGCTATTTAATTCCTTATTTCTATAGTTTTCAATAAGTTGACACTCTAATACATAATGTTCTAAGGTGTGGGCGTGCGGCATACTACATAATTTACACTCCTTATCTTCTTCACTGACATCAACACCGTATTGCCAGATATATTTGTATCCTAATCTTAATCTCATGTAAATTGAATCCTTCCAAGTAGACTTTCCTTTACCATAGGTGAAGGACGAATTTGTATTTATTATTGAATAATGCTTAAGTGTGTTACTACTGTCCACCATTGCCATTCTCTTTATCATTTCTTCACCCTCTTGGATCATCTTGATTCTTGTTTTTATTTGTTTCAAGGTTAACTGACATATAACATCAACAAGAGGTTTTTCAGTGGCTCTTTTCGCTATGTCATCAACTACCTCATTCAACAGGATTCCCACATGTGAAGGGATCCACATGAATCTTACTTTATACCCAGTTTTTTCTAATTTCTTAACATTCTCTCTACACTCTATCACAATATTCTGATATACTGGGCGTCTGCTATTTAAAGACTCTAACGCTCCTCTGCTGTCAATAAAGAAGCAAGCATTTTTACCACATTTAACTACTTCCTGTAATCCTGCTAATACTCCTTGGAGTTCAGCCTGCGTTGAAGAGACATTGTCAGTTAAGCGGCGTCCAATAACAGTATCTACAGTGCCGATGTCAGTGTACTCCCTGATCAAGACTCCACATCCTGCCTTCCCATCCCTAGCTACTGACCCATCACAATATACATGTAGAGTGTTTTCTGTAGGCAGTTTTTTAATTATACAATCATATGTCGCCCTCAGCTCTCCTATTTCATACATACTTTTTTTCTTTTGCAAGGGAGTAATTACTACATCTACATTACAATCCTCCCATGGTGGTGTGACTTTTCTCTTGGGCACAGCAATACACTCTGTAATAACATCATACTTTATAACATTAGAACATAAGTTATTCATATATACTCTCTTCTTCATCATACACTGTTCACTACTTCCCACCTTTTGAACCGAGAGGATTAATTCATTAGCTCCCCCACCTCTCATTAATCTAATGGCAGAGGCTACATTTATCTCTGAAATTCTATCCCCAATACTCTGCAGATTAAGCTCCATCCTCATTATCTCAATCATAGCATTTCTTGGGCATCCTAAGATAATTCTCATGGCTTCATTTTGTACCTTCTCCAACTTGCCCATCCTACCTTTACCAAAACAAGAAATGACAGGTGCAGCATAATCAATAAGAGATCTTACAGTACTCAAGTATATCATTCGTAGCACAGGGACTCCCACTCCCTTTCCACAGCATGCCAAGGCCTTCAGAGGTTGTAATCTCTTCCGACATTGACCCAACAGTCTTCATCTCAGCTTCCAAACTCTCATGGGTATATCCAACATATATGCCTAAATATTTATATATATTAACTCTCTCTATATTTTTACCATTTATTTTCAATATAATGGGCCTCCGACTTCTACATTCAAACTTAGTTTTGTTTTCATTAACCACCAGTCCCATATGATGACACAGGTATCCGAAATTGTCCAACACTGTTTGAACCTTTGAAATATCTTTGCCCTGAAACAAAATATCATCGGCATATATGATTGGAGTTACCCCATTTGAGTATCTCTCAGATGCTATCTTATTCATTAGTACATTAAACAGGGTGGGACTCAACACGCCTCCCTGAGGTGTGCCGAGTTCAAAAGACCTCACACCTGACATACAACCTTGATACCACACCTGAGCCTTCCTTTCATAAAGATAATCCCCTATCCAGCGCAATAATCTCCCTTTAACACCAAGACCAGCTAATTCATATAAAATAACTCTTTGTGGCTTTATCAAAAGCTCCTTGTAAATCAATAAAAATTCTATAATAATCATTTCATTAGCTAGACATTTAATAATACAATCAGAGGTACTTTTCCTTTGAGGAACCCGAACAAATTACTAGACAGCTGATCACCTATTATATATAAAAGTCTATTTAAAATGATCCTCTCCATCATTTACAAAAACACGAGGTTAAAGACACAGGGTGTACTCCATTGGCTTTAGGGATAGGGATGATCATAGCTTTTTCCATTTACTGGGAATACTGCCCTCTTATAACTAATATTAAAGAGGTCTAAAAGTGGGCTTTTCGTCATAATGGCAAGTTCATTAAGTATTTCATAAGTTACTCCATCCTCCCCAGGGGCGGTAGATTTCCAACTTTAATCGCCGTATTAGTTCTTCTCTGGTAATACTGTGCAAGTGACATCACCACTGTTACCTGCTGTAAGTATAAATTCATTCTTAGATCTTTCCAAGAATCTAATGACTCTTCGTTACAGGGGTAATGAACTAAGTTGGCAGCTTCCGCCCATTTATTACGAGACCATTTGCAATTCCTTGCGGGTCAGGATGTGCAACAAAATTATGCTTTTTACCCCTTATTTATTTACGTCTTGCCAGATTTCTTTCAAGTTTCGGTTACTCCCAACTTTCTCTGCAAACTCTGCCAATACTTGCTCCTAATTCCTTTCTCTTCTCCCCACACAGCCTAGCAACTGCTAGTAAAGCATTCTTCCTTCCTCAGTCCTACCATTCCTATTCCAATTCCTGTGAGCTCTCTCATTGTTAATGTCCACCTTAAGCATCTCGTCATGTGTATAATTTCTTTCTGGGGGGATGCTTTTTATACTAGATGTTTTCCGGTTCAATGTTGCATAAATACATCTACCTCCTTAATAAATCTTTAAAATGCTTCTGCTGAAACTGGCTTATAAGTATCATACCAAGACTTAATAGGGCAACAAGAACCTTAATTCTCCTCATTAAACTTTAACCTTTTCCTCTGAAGGCAGGCATGCTTTTATCTAGTTTAAGCTGTATTTGATAATGCAAAATGATCACTTAGCATGTCATCCACAGTAAGACATTCCCCTC
>WNGS01167372.1:7857106-7880704 GCA_020271785.1 Procambarus virginalis | reverse complement strand
TATGCAGTGGAACCTCGACTTACGACCATTGCCTAGACTAGCAACTTCGTTAATACAAGTGTGGGTCGACCAAGCGCATGGTTGCTGGTGGCACGGACGACCCCGCCTCAGTTTACCAGAGCTTAGTGACAATCGTGCTTGAATTCTTTGTAAAGAATGTCATTGATTTTGTGCTTTTTCGTTTTTTAACAAATGTATTTACAGTATATCATGTCATGGATCCCAGAAAGTTAGTGGTAGGGTTCAATCTAAGAGTATAATTGTGAGAAGAAGCAAGAAAGGATGTCCCTTCCTCATTAAAAAAATGTTTTTAAGTATGGGAAGAACTGCAAAGTTTTATTGAAAAAACTCACCCAGATAAAGCTGAAGCAGGCCACTGCATTGACCTTTTAAATGACAATGTGATATCTCACATTACATACTAGTATTAAAATGTAGGGGGGGGGGGGAAAGTGTCTTTAGACAGATTCTTAGTAAGACAAGCAAGAAGTGAGCCACACCCAGATCCTAGTGGTATGCCTGCAAAACATAGGAGAGAGAGTACCCCAGAGAAGTCATCACTTCCTGATATTATAATAGCAGGGGACTCCCCCTTCCATACAGTAACACCACCACCTCCTCACTGTCATCCATACGCCAACAAGTCCTCAATAAAGGCAAGATATACATACTGTATGTAGCTAGTACAAAAAGAGTGGTATTCGGTATAAAATGTATTATTAAGTCAATATTTTTGGGGGTGTGGAACGGATTAATTCAATTTACATTATTTCTTATGGGAAAATTTGTTTAGAGTTATGACCTGTTTCTAGGAATGTTTTAAATTTGTAAGTAGAGGTACCACTGTATATACTATACATACATACTATATATACAGTACATACATACATATACATACACACACACACAAATGAATAATGAGTCATAATAATGTAAAATTTGTGAAAGGGTTTAATTCCCTTCTAGTCCACATTAAAAAAGATCGAATAATAGTAGTCTTGGTTTTTGTTTTATCAAGCATACTTGTTGAAAAAATGTTACACTTGTCACTTGGGTCGAATCATTCAAGACGCAAAATATAATCAATGAAAATGTTGTAATGAGAACAATTAAAAATTAATAAATTCAATGATCTTGAGAAACAAAATACCTTTCAGGAATATTTATTGACAAGAATTATATGGTACAATCCCTCGGTAAACCACGTGATTAAACAACTAGCCAAAGTGCATTAGAGGCTAGATAACTAAATTACTTTTGTACAAAATGTAATCTCGAAACTCAAGAATATCAATTTACATGGACTATTTACAATAACCATTCATAACAATGATGCAGTATGGTATTTTACATGAAACAAAACGTGTTCCAAGGACGACACCGGAATTAATAATCCTAAAGATAGAAGAAAAAAATAAAATCTACTGCACGTTTCATAACCACAATTAATCCAAATTAAAAATGTTGTATAAACAAGTCTAAATGTTCATGAAAGAAACTCACTTTGGTTCTTGTATATTCACACACATTTATTTAAATCTTTCACAACTTATGCCCTCAGACAGTTTCCAAACATTGTCACTGACGATGTCTAATACGGGTGCTTTTGACAGTATAATCACTTCAATGCCAATTATTACGTCTGGCACAAGTCCATTAAAATAAACTATTATTCATAATAGTATTGTAAATTAGTCTTTACTTCATATACAGCAAATACGAAATAAATTAATTCTGCAGCACTTTCACAAAGTTTTATTGTTGCCACTAAATGGGAAAGTGATATGACACTAATGTTCAATGACCATTATAATTCAGCTGTGTTCAAAATTGGTTTGGTAATGTTATGATGCCCAATTTACATGCTTTGCAGCAGCACAAGACAATTGGTTATTACGATAAACAAAAAACAAACTACAATGTGAGAAAATATTGTGCCTTTTTATTTTTTTAAGTTTCAAAATTAATACCAACTGCATATTGCTCAGGAATTTTGGTTAATCGTTTAGCATTTATACAGTTGAATTGTGATTATATCTTAACCACTTTGCATAATACAAGATTCTAAAATAAGCACAATTATAACCTTAAGAATTTTATATCCAATATTTCTTAAATATCTTATGACTTGCTAGTCGTGTGTAGACACGTGAACACCAGCAGAGTTGAGCAAGCAGTTGTAGTGCTACTGTAATGTGAAAACAGAACTGTAATTATGAAGATTTCTTCCTAACATCAATCTAGCTCTTCCTCAAACATGGGTCGTGCTGAGGATGCCCTTGATGTGGGGGAACTGTTGCCAGTTGAAGAGGAAGAAGCACTCGTGCTGCTGGCCAGAGAAGATGCACTTGCTCCTGTCTGTGGCCTTGTAAATCTAAAAACAAAATGCGATTCAATTGCTATAAGAACCAAAATATAATTAACCCATATGAGCAACATTACTGACTTACTCTCTACCCATCTACAAATCATATTCCAGTGAAAAGTAAAACATGTGAACCAGTGCATATGAGAAAGTACTAATGAGAAGTACAAAGTAAGCTCATTTTGTCCCAAACTAAACCTCATGCAAAACATTCTGTACAATAACTAGGCAGACTTGATAACCATCTCAGATTCACATGTAAACACACAACAATACTAACACACACGCAATATTTCAATTACAAAGGATAACAAGCGCAATCTTCAGGAAGTCCTGCCCCTGCATGGCTCTGTACACATTTCCTTATCACACTCCTCATAGCCTATTCTAACATGTTCCTCACCACCACCTTTCACTACACTTTTATTCCACTCATAAATTTCCATCATTCATTAAAACCTTTTAAAACTATGCACATAGTCCATCCCTATATATTTCCCTATATCCATTTTTAGGCTGCTCCTGCACCCTCATCCCTTATGGGGGCAAATTCAATGATGCAAAGGCAAGATACATGCTTACCTACCAATTTGTAACTGCAGAATTAAAGCCAGCTCTAGTCATGCCTCACAACCATCGTACCGGGTGAATGTATAGCCCTTAACTTATCCATTTATCTGTCACACTTAAACTTGATATCAATTGGCAGATGCTTCCACCACCTGTGGTTCCAGCTCATTTCACTTGTTTATCACTCACTGCAAACAAGTGCAATGGATTTTCCACACTAAACTAGAGCATTATGTAGATCCAGCAATACACACACACCCACACCTATATATGAATGACAAAGATTGCAAGGACGTAAAACCCACATATCACTAAGAACTCTAAATGACCGACCAGGATTCGAACCCATATGTCCAGGATCGCCCCAAACGTACAGGACCATGACCACCATACCATTCATCGTTTATGATCAATGGTGCAGTGGTACGATTTTTTAATACCTCCTACAAATCAAAATTCGCCCAGTTAAATCTACTGTTCTAAAGACAGTCAATACCCCTTTAATACTTCACATCAAGTCCTAAGAAATTAAATTTTCCTATATGCACTCTTCCTATTAACAAAGATTTAAATATCAATGATATTTAATATCACAAGCCAAGTGCTGGTCTAAGGAACCCTAACTTTATTCTAGAAGAATGAAGCCAAAGATTATGATTACAAGAATAGTTATGCTTCATTCAAATTATTCATCATTTCTACTTTGTATCCGAGGCTTAAAGCACTTGTCCACTCCATATAGGTCGAGTCAAATCAATGACAAACTCGTAGCAAGTGCAGGCAAATGGAGATCAAGAAAATTATGACAATCAGGGAAACTCATTTTTTAGAGATGCAAGGAAAATATAAGCCAAAAAGGATGTGATGGTAATAGCAATATAACCAAACTTCTACATGATACTGAACAATTGGTATGAAACAGGGCAAGATGATAATTGTGACAGTAGTTACAACAGACTTCCAATTGTCGAAATAGGAGAAAGATACGTGCAAAATTTAAGAAAATAAATTAAATCTGATACTGAATAGGATGCGACTGATAAACAACAGTTGTGCATAATAAGTTTAGAAAAGCCAGGATGGCATTAATTTGTATGGCTTCCTCCTCAGAAAATATCTACATGCCAACCTTACCTTGTGTTATCAGAGCAATCAAAGGCTTCAGGACCTTACATACTTTGAGACTCTTAGTCACAAAGAGAAGTACAAGGCAAAGTTATGTGGCAAACTTTGATACAAATTTTGCAAATATGAGGATGAAAGGGATTACTTGCCTGCTCACCTTGAACCAGGGTTGGTACTGTTGTTGCTGCTGCTTGATGCTGCCGAAGCGTTGCCTAGAGTTGCCTGCACGTCCTCAAGTAACAACTTCCGGCAAATTGGACAAGTTCCATGCTGATAATTGAAAGTAAATAAAATGCAATAGTTATTAAACAAAACAATGAGCACATGCTATAGTATGTAAATAACTTCATCAACACATGTTACTTCCATTACAATATTAGAAAGTTCAAAATTCCAGCAAAAAAATTAACAGCAAAAGTATAATATTCTATATTCCTAATTCCCATGACATGAATTTTACCCGTAGAAAAGGCAGCAAGCTCCTCATAAGATACGTTTAAATCAAATGAGGAAATGCATATAACTATGTTAGGGGAAAAAGTTGTACTTACAAGTTCTAACCAGGGAATGATGCAGTCGTTGTGGAAACAATGCTCACAGTAAAGCCGACGAACACTCTCATCTATAGTGAAGTCTTCCATACACACAGAGCACTGTAGGCCCTTATCTAGAAAAAAAAAAAGGGTAGTTCCTTACAAGTTGGTTAATTATTCACAGCACACAGCTAACACACCGAGTACCAGGAGAGTACAATGAAGTGGTATAGGTACAGTACAAGGAAGTAAGGGTACTATAGTATCAGGGCAGTTCTAATGTTGGTTTAACTATCGGGTCAGTAGAAAATACAGATGGTTCAGTATCAGAAATACAAGCCAGTTTATGGTTGTAAGAAAAAATGAAGCGAAAAGGTTATAATGAATTATAATCTCGTCAAGTAAATACTCACAATCGAGTTCGTTGAATTTTGATTCTATTAACCTCAATTTGGTGAATCTCCGGTTGGAACATGCACTTCCATGCCAGACTTACTCACCCAATGCAACGAACACAAGTTCGCTGATGCAGGGGGATGTGTGGATTTGCTTAGATGTTGGGACTGAATTCATAGGAGCAACAATACAAGAAATAGTTGGGGCCTTGGGAAAGCTACTGATCACATTTAAAAACAACTTCTATGGTTCTTCAACCGATGCAGAGGTTTCTGTTTAGTAAATATGGGCTCTTTTTTTCCGTTCAAATGGGATTTCGAGGCTTAGGCATGGAATATATGCTAATGTGGTTAAAGCTTTTACACATTGGTTCTCTTGGTTGTTGCTCTTCATATAACAAGTTGAAATTATAATTTCACTGTGAAATCAGCCCAGAGCATGGGAAATATTAGGCATGAATGGCAACACTTATTATGGGGTCCAATCCCTTTTTTAATGAGTTACGTAGAAGGGCGCAACATTATGAAAATTAGTAAGGGGAGGGCGTTATACCTGCCATTTAGCACAACAAAACCAAATTCTATGGTATTTTATTTATTTTATTCTATGATTATTTTTAATTTTGAGATTTCATTCACTAATAGAGTAGTATTTCCCTAAGAAAAAGAGTTCAAGTCTAGGGCATAGAATGCCAGAAGTAGTTAAATCCTTTAGAAAGGTTCTCTTTGTAGTTGTCTTGTCCTTTAAATGACTGGCTGAAATCAGAATTTCGCTCTGTGAAATCAACCCTTACAACGTCGGAAGTATTAGGGGTATGAATGGTAACGACTGCATTAACATGGCTCCAATCGCGGTTTTGATTATTTTTGTAGATGGTCTCAGCATTACAAGAAATAGCTGGAGCCTTGGAAAGCTATCGAGGATATTTTAAACCAAATTCTATGGTTTTATTCCAGTTGGCACTGTATTCATTCGGCCAGGTATGGCCCTGCTACCTTTTCAAAATGAGTTTTGAGGCGGGACATGAGAAATAAGCTAGATGTGGTTAAATTTTTGTGCAGGCAGTCATTTTGAAGTTGTTACATTATAGGTTGAAATTAACATTCCCTAAGTGAAATCAGCCTATAGTGTGGGAAATGCATCATGGAGGCATTTCATGGATCATTGATTCCAGGATATAACCTACACAGGTGTGATAGGAAAATTAGGACACATGGATGGAGTGGGGCTCTGTATTTTAGGGAAGACCTTTGTGCTCGGAGCGCTGGGGGAAGGGGGGGAGTTAGATAAGGAATATGAGGGGAATGGGATCCGAGAGGGTGATATTACCGTGGGACTAAGTTCAATGGTATAAGACTGGATAAAATAGAGAAATAATTTAGTGGCTTATTCTAATATACAAAACGCCAGATGCAATGGCTGAGATTCACAGAACAGGTATAAACAAAATAGAGAATAGCCTTGATAATTTGGGGAAACCGAATACCATATATTATCTTTCCTTGGTGACTTCAACTTTGCCTAGTTCTCAGGTGGAGAATAGCAAACACTCATATTATACCAGGGAATCTATCAGGACCTAACCAACCACAGATTAGAGAACTACTTAGATTCTGTGACAAATTTTCACTTACTCAGCAGATATCGGAGCCAACGAGAAATGAAAATATTCTAGATCTGGTCTTTACGAACAATGAAGACATTATCAGAGACATTACGATATCAGATACCACATATTCAGATCACAAGCTCATTGAAGTGCAAACTACCATCAATACCCAAAATAGACCTAAAACGTTGATAAAGCGAGAGGGGCTATTCAGTAAATTCAATTTTAATAATAAAAGGATAGACTGGGAGATAATAAACAGGGAACTTAAAAACATTCCATGGGAAACTGTTTTAAGTAATAAAAGTCCTACAGAAGGAATAGAAAAACTGACTTCGGAAGCGTATCAAGTCTGTCTGAAACATGTTCCTTTGAGGAAAGCCAGAAAGAGATCCAACGTAGAAAGAGAACGCAGAAGACACTATAAACGCAGGAAAAGAATAACGGAACTGCTTATGCAGACACGAATTTCCCGTCAAAGAAGGAATAATTTAAATAGGGAGATTGAAGAAATCGAGCGGAAATTGAAACACTCATATGAAACTGAAGAAAGGCAGTTAGAACAGAAAGCAATTCAGGAAATAAAGAAAAATCCAAAATACTTCTTCACATATGCGAAATCAAAAGCAAAAACTACTGCCAGTATTGGACCTATTCGTACAAGTGAAGGTTCATACACGGAGGATGACAAAGAAATTAGTGAAATCCTAAAAAAGCAGTATGAGGACATGTTTAGCACTCCAATAAACAACATGAAAGTAGAAGATCCAGACAATTTCTTTATGCGGGATATCCAAACCCCTGTAAATATAACTGATATCAACACGAGCGCACTAAATTTTGAAAGAGAAATTGAAAACATGCCCATGCACTCGGCCCCAGGTCCAGACTCATGGAATTCAATATTTATAAAGAAATGCAAAGTGCCGGTAGCACAGGCACTCAGTATAGTGTGGAGGAAGAGCTTGGACACGGGGGAGATACCAGATGCACTTAAAGTAGCAGACATAGCCCCTCTACACAAGGGAGGGAGCAAAGCATTGGCAAAGAATTATAGACCAGTTGCACTAACATCGCACATAATAAAAGTATTTGAGAGAGTGATTAGGAGTCAGGTCACCAATTTCATGGAGACCAATGACCTTCACAACCCAGGCCAACATGGATTTCGAGCGGGAAGATCGTGCCTCTCACAGCTACTTGAGCACTACGATAAAGTCACTGAGGCATTAGAAGAAAAACAGAATGCTGATGTGATATACACGGACTTCGCAAAGGCATTCGATAAATGTGACCATGGCGTGATAGCACACAAAATGAAGTCAATGGGAATAACCGGTAAAGTAGGACGCTGGATACTCAGTTTTCTGTCAAACAGGACTCAGCGAGTAACGGTCAACCATATAAAATCTAGTCCAAGTGCAGTTAAAAGCTCTGTACCTCAGGGTACAGTCCTTGCACCGCTGCTTTTCCTTATTCTCATATCAGATATAGACAAAAATACAAGTCACAGCTTCGTATCATCCTTTGCAGAGGACACAAAAATCAGTAAGAAAATTACCTCGGCTGAAGACATTGAAAAACTTCAAGCTGATATTAATAAAGTTTTCGACTGGGCATCAGAAAATAATATGATGTTTAACAGTGACAAATTCCAGGTACTCAGGTACGGTAAAAATGAGGACCTTAAACATAATACAGGGTACAAAACACAATCAAATGTGCCCATAGTAGGAAAACAACATGTAAAGGATTTGGGAATAATGATGTCTGACGACCTAACGTTTAGGGAGCATAACCAAGCAAATATTGCGACAGCCAGAAAAATGATAGGATGGATTACGAGAACTTTCAAATCCAGGGATCCCATCACAATGCTTGTACTCTTCAAGTCACTTGTGCTGTCCCGTCTTGAGTACTGTTCAGTACTCACTTCCCCCTTTAGAGCAGGAGAGATTGCTGAAATAGAGGGAATACAGAGAACATATACGGCACGCATAGACGCGATAAAGCACCTAAATTATTGGGATCGTCTCAAAGCTCTCCAAATGTACTCACTAGAAAGAAGACGAGAGAGATATCAAATAATATACACCTGGAAGATACTGGAGGGCCAGGTCCCAAATCTACACAGTAAAATAACAACGTACTGGAGTGAACGATATGGAAGAAAATGCAGAATAGAGCCAGTGAAGAGCAGGGGTGCCATAGGCACAATCAGAGAACACTGTATAAACATCAGAGGTCCGCGGTTGTTCAACGTCCTCCCAGCAAGCATAAGAAATATTGCCGGAACAACCGTGGACATCTTCAAGAGGAAACTAATTTATTCCTCCAAGGAGTTCCGGACCAGCCGGGCTGTGGTGGGTATGTGGGCCTGCGGGCCGCTCCAAGCAACAGCCTAGTGGACCAAACTCTCACAAGTCAAGCCTGGCCTCAGGCCGGGCTTGGGGAGTAGAAGAACTCCCAGAACCCCATCAACCAGGTATCAACCAGGAGGCATTTCCGGCTGCAACAAATACCCAATTGCAACGAATTAGGGTTTGTCCCAAATAGTTCATTGAATCAAGACCATATTGATCAAGAATCAAGAACCAGTGTTGGTTCAATACACAGAATGTTGAGCTCAAAGAGAAATGATATCTTGCTCAAAAACCTGAAATGATGATCATGCAAATTATTTAAGTTAAAATGCTATACATTCCATGCTATACTGCATTATTAACTGCACCCTAGAAGCTCCACATACAAAAATTAGTAGAGATTTGAAAGTCCTTGTCTAATATAGCCAATTTTCTGCACAAGGAGGATGAGAAAAGGCAATGGATTGGAGTACCTAGGGGGCAGGAACAAAAAAGGACACTTGATTGGAGCACCTGGTAGGGTAAGATCAGGATTAGTGCTTACCTGGGATGGCAAAGTCAGGGATTGGCAATGGATTACAGTACCTGAAAGGCAAGGTCAGGGAAGTTCAATGGATACGAGTACCTGGAGGCCAAGGTCAGGAACTAGTGTTGAAGTGGTCACAAAGAAAACAAATACAATCAAGCAGTCTACAAATATCTCCAGCTTCAACAGGCAACAGCATCACAACTGGAGGAAACATAAGTAGTCTTCCACCAATTCACATCACGAAGCAAAGCATCCTCCTCAAAAGTATTTTGATCATGGAACAGCAATATACAGAGATTGATTGAAGTTCCACACAGACATGAACAGACCCATTTGGAGCTTGCCAAGGGGTCTCAAATTTCCAACAGAATAGCAGCCTCATCCACTTCAAATTTCATCCCAATTTGGAAACGAAAAAAAAAGATAATGTCTACTGGAAAGAATGTCAAGAGCCACTCTGAAGCAATGCACAACCTTGGCTGGACGGTGCACCGAAATGAAGCGACAAGAACGATAAAAATCCAAACCCTTGAAAGAAATGCATTTCAGAGCTATTTGCACTGCTACGATCCCAGACACTTATGGGAGACCTCACCATTACAGACGAATAAACCTGCCACACATGATTATGGTTGGAAAACTCCCAGTTCACTTTGGGTGCTTTATAAAATGTTGGGCAGTGGAGCTAGATCTTAACCATTCTGCTACAAAGATGAGGACCATTGGGGTTTCCAGGGTGTGCAGAAATCTTGCCTCTGAGCACCTAGGTATGTGGGACAGTGTAAATATAGTAGTCTGCAAATGTTTGATTGGGTATGCAACCACTAGAGATCTCTGGTAGTGGCCTTGATTGGATAAACAAAGGAAGGGATCAATGCCCACCTAAACATGGTAGGGAACAATCGCCCTTTTGTCTCACAATGCCTCAGGCCCAGTGACTGCAAGGCAAGATATTCATGTTTATTCTCTCTCTGCGTGTCTGTCTGCGCCTACGTGCGTGCGTGCGTGTGTGCGTGTGAGATAACTTATTTATATGTTATAACCAAATCTGCACAAAAACAATCCAAAGGTTACCCTGCCACTTAGAATTGGAAGAGACATTTGTGCAAACATGGTAATAATGGTAGTGGGCATATAAAACTCTTTGCCCAAAAGCATAAGGTGCAGAGAATATAAGAAATATACATAGGACCCTTATACACAATTGCAGGCTCTGCCACATGCATAATATACTGTAGCTTTAAAAGCACAAATACAAGTAACCTAAGGTATGATCTGTTCAGAAAATTACACATATGAAATATATAAATGAATTAACTACAACTCATAAAAAAACACACATTTAATGTAGCACTAAATGACAGTTCCAGCACCAAAGAGTTGACAAAAAATTCCATCCATTCACTCAATCACTAACAAAATCTTACCACATTGTTCTTTGGTGATGTTGGATGTAGGTATTTGTGAAATTTGATCTCTCGATAAAGGAGGTGGACCTGTGCCATCTAGCTGATTCATCAACTGCGTTATGATGGCATCTAATCCACCACGACCCCAAGCATAGTCTCCAGGATTAGAAGCCAGATTTGATGCAACTAGAACTGGAAATCCTGGAAGATCAAAGCCTACAGGGGGCACTGCAAAGTCTGCTCCTCCAACACTGGCCTCGATCACACCTGAAGTCATCTGCATTATGAGATCGTGGATGAGGGGTGCCAAAGCCGAGTGCCTGTCTCCGCTTACTCTGAAATGGAGTGCACAAATTTCCATTTAATACAAGACTGCTGCACTTCAGTTTCCTCCAATACCTGTAAAAACACAACCAAATAAAGACTGATTATGAAAGCAATTATAGAACTGTCCACGGTAGTAAAAAAAAAAATATTTAGTGACCAAGGAAGCACTCTTACAGAAAGTTAAGAGGCACTTGTGAATGATGCCAATTGCTGCATTTCATATTTCAGTAACAATTATCCTTTAGGCGCTTCAGCAATGCAGAATTACATGGAGGCTGCCACAAATGAACTGTAATTGACAGTGTGATCTTGACAAAATAGCTTCCATGACAACTTGTATACTCTGCAGACTGAGGAGGTAGAGGTTTTATATGTGAATGTATTTCTGGGGATATCCACTGACAGGCTTTCGTTGCATTGTGTACAGAGGATTTGTGTACAAAAGCTGGTCCTAGTGATAGCAGTTTTCATCTTTTTTTGGTGTTACTAGGCAGAGGTCTGCTGTGTCAGCACCTCACCCTGCAAAATGACAATGTGATTTTGCATGGGAAAACTGAGGAAACATTGGCCTCAAGTTCAACTGTTCATGCCTGCCCTGTACATTTTAGAAGAGCATCTCCCAGCCAGTGTAGTACTGTTGGAGGTTGGATTCATGCCCATGATAGTGTTGGTGGTGGTGCCGCAAGCAGCATGAGTGTACCCATGGAATGATGGTGCCAATTTTGTTCCACAAATATATACATATGATACAATATAGGGTTTCAAACACTCATATAATGATAAAGATGCCTGAAACCAACTATTTTACAGCATATTTTGACGAGCTGTTCGTGAAATATATCATTCAGAAAATGAAGACATATGCAGCCAAGCTAATTGAAAATTAGGGCATATCACCACTCACAAAGTGGAGGGCCTGGTAGCCTGGTGGATAGCGCGCATAACCGTAATTCTGTGGCGCGGGTTCGATTCCCGCACCAAGCAGAAACAAATGGGCAAAGTTTCTTTCACCCTGGATGCCCCTGTACCTAGCAGTAAATAGGTACCTAAGAGTTAGTCAGCTGTCATGGGCTGCTTCCTGGTGTGTATGTGTGTGGTGTGGGGAAAAAAAATAGTAAACAGTCGATTGACAGTTGAGAGGAGGGCCGAAAGAGTAAAGCTCACCCCCGCAAACACAACTAGGTGAATACATTTGCAGCACTGGAAAGACGACCATAGCTGGATAATGTATTTCTTACCCTATGTACAATTAAGAAACATTTGATGAAACGTGTCACTCAGGATTATTGAAACAAAGACAGCCTTGTTCCTACCCCCAAATTTTAGGAGATACACGTCTCGACCTAGCGACAGGCGTCTTCTATTTCTCGGGTGTTTTCATCTTGAGAACAGTGATAACGAGATTGCAAATGGACTGTGGAAAAATGGGCATGTGTTCAGTGACCTGAATGGAAAGTACAAAGATTTCTATGTACCAAGTCAGAAACTAGTGATTGATGAAGTACTTTTCTTTTAAAATGACATTTTGGTTTCAAGCAGTATATTACCTCCAAATGCCACAGATTTGAACTAAAATTCTTTGTTCAGTATGATTATGAAAGAAAATGGTGGAAATGTGATAGTTTAGAAGTGCATTGAAAAAGATGTGAAGTGAATATGAAAACTATTCACCTAGTGACATGTTAGACAGTAGCATGGTCAACTATATAACAAAAGGTAAAATACACAAACCAAATTGTGTCAGGGACTATAATATAAATATGTCCTTGGTTGATGACTGATGTGATGGTTGGCACTGGAATGTGTGCACAAGTGTCAAGTGAACAATGAAAACATTACTTCACCTTGTGAATGTAATCATACTGAACTGTTACATGTATTTAGTGAAATCGGGGCAAACTCCAAAGATATGTGTGTTTAGTCTTGCTATTGTCTCAACTGATTGAAAAATTTGATCAAGAACATGTTGGAACAAGAGGAGTTACCAGTCCAGCAATGCCTTACACTGCTCCAAACAGACGGGCTTTCAAAGATGACTTTACAACACAGCTTGAATATCTAATTTCTAAAGAAAAAAACGGGTAAAAGACACACGCGAGTGTGTAAAAGACACACGCGAGTGTGTAAAAGACACACGCGAGTGTGTAAAAGACACACGCGAGTGTGTAAAAGACACACGCGAGTGTGTAAAAGACACACGCGAGTGTGTAAAAGACACACGCGAGTGTGTAAAAGACACACGCGAGTGTGTAAAAGACACACGCGAGTGTGTAAAAGACACACGCGAGTGTGTAAAAGACACACGCGAGTGTGTAAAAGACACACGCGAGTGTGTAAAAGACACACGCGAGTGTGTAAAAGACACACGCGAGTGTGTAAAAGACACACGCGAGTGTGTAAAAGACACACGTGAGTGTGAAAAGACACACGTGTCTGTAAGTACACAGAGGAGAGAGAAGGCACAGAAGATAATTACTACCTCATACAAAAAATGAAGCACTGCATTGTACACTGCTCCTGGAATTATCACGAGCTCCAGAACTTCCGAGTGTCCAGTATGGAGTACAAACATTTAGTGTGTAAAAGTGTATATACAGTATAGTGATATAAATAGTACAATAGTATTGTACTTTACTGTAAATAACCATTTTGTTGTACATATTAGTGACAAGCATATTGACATTATATGACAAGTATATCAATGTTCTGCACGTTCTACTATAAAATTACTCGACAGCCAACTGCACCATATCAATAAAAAAGTTTATAAACATGTTGGTGACATTGAAAGAAAAAAAAAAATATATACTGTAAATATATAATCACAGCCACTTTCGCTGCATGAATGGGCCACATGACCTGGCTAGAAAGTTTGCTGTAGGAGCAATCATGAATTGTAATCATCATAGTGAGATTTCTTCACTTTACCTCAGACTGTGATATTTAACTTTTTATTCCCATGACCATTTTCATTTCATTTTCTAATTATGCACCCATACCCATCCCATGGGGAGTGGTGCAAAGGGTTACAGACACACAATGGGTTCAGGAATGGAACCCCATAGTTCGTTTACCTAAGCAAGTGACAATCTTTTGAAGCTAGTTACACAATTGCTATTATATACACATACATATCAATATTCTTAAAAAAATAAAAAATCACTACACATGAAAGATACAAAAATAGAGACAAGGCAAATTGATCTCATTCTGTTACACTTAATTTTAAATTCTAGGCATGTTCACTACCAAATGTTCAGTTTTAGTCTCTCTTCTACATTTTACTTTTCTTTACTATATAAACTTTTCAGTTGTAACTCCCTACATGCTTTAGCCCATTCTCACTCATGCATCCCATTTGTATGCTAGGAATACAAGCATACAAATTTAATACTCTCATGAAATATATTATGATATGGGCTGGGCCAGTACTAGAACTTTTATAACAAAAAAAAAATGTTTACCATTCTGAACTAACGAGAACTGGCATCAATACATTGGTGTAGGTTCATCAGCTTTGGAACAATAAAAGCACACTTGTACGTGCATCACCTTGTGAGAATGGGCTGTAGCTACATAAGCACAAGATTAAAAAAAATAAAGTCCACTGAAATTGTTAAAACAATAGCCACATATCATCAAGCAGTTATGTACTAAATGCACAGCCAATGAAACTTACCATACCATATGAGCACTAATATTATCGTCGACCAAACCACACGCTAAAAATTGAAGAGACGACGACATTTCGTCGTCAAGTCACAATCGACTTTATAATGGTCCAGGACGGACCGAAACATCGTCGTCTCTTCAATTTCTAATGTGTGATTTGGTCAACATTTTTCAGCCACGTTATTGTGACTTCATCTGCACTAGTATTATCATTTCAACAAACACATGCATCGATACATACAATCCAGTACTACACACTCCCAGTAAGCATGAACATAAAATAGCTTTCCTTGTGCATGTTAATTTAAGATTCACATAGGCAATTATATGTTCAACTGATTATTCACCATCCATAAGACATGTAAAATATTTTGCCTTCATTTTCTCCATGCAAATTGTAAATATAATACAAATTCATCAGGTTTGACTGAACCTGACAAGTGATTGAAAGCTGGTAATGGTGGAAGTAGTTGGAGGGGGGAGGGAATTATCAGGGGATCAAGCCGTTACCACTATGTAGCATTGGGAAGGGGTCAAGATAAGGATTTGGGATGGGACGGGGAGAAGGAATGGTGTCCAACCACTTGGATGGTTGGGGATTGAACGCCGACCTGCATGAAGCGAGACCGTCGCTCTACCGTCCACCCAAAGTGGTTGGGAAAGGGGGGGGGGTGGTAACATGACAGTTTAGGCCCAAAGTCAAGTCCTTAATGGGATGGCATTCAGTTTTTAAAGAAGCAACCTAATTTTGGACAAATGATGTCAAGTTGTAGTCAAAGTTTACTGGGAGTTTGTTCTCTGATAAGCACATTTTCATTTTAAATAAAAATTTCTTTCACCAAGAAAAAGTCAAGAAGTGAGACTGCTCTGAAGGGATAATCAAGACATTTCTCTCAGTTAAGGAACAATTTGTCTAAGCTACAACATTTATGGAGAAAATCTTGTACAAATTTCTTATATAAAGCAATGAAGTAGCCTATATTTGTTAGTCATTTGATCATTACGTGAACAAAGCAGACTTTATTTATCCATATACTTGTATTGCTCCTAAGCCACATGTATGAAATTAATGTACATGTACACATTTATGACACCCATTATAAAACAATATATCCCTTCTTCCACAAGACTAGAACACCTATAGCCATGCCCTACATTATGAGCCACAGTATTAAATAACGATAAAAATCTACCCACAAGAAGGACACCAGTATCACTTCACCGGAGTGTATTACAATGTACCTTCAGATATAAAATGACTCAATTTTATTCCATCCATTAGCTGGCCACTTGCACTCGGTCATGCTCTTTCAATACATAAACAAATCCCTGTGTCCTAATTTGCATGGGTCTTGCATAACGAGAGCCACACCATATTTTCCTACACCTACAACATATTTTCAGTAAAGATTTCCTCATTCTATTCATTCAAACTTTCAGACTTGTCAACATTTCCTATTGGATGTAAATCATTTAACAATGTTGTGGAGAAGCACAGTTATGACTATACAGTAGTATTGAAATGTTAACCAGAAGTCCCAGGGTTTGAAACTGCACTTAAGAGGCAGTGAGAGTAAACTAGCAAGAGACAGCACCTCAGATGCCAGTACAAAGCTACCAGCTTATTGTAAAGAACCTACCTGGATAACCATTATCCTGCTGGGGAGCAATATGGGCCCATCTTCACATGGTCTGTGATTATTTGATTCCAGTCCCCCCGTGGACGACTCGCATAAAGGCCAAAGCTCGATGGCACGAGAAGGCGGTAAAGCCAAAATAGCTGCCACAAAAGTTCCCTATCAGTAAAAAAAATCCATCTTTATACTCAAATTATTAACCTTAACTTCCACTACTTCAATTCCTTTTCTATTTCTTTAACCTCTTTCTAAAAAACCTTCTCTACGTCATGAACAACAAACAAGAGACTTGCAGCATTTAATCCACCTCGTGCACAGTTCAACCCAAGAGACTAGTTCTTCTATGTACAATGTTTAGCTCTCCCTTTTACGAACTTATTTTCACCTGGTTTTCCGTGCACCAATTAACATTTAAACCTTCATGTAAAAGTGTTTCATACACTTAGTGTTGGTCCTAAGAATGTCAACACTGAAGCGAGTAAAAATACAGTAAATATTTCTTGGGAAACATTTCACAATACAGTATTAGATTGAGTACTTACAAAACAATTTTATATACTATATACCATTATAACAGTTGACCAGACCACACACTAGAAGGTGAAGGGACGACGACGTTTCGGTCCGTCCTGGACCATTCTCACAATCGACTTGAGAATGGTCCAGGACGAACTGAAACGTCATCATCCCTTCACCTACTAGTGTGTGGTCTGGTCAACATACTTTAGCCACGTTATTGTGACTCATCGCCTCCATTATAACAGCTTAAATACTGTACTGATTACAATATTGATATAGATTTCCTGTGCACAGGACAAAATACTTGATATATACAATACTGTGCAGCCAATCTAAGTATAGTACAGGCACAGTGATTTGACAAATGGTCCCTAAAGTTAAATATTTATTAAACAATCTTCAGGCAGTCTCAACTTATTATACATATATATATATACATATTATATATATATTATATATATATATATATACTGTATTAACAATATCAGAGAACTAAATCCTTTAAAAATATGCCTTTTATAAGTGACACACAAATGGTACTATTACTATATGAGATAGCTGCTCACCTCCGCCGTCCATGTCTTGGGTTAATGTGTCTGAGACGTTGACTTCTACGAAGACCTGGGCCAGAAGAGGAGGCTGCAGGAGATGCACCTCCTGATGCTGCCGAGTCTGAAGTTATTACATCCCACATGTCAAATGGCTCCATCTCTGTGTCACTGGAACTGTCACTGTCTGAGTCTCTTGCACGGTCCAGCTCTTCAATGAAGCCGCTGTTACACCGTGGACATACATAATCCTGGAGAATATTATTAAAATATAATTAAGGTTACAAATAATAGTCATAATACTTGTAATTAAAAAAAAAATTGGAACAACATTTACATTTAAATAAATCAGGAATAGGTGTCAAACTATACGCACAAGAAATTTCATGAAATTAACAAAATACTGCACTAAACCCTACAAAATATAAACAAAAAGGGTTTGAGAGTGAACAGAAAAGTAAATGGCATTCTTTATTCCATTTTAGTAACTGTACATGACAGTGAGAAGAGAGGTAGAAAAACTTTGAGAAATGGATAGTGGACAAATGTAAAACAGAACCAGGCTTTTTCTATAAATTAATTAAATGCACATAATTACATTGCATATAAAGGATAAAATACAGAGGATGAAAATGGGGAACAGATTCACAGAGGAGGAAATGAAATATATGAAACATTAAATGAACAATTTCAAAGTGTGAACCTGACACAATGCAGTTTTCAGAGAACAAGTGTACATAGAAGTGTTTCAAGACAAATGAGAAAAATTCCTCAAGGAGCTAGGAAGAAACAAAGCAGCTGGCCCAAATGGAGTCTCACCTTGGATTTTGAGGGAATGCACACTTGAACTCAGCATTCCACTTCAAAATCAATTTTTAAGGCATCCTTTACATACAAAAATCTTTGCACATATTTAGGGAAAGTCAAAACAATTCTAATCTACAAAAGTGGTAACAGAGAAGGCCCTCTAAATTATAGATCTATCGATGAGAAGCAGGGTTGTCAAATCATTAGAATAGATAACTAAACCAACGGGTAAAATACCTGGAAAAAATTACAACAAGACAGTATGGCTTTTGGACAGGGAGATTCTGCTTAACAAATCTACTTAGTTTTTTAAGAGAGCCACAGAGATCTTACAGGAAAAAAATGGTTAAGTTGACTGCATTTATCTGGACCTATAAAAAAGGCTTTTTAGTGCCACACGGGAGGTTGTTCTGGAAGTTGGAACATGATGGACTTGTGAGAGGAATGCTATTTCCACGGATGAAAAATTTTGATAAAAAAATGCGGGCAGTAACCAGAGGCAATGTATCGGACTGGAGTAATATTAATTGGGAAGTACCACAAGGTTCAGTTCTACCACCAGTAATGTTCATTGTCTATATAAAAAATACACTGACTGCCCATTGGATTGGTGTAGAGTACAAGTCTGCAAGGTTCCTTGTTTGTACATTGATGCACAGATTGGTTGTATGTACAGTAATTACTGTACCGTTTGATTTTATCGTCTTTTAAGGGTGGAATATTTTTTGGGCTAGGGTTTTGTCACCATACCATACATGAGAATATTGCATCATTTGTGGTTTTTTGCAGTTTTGTGTAAAGAGTCCTCTTGTACAAACCTACTTCTCAAATCAGCCTACAATCCAGCACATTACAGTATTTGCTATATGGCCATAGAAAACAATATGGTGTTTAACGAAGATAAGTTCCAGCTCATGCGCTACAGAAAAACTGAAAATATAAAAATGGAAACCACATACAAAACGCAGTCAAATCATAACATAAAACGAAAAGGCAATGTAAAGGATTTGGGTGTACTCATGTCGGAAGACCTTACATTTAAAGAACACAATAAAGTAACCGTCACAACTGCAAGATAAATGACAGGTTGGATAACAAGAACCTTTCACACTAGAGATGCTATACCGATGATGATACTTTTCAAGATGCTAGTGTTCTCTAGAGTGGAGTACTGCTGCACAATGATGGTCCCTTTCAAAGCTGGAAAAATTGCTGACCTGGAGAGCGTGCAGAGATCCTTTACTGCTAGAATCCACTTGGTAAAACATCTAAACTATTGGGACCAACTAAAGAGCCTAAATCTGTATTCTCTTGAGCATAGGCGGGAGAGGTACATGATAATTTACACGTGGAAAATAGCAAGAGGGGCTGGTCCCAAACCTGCACACAGAAATAACATCACATGAGACCAGAAGACATCCCAGGATGTGCAGAGTACCCCTGTTGAAAAGGTGCAACAGGTACTCGAGAGAGAACTATCAACATCAGAGGTCCGAAACTGTTCAATACGCTTCCACTACACATAAGGGACATAACTTGCCGACCCCTCACAGTGTTCAAGAGAGAACTTTACAAACACATCCAAAGCATACCTGATCAACCAGGCTGTGAGCAGCTACGTCCAACAGCCTGGTTGACCAGTTGACCAGTCTCGCAACAAGGAAGAGGCCTGGTCGACAACCTGGTAGCGGGGTTGCTAAGCCCTGAAATAACCTCAAGGTAACTTCAAAGTATGGCATCTACACAAACACAGGACACAAGGATGTGGACACAATATACAGGTACTGTATATGAATTATACTCGGAGAACCTGATATCAGAAAATTTCTCCCCACCCTGAACTTCCCCAATGTTACCCATGTACGGTAATTTGTTATCACTTCTTGCTAAGATAAGGGAGCCATTTTATCAGTTTGACAAGAAATCTTATTATGGTTACTGTATTTACAATTCAAATACAGTATAGGTATTTTAATTTTACTTTCATGTTATAATTAACAACAATATTTAAAAAATGCAAGAATTTTTACCATTTCATGTCGTGTTCTCTAAAATGTGATGATGTTACTAATACTGAAGCTTAAGAATGTATATTAATAAATATAAAAAACATATACTGAACAGCAGCTACTATTGATACAAGTGGTTATAAAGAGGTATCATGGGTTGTATTTTTTTTAATGTACAGTACTGCATTTATTCCAGTTTGTAGCACAACATGGCTTAGAGCACTGCAGGATCATTGCAGCCTATCTAGGTGCTAGTGCAAATACAGTAGTGCATATCTAGAAAGCAATGCAAATATTGTTCCTGAAAGTATAAATATACCAAGATCATTAATACAAGGTGGATAGTGGCAATTGTTGAGAAAAACGTACAAAATTGGACAAAATTTTGAGCCAGGGACATTGAACCATTAAGTCAAAATCCAAAAAGATGGTGGATGGATCATCATCATCAGTGAAGACAACAAAAACACAAATTTCAAAGGCTTTATGCAAACAAAAATACAGGAAGGTGCTTTTCTTGGCAATGTTGTGATGATTGAAGATTTGCTAGAGACTTAATTTTTTTAATTTGGAAAAGAACACGAAGGTATCAAGAGCCAGGTTAATATTTTATCAGGCAGTATTTTGCAGCAGGATAAAGAATTGCTAGCTTAACTGACAAGGTGAGTAAACAGGAAGGACAAATCAAGGAACTAGAGAAACAATATGGGAGAAGCTGTCGTTCTAGTGAAAGAACACCTGAAGGTAAGAGAAGTAATAACAGACAACCCACAAGAAGTTGACAATGTATCTGGAGATTTGTAATCAGGATGATAAACTGATAATTATAAATATTATACCTACAGTCCATCTGCAAGTAACACATAGGCCAAGGAGGAGCTGGACAACAAACAGGGCCTCAATCATGATAAATTATAGCAAGAGCAAATAAAGATAAATCACGATTGTTGATACTTAGCGACTTCAAATTTAAATTAATAGGGTGGGAGGAATATGAAGCAAGAACAGAGGATATTTAGACTACCAAATTCGTAAACCTCATCCTGGAGACTCTCACATTTCATATTCAACAGGCCACGAGAATGAGGGAAGGGGATGTTCCATCGATGCTGGATTTGATATTCACCAGAAAAGATTAGGAGATATCCGACATTCAGTACCTTCCTCCCTTGTTCTCTCTTAGCCATGTTCTTTTCAAAAGGACATGGGTTAGAGAGACAATGTTCTTTTGGAAATAAGATATGCAACGTGTTATAATCTAGAAGAAAATAAGGGAAAATGAAGCATTTGAAAAATTGAATTTCAGGAGATGACACTATGGAGAACTTAGCAAGTTCTTTAATGAATTTGACTGGAAAGACATTGTTAGGGAAAAAAGTACAGGAGATGAAAGCCAAGTTTTGGCATTGGCATATTCAGAATATGAAGACAGCATAAAACAATTTATACCAAAACAGATGCAGAGCAAGAAAACAAGATAGGTTCAACAGAAACTGTGAGAGGGCCAAAGAAGAAGAAGACAAAACAAGTGGAATCAATACAGGAAGAGGCCAAACCCTCAAACACGGCAGAGATTAACCTAAATTACTGCACAGCCTTATCAGGAGAAAAGCAACAGTGAAGGAACAGGTAATGAAACAGGATAGGGTCAGACAGATTCACTACAAACGACAAGGAAGTGTGCAAGGAACTCAATAAGAAATTCCAGGCGGTCTTTACATTAGAGAAAGGAGAAGTTCCAGAGATAAGAGAAGGAATAGTTAACCAGGCACCATTAGAGGAGTTTGGGATTACCAGTGGGGAAGTAAGGAAGCTTTTGCTAGAGTTGGATGTGACAAAGGCTATAGGCCCGGATGGAATATCACCATGTATACTAAAGGAAGGAGCAGAAGTACTTTGCCTGCCACTCTCCATGGTGTATACGTCAAATCACTGGTACAGGTGAACTGCCAAAATTTGGAAGATGGCAAATGTAGTCCCAATATAAAAGAAGGGGGATAGACAGGAAGCACTAAACTACAGGCCAATGTCCCTAACTTGCATTAAATGCAAGTTGGAAAAGATTGTGAAAAAAAGCTAGTGGAACATCTGGAGCAAAAGAACTTTTCTAACAGCATGGGTTCAGGGATGGCAAGTCATCTTGAGGTTATCTTGAGATGATTTCGGGGATTTTAGTGTCCCCGCGGCCCGGTCCTCGACCAGGCCTCCACCCCCAGGAAGCAGCCCGTGACAGCTGACTAACACCCAGGTACCTATTTTACTGCTAGGTAACAGGGGCATAGGGTGAAAGAAACTCTGCCCATTGTTTCTCGCCGGCACCTGGGATCGAACCCAGGACCACAGGATCACAAGTCCCGCGTGCTGTCCGCTCGGCCGGCCGGCTCCAATCCTGTCATGCCTCACAGGATTAATCGAGTTCTACAATCAGGCAAGAAAGAGAGGGCTAGGCGGATTGCATATTTTTGGATTGCCAGAAAGCCTTTGACACAGTACCACACAAGAGACTAGTACAAAAGCTGGAGATGCAGGCAGGAGTGAAAGGGAAGGTACTCCATTGGATAAGGGAGTACCTAAGCAACAGAAGACAGCGAGTCACTGTGAAGAGCGAGGTCTCAGATTGGCGAGGCATCACCAGTGGAGTACCAAAGGGGTTCAGTCCTTGGACCTATACTGTTTCTGATATATGTAAATGATTTCCCAGAGGGTATAGAATCGTTCCTCTCATTGTTTGCCGATGCAAAAATTATGAGGATTAAGACAGAGGAAGATAGTATGACGCTACAAGATGATCTAGACAAACGGAATTAATGGTCCAACAAATGGCTACTAAAGTTCAACCTGAGTAAATGTGAGGTAATGAAACTAGGTAGTGGAAACAGGAGGCCAGACACAGGATACAAAATGGGAGATGAAGTCCTTCATTAAATGGACAGAGAAAGATCTAGGAGTCTATATCACACCAAACCTGTCTCCTGAAGCCCACATAAAAAGAATAACATCTGTGGTGTATGCAAGGCTGGCTAACATCAGAACTGCTTCAGGACCCTGTACCAAGGAATCATTCAGAACCTTGTATACCACAATGTATGACCAATCCTGGAGTATGCGGCCCCCAGCATGGAGCCCGTATTTTATCAAGACGAAGCTGGAAAAAGTTATCTGATGAGGCATGCCACTAGG